>LPNX010432968.1:407527-467079 GCA_001517045.1 Pseudotsuga menziesii | reverse complement strand
TTTCACAGTAAGAAAAAGAGTAAACTCAAGCAAATATGCAAGCTAAAATAAAAATGACAATCAAACATAAAATTTGAAGAAACAAGTTCTTGACTTAACAGTATATATATATAAAAAAATATAAATTAGATAAACTAAAACCATAAACATTGGATTACACATTCCTCAACACTTCCACTCTAAAAACATGTTTACAACTTAAGATATTTGATCCCTCTAGGTGCTTGGTATAGATCCCCTTTTAAATGGATCTATGCTAGTCTTATTATTCATTAGATCTATTCGAAATACTTAACAGAAAGCAATTATGAGTATATGGAAATTGTTTTCAACAAGGAACCAATCTATATCTAACAGTGAGGAGATTATGAACACATTGACTTGCATCATAAACCACGGTAAGTTTTCCATCGTTTATAAAAAGAGAAACGTCAAATTAGGAAAATCTATAGGATGGGATAGTGGGTCATGAATCTTTTGAAATCAAACGTCTAGAATTCATAAAATTGATGAGGAGAGTGATGATGTTGGACAATAAATCACGAGTTGTCTACACAGGGGACTTTTTGACCTTTGTTTTCGGCTGGTTTTTATCAGTTTTTTGTCATAAATCTTTACGGAATTTTCAAAAGGCCCCAAAAACATTGCTAGATCTTACAGAGTGTGGAAATTGGGGATTTTCCTTCACATGATTTCATTTTTGAGCTTAAAATCGCTTAACAAACAACAAAAATCACAAATTTTGTAAATTAAATTCACCAAATTCCGACAAAAAACCAACCTGAAATCAAAGATCAAAAGGTCCCCTCATTAAACAGCTCCAATAAATCATACTGCAACAAATACCTTTATATGCACATGAGATATATCAATTAATATTCTACATGCAATTCATTCATACGAATCTTCGCATATTCCCCATCTTGAAAATAGGGCAGAACTTAATTCATTCATACAAATCTTCGCATATTCCCCATCTTGAAAATTGGGCAAAACTTATTCACTTCATATAATCTCCGCACGCTTCATATAACGTCATGGAAACTCAAGCCATCGGGATTCAATTCACGTACATGAGTTCAGCATTATCCGATATATTGTGCATTTTATTCGACGTAAAAATTGAATTTTATCTCTATCCTAAATTCCACTGTAAGTCCTATTCATATCCTAATTACAAAACGACAGTACGGTATGAATTGGAGTTTTTAAATTAAATTTTCATTAGTTTATTTTTTTCCTCCATTTGGTAGGAATTTATTATAAAGACGCATTCTATAGCGAAATGCGGTGTGTTTATTTATTTATTGATGATGATGATGATGGTTAACGTCCCCTGAGACCAAACTTTGGTCTATCAAACCTAAAGAAGAGAATTAATTAGTTTGATTTAAAGTTATATTTCTATGCTCAAAAAGTTATATTATACAAGCATCGGTGGGTTTTGTGTTATCATGAGCAGCATTATTAGGTTTCTTAATAAAATATAAATTGAATGTGCGGTGCGTTTAAGTGTATAAAATGGATCGGGGAGTGACACATTAATTTTACCGGTGTGTTTAATACACATAAACGCATCGTTTAATGATTTTGTAATTAACATGATTTTTTAAATTAAATTTTTCGTTGATTTGTATTTTTCCTCCACTTCAGTGCGGTATCATCTACTCTGCACCGGTGTGACTATGTTTGAAACACACCGGTACATTTTTAGATTGAAAAAATATCTGCTAAAACCTCTGCGCACTCACCTCTGCTATAAACAGATGTTCGACCTATTTTTAATAGGATTCCATTATAACCTTCACTACATAGCCTTTTCTTTTTAGTGAAATTAAGTGATTTCATGCCTAAAATTCTTGTTATTAGGAAACAATTTTGGTCAAGAGAGTAATCATGTTGAAATATTGTGTACATAATTTGAATTTCACGACTAGCATCATAGGATTAGTGAATTATTGCTCAATTTTCTTTCTACTCATTGAAGGATATTTTCTTTCTACTTATTGAAGGAATACCACATCCACAAGTCCTTATCTCAAGCTTAAAACATGAACATGCATTGGAGAGGATGTTTTGAGTGATAAGTATACATATCTTGTAAGATTTATCTGTACCACTGCAATTTTTCTTGAGAGGCTTCACTCACAAAACATATGGCATCCATATTTTTTACTCATAGAAACTTGAAACTTTGAAACTTGGTTCATAAGAATGGTAAGTAAGTAATTATTTGTTGAATGTTAGCCAAGTGACTTAGTTCTTGTTCATAAAGAAGAATTCATTGTCACTTCGCCCATTCTATTAGAGATGAGTTAACCCAAGGCCTTAATTGCCATAACATAATGGTTCGAGGCTAAAGGACACCAATATGTGATGGATTTGAAGAAGTTCATATGTTTTGATAATGGGACATACACATTTAATTAAATGTTGATTATAATATTAATAATAAAACAAATGACGTAGGATAAAGAGTTGACGATTTATGCTTTCTCAACTACTCCACCTTTTTTTAAACAAATTCACTAATATTAAATCAACATTGAGATGATATAGATAATTCAACAATGTTGAAATCACCTTTTCAATTTATCATTTACTCATAAGATTTGACCTTTTTTTCATCTCAAAATAGAGTATTTTACTAATTTCTCATTACATGTTTTGTTAAAAAAATGCTATCCATGAAGCACAAATGAATGCATTATTAAGGATTTTGGACATTTGATAAATGGTAATTATAAAATTTTACCACACTTAAAGCATACAAAAAACATCCAAACACATGTGTGTCAAACCATTGGTAAATTGAGTATGGATTGCCTACTTCTTAGCGTATAAGAGAACAAGAGGAGCTGCTAAGCACCAAGTCCCTGCCATGGATTATATATTTGTAGTTCATGTGTGTTAAACCATTGGTAAATTTAGTATGCATTGCCTACTTCTTAGCTTATAAGAGAACAACAGGCGCTGCTAAGGCACCAAGTCCTTGTCATATGTGGATGGATTATAGATTTGTAGTTTTGCGAGCTAGAGTAACACTGAATACATTCCTAGAAACGTCAATCATTTTTTCTCTAGTCATTCTAAGAGCCTATACACATTCTAGGCATTAGAAATACTTGTCCTTTAGGATGCTAGATGCATTTTATGAGATCGTTTTTAGACAATTCTTGCTTGCTTAATTAGATGAGAGAAACAACCATGAAATCAAAACTGGTGACAATTTAAATTTCAACTATTATTTATAAGGGCTTATTTTGACGAATTCATAAATGTTGTTTTCTCCATAATGTGTTTCAATACATATTAATTCTAGTCCCAACTATATGTTTGGAAATATGTTTAAACAGGGTTTTCCTCATTGTTCACGCTATACACTGAACATTGCTTTTAATTCTAAAGTTATGGGATGAATGATTCAACCATCTTTAGAGGGTTTGGATTCAATTTTGTTTATTGTTCACTTGTTTTTGTACAATAAGAAATCTCCAAGGTTTCCTTCTCTGTCGCCATCAATTTGATTTTTCACAAGTAATATTCCTATGGAGTGGTATAAATATCCTCATTTTTTAATACAATATTGTCTTTGGGACTTTAAACATTTGTATGAAAAGGTTCCTACCTTTGTGGCTCGATTTTGATGCCTATGATCATGTTTTGGGTTGTTTAGTGTATGCATATTTAAAATTCATGAAAATTATGCAATAATAATTATAATTGTCTTTGTTTACCTATTAAGAAAAAGAATAGATGACCTGGTTTGCCTCCAATTCGTTCAGGTTCTCTGTATTCAATCCCTCGCAGTTCTTTCTCAAATCGCTTGATATAATTACAATAGGGTTTAAATGAAAATGTCATATTCTTTTACTTGTTTTTGAATATTCTATAAGTGATGCAATGTTTATGAAGTTAGGTAGTCACTGTTTATCCAAAGGTCGTTTGGCTCATGACTTAGTAAAGATTGGTGAATGTATTTTGTTTATTGATTATTGCAATTTTGTTTATAGTCAAGTTTGAAATTCTCATATATTTCTTTGTCTAGAATGCAATGCACTTTCATTCTGTGCATGGACACATGAAAATCTAGGTGATGTCGTTAGTTTCATGGCTTAGATTTTACTTCCCTTAAAGAGAAACATATAAGTGCCTAATAAATCGACAAAAATAAGACAAAAATATCTTGAGTAATAGGACATAAATAACACTAAAATTTCTTGACTAATGAGTTGAGGGTACACTTCGAGAGAGAGTTGCTTGTTTCATGTCTTTTTTGCTCTATGAAATCCTTTGTTGTTCAACATTTACCCTTTGTTGTTTGGCTACTATGCAGGTGCATCCATCCAGCCATCGCCATTATTCTTGCGAGCTTGAGTTCCAAAGAATATGTTGTTACTTTTGGATTTCGCGCAGATTGAGAGACATGTCCACCAAAAAACATTGATTAACCATATCTGTTGAAAGTTGTCGATGGAGAACTTATGCATTCCAAAAGAATCATGGCTAGTTCCTACAGGGATGAAATATTCTAAGTTATAGACTTGTTTCTATGAAGTAGGTGAATTCACCCTAGCTATATTTGTTATCCCACCATTAAGATATTGTATTTAAGGAAAGTCATTACTATTTCCAAGCATAACTCTTCTTAGGCATGATAGCCCATTCTGGCTCTTCATTTTGTCCAGGAAAAAAATGTATCGATGGGGATTTACCAGGTAATTCCTCGTATGCATGAATGATTGTTTTTCTTTAATGCAGATACGACTTGGACTTACTCTTATCTGTCCATAAAGAAAAAACCATTTTATACATGAACTCTCTCACTAATTTTATTACTAATAATCAAACTCAGAAATAGAGGAGCGGTGGTAATACGTGGTGGTATAGATACCAACGATAATGTCCAGATCAGATGGTGCCAAGAACATTAAAAAACTTGGAAATCACCCAATGCATGCAGGGATGCTTGAGACACTGAACATTAAAATACTTGGGAAATCATGTCATGTCCCAAATTTTTCATTGGGTCACAATGGCCTAATCACATTTTCCATATTCATTAGAGTTTGTCAAATTGATGCTAAGGGTCAAATAATTGTCAAGGAGGAAAATTACTAGTTTGCTAGGTTGGGGGTGGAAGCTTTGGGATTTGGATAAGTGGGACAATGAATGATGTTTGAAAATTAGAATGGAATAAATATTTAATAAAGGAACTAATTAAATAAATACAAGAGAAATTTGAAGTGGCAATGGAGCATGGAGACTATGGGTCTCACACAAGCTAGAATTTATGTGCCACATAGCATCCTCCTCTTGCAATTTCGAATCCATGGGAATCCTAAATGTTATTGGATGAGTTAGAAGGATAATACACTTGGAAATATACATAATAGGTCAAATTTGGAAGGAAATGTAACTTACATGGGAGATGAAGAGTCATCTTGGAGCTAGTGAGACGCTTCCAGACTAGATTCCCTAACTCTATGACAACAATGATGAAGATGCTATAACACCTATGACACAAATTAGATATGAAGGATGAAATATGACATATATAACATGTTAGGTTGAAATAGATCATCCAAGAGGGCACTCATGTGAGTTGGGGAACCTCAATGGGTTCTTACTCAAATTGGGGGAATATGGAAGGCTAGGAAAGAGAGGACAAATGGAAAATCTTGAGCCCACACCCAAATTTGAATTGGATTGAGTTTGTGGATGGATTGGCAACCTTAGAATTCTAAGTATGTTTATAAAATAATGAATCAACCAAGAGAATGGATTTTGATCATTTGAGAAATTTTCATTTGTGAATTGTAAGAGCTAGTGGATGACTAGTTTTCTTGCCTTAGCCAATTTCGAGGAGGAAAGATTCCCATCCAAGTTGGTGTTTGGAGATGCCACTCAAGTATTCCATGGAGATTTAATGGAGTTTTATTTGTAGGTGTAAGCTACATGGCAGCTCGTGGTTCCTGCTATTGTATCACTTTATCTCAACCATTTCCAATTTTTATGGCATATTCTTGCTCATGGAGGGATTGCGCTTTGGGTGAGCTATTGATTTATTTGGGGGAGATTATAATGCCCCATTATTTTATGCTCTTATGTAAATTCTCTGTATTTAAATTTCAGAAGACTCTTAGGTCGAAATACTGAAATATTTCATGTAAAAATGTTGATCAATGAAGAAATAGTGCCATTTCCCCACTATCTTGTTGTGAATCAATTTGATATTGATGGATTCAAATGAATAAGTAAAATACTGACGGTTTATGGATGAATGGAATTTTATTTATGTATTTAAATTTCATAAGACTCTCAGGTCAAAATACCCAAAATATTTTATGTATAAATGTTAAACAATGAAGAAACAATTTCATTTCCCCACTAGCTTGTTGTGAACCAATATAATGTTGATAGATTCAAATGGATACATGAACTACTGATGGTTTATGGATGAAGGGAATGTTATTTATGGATTATATTATTTTAATTTTCAGTACATAAGAATTTGGAGTTATTTTTTTTATTTTCATAGTATTTGGAGAAGTTTTCCTATCATTTCCCCCAAGCTTGAAACTAGTCTTTTTGCATCTGATTTAAGGGAGTTATAGCAGACATTAAAAGTTGAATGGTGATCCATATGAGTTCATATTGATTTCCTTTACATTTAACCTACTTCCATTCATAAATTTTAGTGGGTTTGGGAGCATTTTAGAATCCATTTCCAACATTTACTTAGGGGAATTGGAACCCCAATTTGCTAGTAAAGATTCCTACCTTGATCAAAATATAAAATTAGTTTGTAGAAGTGATTGGAAGGTTATAAATCATCTATAAACATAATATTCAAGTCTTAATATCATTCATACACACTCTGAGGATATTTTGTAGCATTTGGGCCAGTTTGGAGACCTAGAGATCCAAACTAGTCAAGGTTCAAAATTGGGGAAAAAGTGAAAAATTAGTCATCTAATAAAATTCCAAAAATGGACTGTTACAGTGGTATCAGAGCATGATCTTAGCACCTGATGTGGTCTTATATTTATGATGACAAGAAGTCATGGGCCACCATTAGATATTTACACCCAAAATTTCTTTTGTTGAAGAGCAAACTATGACTAGGGATAAAAAGGAACCTCATATTTTGGTGAGGAGCATATAAAAATCATGGAACCTATCTTTGAAGACATGACCAAGAATATTATGAAAGGATTCGAATTGTTGGATATCCAAGGTTGGATAAAATATATTGTTCTTAAGAAAACTAAGGGGATAAATGCATCAGCTTGCTTGAAGGAGCAAAAGGAGAAAACCCATGAACCACCTAGTTTTGAAATAGGTGAAGTAGAAGAAGTAGTACATGAAGAGGATAGAAATTCAATCCCAAGTGACTCTGAAAAAGATGAAGGGACATCAAATGAGTATGAAGAAGTTTTTATTGAAAATACCGAAGATCATTTCGAGACACATTCTACCTTGGAAATGAAACAAAGAGAATATACTGATGGATGCTAGAACTATGAAGGAGTAACTACTGATGGGTGTTACAGCTGATTTTACCACACATGGTGGATCACACATTTATGGCCTTCCCTATCCCTCTGTAGACTCTTTGGACCCCATGGACCATTTTTGTACTTTTGATGTTTCCAAGATCATCCCTAAAAACATGCATTATTTTCCATACGCGACTTTTAAACATATTCTCGCATATATACACGGATATGACCCTCAAACTTGCGTACATCGGGATGTGTGCAAAAGGCCAAATAGTTTTGGAGTTTCCCTTGATGTGGATCCGAGTCACTTGTCTCTTGGCCTTCCATATGCTTTGAGATCGCTCGGATTTGACCTTCCATTACCCCATTGCAGCACTATATAAGGAACCCTTTGGATACATTTAAAGGGGAGGAATTGAAGAGCAAGAAAATTATAGTCCATTATTGCCAGAGCTTCTACTCGAGTCTGCATCCCTTTGTCCCTTGAAGCACTTTGTGTTCTTCCCAAGCTTTCCTTTTCTTGTGAGCTTGCTATTGACATATGGAGGATTGAAGTGGTGGAGGCCCAGGTGGAGGACTCAGTTTCTCCGGTTCGCATACGTGCTAACAGAGGTTGTCACTATTGTAATATCTGATTTATGTTAATAGAAATATCTTTTCCTGTCCAATAATGTATATTTAAATGAGTATTGAATCCATGGATGCTTTTAAATGCTTATATGTTATTGATTATATATTCTAGAGTAGGTCTAACACCATTATATAGCATGCTTGTCTTGTTTGTTGAATGTTGAGAGAGAAAACTGCTAATACAAGCGAGAGTGGAAAAGCTCAACAAGGATCTACATCAACCATCCAGAATAAGGTATGTTTCGAGATCCTTTAGTGTTAGATGTTTTGTTTCTCTTGCATATGGGAAAGGATTGATTTCTGTGGTTACTCTGTCTGTTGTGGTACCCCAAGCCATATGAAATTTTCTCTGTAATAGAATTGGTGACCATACTGGGGAGTTCCTAGTCATTTCTTTTGGGGGTTTTATCAGCATTCAATGTTCTTGAATTGCTCTGATTTCTCTGTTTCTGAGTCGGGTTTGGGGGCATGTTTGCCTAGTAGTGTCTGATAGGAGTAAATTTTGTCTTATCTTTTCTCTTTACCTTCTTTTTTATCTCTTTTTCTTCCTGTACGCGAGTTTTATCTTCACAGTCGCGTGTACACGCGATTTTTACTGGGATATCCGCGTATATATGCGGGTTTTGTAAACACAGTCGCGTATGCCCTGAGTTTTGCCTTTTTGGGGAAGATTAAGTGTTACTGGGTGAGTTTGGATAATTGTTGAGTCTTCTTGGATGCTTCTGGAGTCTGTATACACATCTGTTTCTGACCAGAGACGCTTTTTAGTTTGAATTTTTTGAGAATGTTCTTGTCATTTCATTTTTTATTTTTTGTTTTGGGATTAGTGCATTAGGTCTCTTTTACCTTAGTGCTTAGCTTGGGTGTTGTCTGATAGTGCTTGCAGAGTCTAGGGGTTGTAGAGTCATACTTTTGCTTTATTATCTCATTTTAATAAAAAAAATACAAAAACATTTGCTTTTTGCATCATTATGCATTGTTGCATTTTGCATGGTACTTGCATTAGGTTTGCTTCAAGAAGTATTAGTCAGATTTTCATATAGGAATGATTGCATATTCATTTGAAGGAAAATTTTGCACTTCACGTAGTAGCATACCCCGTTTTTCAATCGACACAGTGCATTTGCATTGATTGTTAGGTGTGCATTTTACTTCTTGTTGCGTCATAACATCATTAGTTGCACGACCATTCGCCCTCTTGAGTAATAAGATAATTAAAATCAACGCATAATAAAATGAATTACACTTTTTTCTTTTATAGGGTGCACCAACAAGATTAGGTTTTAGGGTGTTGGAATAGTTCATTGTGAGTAAATTCTCCAAGACCACTAAACGAAACATTTATGTGTCTGCCCAGGTGAGAGAGTGAAATTCCTTTATATAATTAGTGTTTCACAGGATCCTCCTCTTACAAGGGACTTAAGCACGAGGCAGTGTGAGAGGTTATTGATTGGGATGACCCTTGGTCATAACTGAGTAGCACCGGAGATATTTCCAGGATTGTATTCGTATCTAGGGGCTCTTTCGAGGGTTTCAGGCTTTGCTACCCTGCCCATACGGTCAATCCCGCCTGCGACTATCCGCTTGAGCATTGATTATATTGAGGTGACCTTAGTTTCCTTACTTAGGTTATCGAGGGGGTACTTCGCAGAGGTTATTCTGTAGGTTTCCTGGCCAGGTAGGGGTCGGACAGCACAGTCGCTATATGTGTTGAAGTTGAGGGCCACTATAATTGGTTACGAACCTTCGCTTGTTGTGTATGGGAGTCTCAAGACTCTCCTAGGCAATACATACCTACTTCATTCGGGAGCTCACATATCCTACCCTTGTTTGCTTATGATTTGGATTTACATTGTATAGGTGTATGCTCTACGCACGCTAGTTTGCCTAGGGTTTGCGTAATTAGATTGAGTCTTTTTCATTTTTTGAGTCATTATGGATTCGGGCGCGGCACTTCGTCATTCTCATCGTTTAGCAGGACATCTGCCTTCCACGTCTCCTCCTCCTTTGGGAGAGAGAAACAGACAGTCCGGGCAGACTACTTCTCACATTGATTCACGCACGATGGGAGATCACAAGGATGAGATTCCTGAGATGTCTTCTCCACCTCACGAGGTTGGGGATGTAGATTCTTCTCCTGTATATGATCCTTCACCAAAAATACCTTCACATTCTGGTTATGATCCCTCATTCACAGGTCATCGGTATTGGTTACCAGGTGACGAGACTCATCATGAACCCACAAGCACTAGTTATATTCGTAATGGCATGCCTGAAATCCCTACACATGATCTGGCACATCATGTCGAGTCATAAATTGAACCTAGCACTACGCCTAGGGGCACTCTTATTCCTTTCCATGCAGAGATATTTGGGAGCACTAGTCACATTGCACCTTCCATCTTGGTGGTGGAAGCTACCTCAGATGTCCGTCCTAGACCTAGTGTTAGTAGTCATATGTGGATACCAGAACTGAGATGAGTGACCATAGGGAACACCACTTACATCCCTTCACATGTCCCTTCGTCCTCAAACCCTACTCCTTCAAATGAATTTTTGACAACCCTTCCTCCCCCTCATTCACATGGTCCTTCGGGGTGGAATATCGCTACTAGCCATTTTCGTACTGCGACTGCACACACAATAGTATCTCAGAGTCAAGTACCTCTTGTTGTCTCGAGAGGTCATATTCCTGTTTCTGGATCATGTCATATTCGATCGCAAGGAGTTCCCCATATCCCTAACTATGGAGCTTCTCATGGCACATCCCATGGGACACCTTATGGAGCTTCTCATGGATAGTCTTATGGACTGCAGTATGGACATAACTATCAACCCTATGGGTACGGGTATCAACAACCTGCTTACTCTTATAATTATGGCTTTGTAGCACCACATAGTCAAGGTACACCACATCATAATGCTTCCATGCAACCCTACACGAGTCAAATGGGAGGAGGATATTATGGCCAAGGCCATGGTATTTACAGTAATCATCCTTATATGTACCAGAACTATCAGGGAGTGTGGCATAGAGCGGCTCAACCTAGGCTCCCTTTCCTCACAATGTTGAACTTACGTGACTTATCGAGACTTATGAATGATCCGGTATCTCATGACTCGGCTTAGTCAGCTATCCCTGACAAGCTTCCCTCAGACATTCCCAAGTTTGAGGGCAAAGCAGGAGAAGATCCTAGTAAACATGTCACTACTTTTCACCTTTGGTGCTCTTCCAATTCCTTACATGACGACTCAATCCGTTTAAGTCTATTTCAATGCACCCTCACTGGGCCTACAGTGAAGTGGTATATAGAGTTACCAAGGGGGGCATTCGTTTTGTTCGATGACCTTTCCATGAATTTCCTCGATCACTTTCAGCTACCCGTGCGTTATGACGTTGGTACAAAACTCTTGTCGACATTTCGATAAGACAAAGCCACACATATCTCGGATCACATTCAAGAGTGGCGTAGATTGAAGATATTGATTACAGCCTTTACACCACTGGAATTTCTCCTTGAGTGGTTCCTCAAGTCATTGTTACCTTACATCGCGAAGGATGTTTCTACATCCGCAGTCCAAAACGAGGAATAAGCAATCTTTAGGGCACAAGAGTTAGATTTGATCTATGCTCAATCCAGACCTTTGTATGAGATCATACCTAACACTCCACGTTCTAGTTTCGATCCCAAGATTAAGCCTGGACCACATGCCAATGGCATTGTGGGTTGTACAAGTGCTAAACCTGTGGATTCGGTTGTGAAACAAGTGAGCCAATTGTCTATTAATCAATCCGCTTTGGGACAAGCCACGTCTTCATCTCAACCCACCCAAACGGTGAGTGTACTTTCCGTGCAGTCGTTGGACTAGAAGGGAAACCAGTAGCCCATAAGGAATAAGAAAAAGGGTAAAAATAATTGTAAGGGTGGGAACAAGAATGAAAATGCTAATTTTAATGACAAGAACGCCCGGAATGCCAAGGGGGACAAGCAGTCTAAACGTAAGGTAAAGTTTCCTTGCAAATTGTGTAAGGAGGACCACCTCACTCACTTGTTCCCTCATATGGAAGATGCCTTGAGATTCATAGCACATGGCCAAGCTGTGCTAACTAGTCCTTTACTCCATAATCAAAATATGAACTCGAGGACCAATGATCCTCATTGTGCATCAGGTGGAGATCAAAATCCACCGGAAGCCAATACTGGTCATGGTTACATCAACATGGTACGTGCTAATAAGGTTGTGACTCGTGCGAAAGATTATGGTTCCTCATAATCGAACCTTGGAAAAGAACCCGCTCCACCCGAGAGCCCTTTGCATATCGAAAACCCTATGGATAAACCTAAAATTGCACCTCGCATTCCTAAGGGAGTCCTAAAGCATTCGGGGCACGATCCTAATGCCCGAGCCGCCCAGAACTATTTCATTGTCGAGTATTTGGGCCAAACTCCTTGTGTGATGTCCGCACTTGAAGTACTTCAGAGTTGTCCCTCACAAAGGAAAGCCTTGGTTTTTGCTCTTGGGATTAATGATGATAACTCTTCTTCCATCATCAAATTTGAAACCATGGGACTACAACCTCGCTTGCCTTACTATGTGTCTCTTTTGATTCATGTAGAGTCTCTTAATATGACTGTCAAACGCACTGTGATTGACAAAGGCGTTGTTGCTTCCGTGATGTCTTTGTCGTACTGCAAGGGTTTGGGTTCTCCCGAGTTGTCTCAATCTGCTACCATGTTGACTGCCTTTGATGGTAGATCATTTCGGCTGCATGGGATTCTTCCTTCTCTTAAGTTCCAATTGAGAGGGAAGACTGTCGTGATTGAGGTTGAGGTGGTTGATGCGCCCCTTGACTACAATCTTTTACTGGGCCAAAATTGGATGTATAGTATGCAAGTAGTAGCATCTTCTCTATTTCGAGTAGTATGCTTTCCATTTAATGGGAATATTGTTACGATTGATCAGACATCGTTCCATAATCTGAGGATTAGTGCATCATCGGGAGCTTCTATCCCAATTATCGATCATTCTCAGCCGGCAACTGGGAGTGTGGGTGTGGGTATGTATCCATCTCTTATGGGGACCTTTAGTTTCCCTGCGCATGTTCTTATGATCGGATCTAGTTTCAATGGGGCTTCGTCCTTGTTGAATTCGGTGTCTTTTCGCACTACCCATATGGAAGATCCTTCGATTCTTCCTTCATCGAGTCCTTCGAATGAACATGTCGAAACGGATGTGTCGTTTCCTGTAGCAATGATAACATATCAAGCGAATATTGATTGTGTTGCAAAGCCTAGTCCTTCCTCTTTGCGGATGGAGGAGGACGCGTATGTGCTGCCTGCATGGGCAGTTGAGTCCTCTCATGCACATGATTACCTTGACGATGTTTTTCCATCAGATGAAGCCATTATTGAGGCCATGTCTAGGGCTGAGCCACCTTGGGAAGAGTTACATCATAGATCATATTTTCTTCCCGAGCTTAACTGTATGGAGTGTGAGGACTTTAGGGATATTCTTAGCAAGAAGATTGGTAGTCCCATGGTTCCATTGAGCTCTCCTGGTTAGATGGCTGATGGGAACATGGCAAATTTATCACCTACTATCCCTATCGATAATTCTCGCGATCCTGGCAGAGTTGAGAACGTTTACATTGGGGCGAATTGTTCCCCTGATGAAATCAAGGAGTATACCGAGCTATTTAAAGAGTTTCGTGACATCTTTGCTTGGTCATATGAGGGAATGCCAGGTATCAACCCTCATATTGTCGAACATGAGATTAAGAGCTATCCAAATGCGAAGCCCGTTCGACAACGTTTACGTGCGGTGAATACTAGAAAAGCACCCGCTATTAAGGCTGAGATAGAGAAGCTGTTAAAATCCGGTTTTATCTATCCCGTTCCCTTGATGGAGTGGGTTTCAAATCTTGTTTCGGTTGATAAGAAGCAGGGAGAGATCCGTATATGCACTGATTTCCGTGATTTAAATTGTGCTTGTCCTAAGGATAATTTTCCCACACCATTTATTGATCATATTTTGGATGAGTGTGTGGGAAGCGAGGTATTCTCCTTCATGGACGGTTTTTCTGGATATAATCAAATTCAGATCAATCTGGAGGATCAACATAAAACTGCAATTATTTGTCCTTGGGGTACGTTTGCATATCGAAAGATGCCTTTCTGTCTTAAAAACGCCGAAGCCACATTTCAGTGGGCAATGACCTTAACTTTTCATGATCTCAAAATGATTATCAAAGTGTATTTGAATTATCTTGCTACTCATTCTCGTCTGAGAGTGCATCATCCATACCATTTGAGATTAGAATTCGAAAGATGTCGCCATTACCAAGTTAGGTAAAATCCTCATAAGTGCATCTTTTTCGTGACTGTTGGTCGCTTGTTAGAGTTCATTGTATCCAAGGAGGGTATAAGAGTTGATCCCTTAAAGGTTGAGGCAATACTTCAATTGTTTTCCCCACATAATATTAGACATCTTCAGTGTTTGCAAGGCATGGCAAAATTATTGTGAAAATTCGTGGTTAATTTTTCCAATTTGACTAAAGGCTTTATGCGTCTTTTAAAAAAGGAAACTACTTTTTGTTGGGATGAGGGAGCCTAGGAGTCCTTTGATGCTCTTAAGCGAGCCTTAGCATCGGCCCCCGTGCTTAGTCCACCTGACTATAGCCATGATTTTTTTATTTATGTGGCCGCGTCCATGGAGACGGTTGGTATGGTTTTGGTTCAGGAGGATGAGGAGCTCCATGAGCATGTCATATATTATTTGAGCCGAAACCTTATTGATGCAGAAATCTGTTATTCTCATATGGAGAAACTTGCCTTGGCCACCGTTCATGCGGTTCAGAGATTGAGACATCACATTCTCCATTCTCATGTCAATCCATTTCAGTTCGTCCTCACTAGAAGGATGGTCAAGGGAAAATATAATAAGTGGATTGTTATTTTGCAAGAATTCGATCTCAAATTCATTTCGGCGAAATCGAAGAAATTGTTGATCTTCGCAGAGCTCATTTCTGATTTTCCAAGTGTGGAGGAGGAGGAGGTTTATGAGGATACGTTTGTCGATGAGCATATTTTCCTTATCTCAACTTTGGACCCATGGTATGGGGATATCATTATATATTTGCAAACTTTGAAGGTCCCTACTCACCTTTCACAGGATGACCAACGACAATTACGTCATATATCTAAGAACTACCTTATAGTGGATAACACTTTGTACCGCCATGGGGTAGATTCCATTTTACGTTGTTGTTTAACCCATGATGGGGCTGAGGTTGTGCTGAATGATTGCCACATAGGGGTGTGTGGTGGTCATTTATCTGGGATTTATACAGCCCAAAAGATCTTGAAAGTGGGATATTTTTGGTCATCGATCTTCAAAGATTGTGTCAATGCGGTCAAGAAGTATCACCCTTGCCAGGTGTTTGCACGTAATATGCGCTCGCATCCTGCACCATTACATCCGATTATCACCGCCAGTCCCTTCACCAAGTGGGGGCTTGACTTCATGGATTGCAACCCAGCTTCGGCTGAGGGGGCATCATCACATTATAGTGGCTGTCGATTATTTCACAAAATGGGATGAGGCTATGCCCATGATTAAATTCGATGATGAGAAATCCACGCATTTCATTTTCAACCAAATTATTACTCGGTTTGTCATTCCGAAAGAGCTTGTCACTGACCATGGTAGGCACTTTCAGAATAGAATGATGGAAGAGTTGGCTTTGAAGTTAGGGTATAAGCAGGAGAAATCATCTTCTTATTACCCTCAGGCAAATGGACAGGTTGAAGCAGTGAATAAATCACTTAAGTCCATTCTCCAACAAACCATCGCGCAAAGCAAGACGAATTGGCATATCATGTTATATCATGCTTTGTGGGCCTATAAGACCACAGTTAAGACTGCCACTGGTTTCTCTCCATATCAACTCGTACATGGGGTGGAGTTTGTCTTGCTGGTTGAATGCGAAATCCCTTCATTGAAGCTAGCTATAGATCTTTTACCAGACACTTCCGCATTGGAGGAAAGTTTGGTCCACTTAGAGCAACTTGATGAGCAGCGTCAGGATGCCTTAGTGGCTCTAGAAGTAAATAAGCGTCGCATTAAGGTCTAATATGATAAGTCTGTCCGTCCAAGGAGGTTTAGTGAAGGTGATTTGGTCCTTTTATGGGATCAATCTAAAGAACCCTTAGGGGAAGGGAAGTTTAATCCCATGTGACATGATCCTTACGTAGTCAAACGTGTGTTAGAGAAGGGCGCCTATGAGATGGTGGATTATGAAGGGACAGCCTTGGCGGAGCCTAGAAATGGGCTCTGTCTTAAAAAATACTATGCATGATCTTCAGCCAGGGCTACTTATTGTATATTATTGTACAGTTTTTTGCATAGTTAATTTTTCTTATGGTGATCGGGTTTTTGATTAGCTTTCATTTCTTATGGCAGATGTCAATGGAGTCTTTTGCTTACATAGGATTCACTGATGGTGCTAACCACCACAATCAAAACTCAGCTTCTGCTGCTTGGGTGATTTACACTCCTACCGGTCAGGTATTGTCTTCAGGAGGTGTATGTTTACCGCCTTCTTTGAACAATGTTGTTGAATATAGTGCCGTTACCGAGTTATTACGGGATGCCATTTCACATGGTGTTCTCTCTCTTGAGGTACGTCTTGATTCGTAGTTTTTGGTTTCATAGCTTAATGGTTTGTATCGTATTAGGGATCCGACATGATTACGAAGATTCTTATGCGTGAGATTGCTAGAATGGCAATTTGAGAACATAACATACATACATGTTTCAAGAATTTTTAATCAAGTTGCTGACTCATATGCTAACTATGTGTTATATTGACATTTGTTTCATAGACCATAATCATATCACAAACATACATTTTTACACACATGTAAATAAATAAAATCAATCATCATAAAAGTTTTTCATTAAACATCCATAATGTGACATCATAATACATAAGTGTCATAAGACAAAATTGGGGCTTCTGTGCCACCAAAATATAATACATGGTAGTACAAAAATGAAACACTCTCAGGTCTCTAAGCCTGAGGAGGAGGAGGGAGATTTTATCGTGGTAGCACACCGCGGCTCTAGCTAGTTGTTGAAATAATCGAACCCATGCCCGTGGTACACCAACCACAAGGCGCTGCATGGCCTTAGGAAAGTCCTCGACTTGCGCCATGGGTACCCTGTGTGTCAAGCATACAAAGTTTGTGTGGATGCTTTGGAGTGTCCGCTCTGCATCCACACCCATGATGTCGTCTCCAAACCCTCTGCATACACATGACAGATTGTCACTATGTGTCGTCACACCAAAACATGTCTTTTGAGTCAATATATCAAAAAACGCAAAAAAATTAATAATTCAAAAAACTTAAAAAGAGGGTTTGGGATTCGTTACCTATGTCGCCATATGCTGCTCCTAGTGGTAGGGGTATATCTGGATCTCCCTAAAAATCTATCCTTGCATAGGGGTAGTCATTGATGGCAATGATCTGTCGTCCCCACAATGGAAAGAAGTTCGTTGGGTAGGGGTTAGCCACCCTACCTCCGCCTAGTCTGCGCATAACATTTGCCCAACATCGTTGGGCCATATCTCGAACTCCATGTGGAGGAATGTCCACTCTAGGGATTAGCCCCGGTACACACTCAAAGAAGAACGTGCTCAGTATGCTGCCAAAACTGAAGTTTCTCACCCTGCCCATCTTGCAGTCACTGAGTTGCTGCTTCATGTTACTCAACGACGCAGTGCTCCAGTCATATACTATGGGTCTCATACACTCCACCACATAGAACATCAATAGCAGCGAGGCCTGGTGGAGTGAAGCTAGACCGACTATCCTGTCGAGTGCCAACAGTATGGCCTTCAGTCCCAGTACCTGGATCAAGTTTGTCAGGATTTGACTCCCAACCTTTTTCGTGTCCAGAAAGCAATATACCACAATGTACTCATCAATAGTAAGGCCACCTCCGGGCCCGCGATAGCGTAGGTTCACCACCTCTCCCCATCGGGATAATCCAGTAATAAAATATATGTCCTCAATCTCTATAGTGAGAGACATCTCGTCGATGTGAAGAGATTATGAGTCTGGATCCCAATAATCTACTAGCATCTGTAGGAGTCTTGGTTTGGCCCTCAGGCTGCAAAGACACCAAAACTTATACAAACCGTATGCACGTAGTGCTTGTTGGGTCATTAAATCACCTTGAACAACCTCTTCTACGTCTCCATGTTCCCTCTCCCTCCATTCTAAAACCATCATGCACATAAAAAATGATTTTTGGTCATATTTTACCTCAAAAATCCTTATGCGTAGTCGCATACCTGACTGTTTGCAAAACAACCACGTATGTACGCAGTTTTGGGAGGTTTTTCCTTGTATGGCCATCCATATACGCGGAAAAAACCTCAATATCTGCGTGGGCCGAAACGCCTATTTTAGATTGTCCTAGAAAATAAAATTGACCATGGAAATTGAAAAAATTTGCATGAAATGGGAAGAGGAGGACATGAGGAGTTACCTAGAACAAACGGTGTCGAATTTCGCTAGACGAAGCTCCCAAAATTTGTGTTGGAAGTTTGAGCTCAAATGGATAAAAATTTCAAATGATATGGAATTTTTGAATTTTTTACTAATTATAGAAATTTTTTGAAATTTTTGAAATTTTTTACCCACTTTCTATAGTTTTGGACTAATTTGATGATGTAGGAGTCCATTTTGAGCGTTGTTTTGACCCGTTCGTGCCGATTTCAGGTATTATGTCTAAACTGGCATATAGGTTAGGTTTCACATCCGTTTTCACTTTCCATGACCTTATGACTGTTTCATTCTAACCTTAGGTAAGAACCCATTCTATCTAGTCACGAAACCTTCTTGTTGCTTTTAGAAGTGACATGATGTGAATGGTAGAGCTTGACCATACATGGGTGCCCTAGTTAGCTCCTATTTTGCATTTGGTGCCCATGTTGACATTTTTCCCTTAGGATGTGGGAGTCCTTTGTATAGTATCGCCATGACTTTGCGCAAGAGCCTCATACTCCTCTTGATCTTTTTGCTGGCCTTTTTTCCCTAGGACTCCCTTATGTCAAGTTGTAATTGCATTATCATGAGTTTTGCTTGCCTTATTGAGCCTTAGGCTAGCTTCCCTGACTTTGATTATTAGCTATATAGCCCGAGTTTGTCTCATGTCTAGCCACGTAGAGCCATTTTACATATCCTTTGCAGCTTGACTCCCCATTTTTTACCGGGAGGGGACCTTCCCCCGAGTGTCGTTATCCTACACATCTGTCCTTGCATTGAGCATAGGTATGTTCCACTACTTGGAACTAGTTTGTTTGTCCCTTGACACTCGTCTCCTCCTAGTCTATAACTATAAAGCACTTTTATTCTTTTTCAAGATTTTAAAATATTTGAAAAATTCCAAAAAAATAAAAAATAAAACAAAAAGCCGGACAAGGAAAGATGTTATATTTGGCAGTAGTCGAGTCGTGTCGCCTTTGAACAAAGCACTGTATATCACATCCGTTGAATGGGTTAATAGTTTGACTTTAGGAGCTGTACTCGTTTCTATGAGTTTATCTCCACCGACTGGTTAAGCTTCCAGTCCCTATGGAGCCTCTGTTGATGCCTCCTGTGTCGCAGAGATGTCCCAGTTTTGTATATTGATTCTATGCTTCCTACATTCAATCACCATTTGCCTTTATGCTCTTGTTTGAAGGAAGTTGAAACCTGAGTTTGCCATTCCTTAGTTCTCTTGACTTTGCATGTCGGCCATTCTTGGTGCTGATACTGGTTCGTGCACATTATGATCGAGTCCTTCCACATTATACAACTTTGCTGAGTACCTTGTGTTGGATGATGAGGGATGCCTTAATGCCCTCCTTCCAGCGGATTTCATCCCATTGACTTCAGATCATTTATTTTGGGATAGGAATCTAGAGTCATTTTGAGTGCCTTGAGACTTGCATTCATCAGTGGCAGGTTCTCTCTCTATTGATAGTTTTGGGAATACATCAATATACCCTAATCGATGGATTCTCTCAAGTGTTCGACCTCAACACATTTATTCACACTTGTTAGTTTGCACTCTAGTACCTTGATTCCCATTTTCATTATTGGTGGGTGATCTCGCGTCTGTTAACGATATACATCAATGACCGGTAATCAAACGATGGACTACTATGTTCGACCTCGACACCTCTATTCACATAGTAGGACATGTAGTCATAGCGGATTGTGTAGAAGACCTTCTAGACCAATGGTATTTCATATATGCTACCTCCTTGACTGTGCCAGTGTTCTTGGGATTTCAGCTCTCGTGACTTGATTCCAGTGTATGTCATATATCTTCAGCCATTATGGAGATCTTGATCCATCGTATATCTTCAACTTTCATGGAGATCATGATCCTTTGTATATCTTCATCATGGAGATTCTGATCTAACTATATTGTACGTGGCGATGACCACACATGTCATATTTTGTATCGTGCCTATTCATGGCCATTGTACTCTTATGTATCTGGGACTACTATATGTAGTTGCAGTCATGTGCAGAGTTTGATTATTGTATTATACTGTTGGATGGCTTGTTCTTCCACCTGGTTCTTCATCACTCCACTTTTGGGATGGACTTGTAATGTATTTCGGCCATCGTATCACCCCTCTGACCTCACACATCAGGGGGCATTTGTTACAGCTGATTTTACCACACATGGTGGATCACACATTTATGGCCTTCCCTATCCCTCTGCAGACTCTTTGGACCCCATGGACCATTTTTGTACCTTTTATGTTTCCAAGATCATCCCTAAAAACATGCATTATTTTCCATATGCGACTTGTAAACCTATTCTCGCGTATATTCACGGATATGACCCTCAAATCCACATACATGGGGCTGTGTGCAAAAGGCCAAATAGTTTTGGAGTTTTCCTTGATGTGGATCCAAGTCACTTGTCTCTTGGCCTTCCATATGCCTTGAGATCACTCAGATTTGACCTTCCATTACCCCATTGAAGCACTATATAAGGAACCCTTTGGATACATTGAAAGGGGAGGAATTGAAGAGCAAGAAAACTATATTCCATTGTTCCGGGAGGCTTATACTGGAGTCTGCATCCCTTTGTCCCTTGGAGCACTTTGTGTTCTTCCCAAGCTTTCCTTTTCTTGTGAGCTTGCTATCGAGAGATGGAGGATTGAAGTGGTGGAGGCCCAGGTGGAGGACTCAGTTTCTCCGGTTCGCAAACGTGCCGACAGAGGTTGTCACTATTGTAATCTTTGATTTATGTTAATATAAATATCTTTTCCTATCAAATAATGTGTATTTAAATGAGTATTGAATCCATGGATTCTTTTAAATGCTTATATGTTATTGATTATATATGCTAGAGTAGGTCTAACACCATTATATAGCATGCTTATCTTGTTTGCTGAATGTTGAGAGAGCAAATTGCTAATACAAGCGAGAGTGGAAAAGCTCAACGGGGATCTACATCAACCATCCGGAATAAGGTATGTTTTGTGATCCTTTAGTGTTAGATGTTTTGTTTCTCTTGCATATGGGAAAGGATTGATTTCTGTGGTTACTCTGTCTGTTGTGGTACCCCAAGCCATAGGAAGTTTTCTCCGTAACAATGGGTGCTTACAACTCTAAAGTTGGTGACATAGAGATCAGATTTCAAAATGTTGCTGCAAGCCAAATTTCTAGTAAACATGAAAATGAATACCTTGTAGCTGTTGAAGAAGAAATAAGATCAACTTCCCCATCACCATTTGAGCTTCATGAAGTTGGTCCAAGCAAGAAGGAAGAAGACGAGGAGGTTCGTTTGCAAGAGCCTGATTTTCTTGAAGGGCCCTTAAATATGAATGAAAATAAGATACAAGAGGCCCTTAGAATACTACCAACACTAAAGCATTGGTGTCAAATTCTTGTTGGAAAATTTCTTCATTGGAGGATCCATCCTTCCTTGAAGACATGAAGAAGATTCAAAGAGCAATGTCCAACATTGAAGGTAATTTCATGTCCTTGCTTTTTTATAGAAACAATTTGGTTTAGCTAAATGAATATTTACACGAAGCATACTTGAATAATAATGAGGATGTTCATAATCTTCATATTCAAAATGAGCAACTTCTAGAGAGGTTGCAAGATACTTGTTCTTCCTCCCATGTTTCAAATTATCATATGGTATATTGCTTGGAGGATTCTCATGACATGGTGGATCATGAGAAATGTAGAAATTTGAATGTGCTTGATTTGTTTGAAGATGAACTTGAAGAGATCCAAACACTCGATGTGGTGGAAGAGGAAAACAAATTGTCTCTTGATGAAGGTTATGCAATTTTTAAAGAAGAGCATTATTCTTGTACATTTGAACCAATCTATGACAAAGGTTTCACACTTTTGAAGGATTTGCATGATACTACCCATACGGATCCTTCCCATGATGAAACTTCTGCACATTTTTATCATTTGGGTGAGTTAGTTCATTCTCCTACATCCTACAATTCCATGTTTTGCAGCATTAGTCTCAATGAAGTATGGGTGAAAGGGTTCTTTTTTTATGGTGCCACATGAGGGGTATGGAACTCCTAGATTTACTTTTTATGATGACATGGTTGGAGAAAATTCTTATTCACATTTGCAGCAGCATCCTTTGTTACTTTATGATGATTCACATCTACATGGATTCACCTATGATATGCATTTGAGTCACTTGAAGACTCATGGTTTCTCTTGCTCAACACTTGGTTCATTTGATGTTGGAGGAAATTCATCCAACACTGGGGTGAAAAGATTTATGATTGGAGAAAATTTTTGTTGCCGGCCAAATACTTGGTTATATCTTTATAACTCTCTCATTCATGGATGTATGGGTGAGAATTCTTTCAGTCATTTTAAGTCTCCTTGTTTGTTTTGCTCATTATTTGGTTCATATTTTGGCGGAGGTTCTTCATTCACTCATTGGATGAAAGAACACACGGATGATTATATTGATGCTCATTATATATCTTTGGAGCAACATTATGGGACATGGGATCCTCACCTATGTCATTGGATAATATTTAATTGGTCACTTGAATCTTGTATTCACTTGGCAAATGGTGGTCTACTTACTTGGAGGCATAAGCACTTTCATGATGTTTTGATGAGGCACCTCCTTGATGTACATTTTTATTATGTTTTTATGTACTTTGATGATATATATTATGAACTCATGATGTTTGGAACAATTCATACAATAAAATGGGATCCCGAAATTCTCTTTCCTAATGGTATGGGTTGGAGAGCACTCTAATTGTTGGAGTTCAATACAAGCAATGTGACCCCGGGATATTTTTTAGTCCCATTGATTTCAATTTTTTTGGGAAACAAGCAGTATGGGAGATGGATTCCACACTTAATAAAGTGATTTTAATCAGAGTAGTGCAGCATAAATAATGGTGGTTCCTCTCTCAAATATTCATGAAATCTCAAAGACTCAAAGTTGGGAAACTCATTGGCAACTTCAAAGAATCATACAGAAAGCAGGTTCTTCAACATCCATGTTTGAAATTGCTTGAGGACAAGCAATATTGAGAATGGAGGATTTTTCATTGGGTCACAATGGCCTAATAACATTTTCCATATTCATTAGAGTTTTTCAAATTGATGCTAAGGGTCAAATAATTGCCAAGGAGGAAAATTACTAGTTTCCTAGGTTGGGGGTGGAAGCTTTGGGATTTGGAATAAGGGGTAAAATGAATGATGTTTGAACATTAGAATGGAATAAATATTTAATAAAGGATATAAATAAATAAATACAAGAGAAAATTGAAGTGGCAATGGAGCATGGAGACACACAGAAACTATGGGGCCCACACAAGCTAGAATTTATGTGCCACGTGGCATCCTCCTCTTGCAATTTTGAATCATTAGGAAGCCTAAATATTCTTGGATGAGTTATAAGGATAATACACTTGGAAATATACATAATTGGTCAAACTTGGAAGTAAATTCAACTTACATGGGAGAGGAAGAGTCATTTTGGAGCTACTGAGACACTTGGACTAGATTCCCTAGCTCTATGACAACAATGATGAAGATGCTATGACACCTATGAAACAAATCAGATATGAAGGATGAAATATGAAATATCTAACATTTTAGGTCGAAATAGAGCATCCAAGAGGGTGCTCATGTGATTTGGGGAAGCTCAATGGGTTCCTACTCAAATTGGGGGAAGATGGAAGGCTAGGAAAGGGAGGACACATGGCAAATCTTGAGACCGCAACCAAATTCGAATTGGATTGAGTTTTTGGATGGATTGGTAACTTTATAAGTATAAGGATGTTTATAAAATATAGGAATCAACCATGAGAATGACTTTTTCTCAGTTGAGAAATTGTCATTTGTGAATTGTGAGAGCTAGTGGATGATTAGTTTTCTTGCCTTGGCCAATTTCGAGGGTGAAAGATTACCATCCAAATTGGTGTTTGGAGAGACCACTCAGGTCTTTCATGTAGATTTAATGGAGTTTTATTTTTAGGTTTAAGATACAGGGAAACTCGTGGTTCCTTCAATTGCAGCACTTTCTCTCAACCATTTCCATCTTTTATGGCATATTCTTACTCATGGAGAGATTGCGCTTTGGGTGAGCTATTGATTTCTTTGGGGTAGATTCTAATGCCCCATTATTTTATTTTGTGATTTATATGATATTTATTTAAATTTTAGAATACTCTTAGGTCGAAATACTGAAATATTTCATGTAAAAATGTTAATCAATGAAGAAATAGTGTTGTTTCCCCACTATCTTGTTGTGAATCAATTTGATGTTGATGGATTAGAATGGATAAGTAAAATACTGATGGTTTATGGATTAATGGAATTTTATTTATGTATTTAAATTTCATAATACTCTCAGGTCTAAATACCCAAAAGGTTTCATGTATAAATGTTAAACAATGGAGAAACAGTGCCATTTCCCCACTACCTTGTTGTGAACCAATATAATGTTGATAGATTCGAATGGATAAGTGAAATACTGATGGTTTATGGATGAATGGAATGTTATTTATGGATTATATTATTTTAAATTTTTGTACATAGGCATTTGGAGTTATGTTTTGAGTTTCATGGAATTTGGAGAAGTTTTCCTATCATTTCCCCTAAGGTTGAAACTAGTCTTTTTGCATATGATTTAAGGGAGTTATAGCAGACATTCAAAGTTGAATAGTGATGAATATGAGTTCATATTGATGTCGCTTACATTTAATATACTTACATTCATAAATTATAGTGGGTTTGGGAGCATTTGAGAAGTCATTTCCAACATCTACCCAGGGGGAATTTGAACCTCAATTCACTAGTAAAGACTCCTACCTTTATCAGAGTATAAAACTAGTTTGTAGAAGTGTTTGGAGGGTTAGAAATAATATATTAACATAATATTCAAGTATTAATATGATTCATACACACTCCGAGGATATTTGGGAACATTTGGGCCAATTTGGAGACCTAGACATCCAAACTAGTCAAGGTTCGAAATTGGGGAAAAATGAAAAACTGGTCATTTAATAAAATTCCAAAAAGGGACATTACAAATAACATGCAATGAAGTTAAATATTTAATGTGTTGAATTAATTCTAACAATATTGGTAGAATTACTATCAAATAAGTACAAACACATAAGTTATATTTCGAAAACCACGGTTTTAGAAATGAAAAGCTGGCCCCTTGCCTTGTTATGAGGTCAAATAAGAAGCCAAAGTTTGTGATTCAACTGAAGGACGGTTCCATGTTTCTGAATGGAAAAAATAAAGTGCCCTCCTAAAAACAAATGTTTCATTTTTTTCCATCTAAACTTTGTTTAAAAGACTACAACATGTATTGATTTGTGTGTAAAGTATTTAAAACAGCGGTAAGCCAATTACAAGAGTCCCTTCTAGCCTACGGCATGGACTAATAAGAGAATCTACCCGGGACTCCAAGAGTGAGACCATAGAATAAATGGATTTTTTGGGGAAATTTTGAAATCCTAATGACCAATTTTGTTTAATCTAATGATTCTTAATTTTGTTTAATTTGGGTAATGGATTTTACAAGAGGATTATGAACAATATGAATTACATCATTATCTTTATGAGATATTATAAATCAAAATCAAAATTTAGGGAGAAAACAAGGAAAGTTGTAAAGTAGCAAGTTCTTTACTTTTAGCGTTCGAGGATCTATGGTGCGCAAAATTATTTTTCACTTATCTATGCAATGACAACTAGTCTAAGAAGTGCAAGAAAGATATTGTTGACTACTATTTTTGGCCCGCAAGATCAAAAAAATCAACTAACATAACATAATAGCTACTAATTAGTAAAAATTGTAACAATTTAAGTTACCAATCCATCACAAAGAAGAAAACTTAGGAGAATTGTTCTCCATTATGGCATAAATTTAAAGTTTTCTCATGGTAAGATTATGTCCTACTTTCCATACACAATGTTAGTATACATCCAAATCACTATGGTTCCAGTTACTCTTAAAGCAATGTACTTGGAAATTTTCCATGTAAAACCATCAAAACATTGAGTTATGATGCTCCAAAATAGGAGGTTTGGCGCAAATATTTCTAAGCTCATATTTACACTAATTGTTGGTGACTATAAACATTGTCAAATAGGGCATCTAAATTGTTGGTGACTTGTCTCTTGAAGTCTTTATGATTTTGCGATGAGTGCATAGAGAGAAGTCCATATCTCCATAAACCTATTTGGATTTATTCTATTCAAGCATGAGAGGCATGAAAAAACTTTAATAGCTATCTAAGTCAGCAAGACAACCAATAAGTCAGAAAGTAATATATGCCTCAAACAAAAAGTAATAATAGTTAGGTTGGATCTTACTTTCCTTAAGAGTATTCTCCTTCACATAGTCAAGTCCAAACTTTGAGATGGATATAGGGTGGTGGTTTGGAAACCATTTTACTATTAGAATCTCTTCCTTTGAAATTCAATTATGACTGTTGGGTTGCAGGATTGTCTTCTATAATGATGTTATTTACATTAATATCACATCCTATCTACCATAATTTAATACATCTATGTTCGATAAGGCTATCTTTTACTTTGTTTTATTAATTAAATCTCGTAAATGTAAAGTGAGCCTAAGTATGTTCTTTTTAATGTATTAAATGAAAATATGACCTTTCATTCAGCCCTTCTTCCAGTCTAGAGTTCTGCATTGGGTTTGATAATATGTTTCTTATTGGTTTAAATAGATTGACTTACTTTGTTAGAAAATTGATCAATCTTTGCTCCTTTGTACTCACTAAAACCTGTCATACATGCATACACAAATTAAAATCATAAGGTTTATAATAAGCTTTTGTATTATCCAAATGGATCATTATAACTAAAAGCAATATTGCAATTATTATTTATAAATAATAATTTAAATCATAAAATAATATTTAAAAAAAACGTTTATACAAACATGTTGAATAAAAATGGATTATTAATTCTTAAATAAATTACCATTTTATATAAGTCTTTTTGTTAGGATTATTAATCCTCCTTTGTCCAAATTTGGTCATATGTCTAAATCAGGAGTCATGTGTAAATCGGGAGTCCAAATTTGGTCATATGTCTAAATCAGGAGTCATGTGTAAATCGGGAGTCCATCCAGTCTATTTATAGTCATTAACACCATTGGGTCAACTTGGCCTAATTGGGGCACATGTTTCAGTTACTAAAGTGTGGGGAACACTAATTGAGGCTCAATGCCACTGATTGCACTTGATTGCATCAGTTTAGGAGCCTCCTAGACCAATCCCTACAATTTAGGAGCCACTAGGAGTGCCGAAACCAACCAAGGTCAGTTCAGTTCAGTTAATGACTAGTCAAGCTAAGTTAGGAGTCAGTTACATTCAGTTCTAGTCCTCTACATACAGTTAGTGCTAGGTTTACTTGACTGCACTCATGTGGGGCGCATTTCTCATCTACCACAGTCAGTTAGCCTTAGTCAACACTGAATGTAACACTTGAGTTGTGTTTTAGAGCTCCGAAGAACTCCGGTTATGGTTTAGACAAGGTCAGTTAACTACTGAGTCTTCTGATAGTGATTTAGACAAGGTCTTAGTTACCTACAATCAAGTAGAGTCTATCAGTTTGAATTTCCTCATGTGGATTCGAATTTCATGTGGCTATTAAAGCCATTTTACTTCATTGTAATTATTATCCGATTACTTTTTTATTAATGAAAGCATTCACAGTTGTTTCATTCTTCAATTGCTGAGTAAATTGTGTGATCTATTTTGTGAGTTGTGCGTTTGTTCACAGATCTATGTGCTCAATTTAATATGGTATCAGAGCCTTGGCGGACAAGACATCTCTCCTCCTCAGATGTCCAGCTGGATCATTTTTTCTGAGCAAATTGCTCCTTTCAGCACTACACCAGAAGCAAAGAATTTACCACTTAATATCCCAAGTTAGGAAATTGTTGATCAAGTTTGCTTGATCAACTATGCTAGGTGTGAAGGAAATTCCAAAAGTACAGACTGTTGACCTTACTTTGTATGTTTGATTGTGTGACAGGTTATCAGCTTTTCTTACAACATTCACTACAAGCACAGCCTCTTCTTCTCACTACATTCACTACAGTAGCTCAGTCCTTCTTACTACGTTCAAAATGGCTCATCCAGTGGAGCCTCTCACTCCCTTCAACTATCACCAGTGGAAGGATGACATTGTGGTAATGCTCTGCACCAAGCATATCTTCAGACTCATAGAAGAAACAGAGGAAGAGCCAGAATCAAATAAAGACAAAGCTAAGTACATGAACATGCTTGATGAAGCCCATGGACTCTTGCTCTCCTCAGTCTCTAGAGATCTTCGATTTCACATCCAAGACTTGGAGACTCCCAAGGAGGTTTGGGACAAGCTTGCTTCCTTATTTGATAAGCATGATGAGATGAGGATCCACTAGCTAGAAAATGATCTGATTACTCTCAATCCATCCAATTTCGAATCTCTAAATGAATTCTTCACAAAGTTCATGAACCCGATATATCAGTTGAAACAATGAAAAGTGAAGAAGGATGAAGATCAGCTCATCCTTGCCATTCTCATAAAGCTCAATGCAGACTACTCAGTCTTTGTATCCACCTTCCAAATAGTCAGGCTCACTACTCCAAATTGGAATATGCCCACTCTTAATGCCTTCATCCAATCTCTTATTTCTGAGAATGATAAATTGATCCAAATGGGGATCATTCGATCTACCAAAGATCTAGCTCTAGTTGCAAGAGGAGATAAGGTAGAAAATGACAAAGGGGAGCAAAGGGATGAGTCCCATGTGAAGAAAGAGCAGTCAAAAGTACCTTTAGGTTCGAAGAGAAGCAAGAAGAATGGCAAAGGCAAGGTCCTCTGGTCTTGCTGTGGAAGGGGCTTTCATTAAGAAAGCTCTTGTATGAGAAGACAACTTGGTGAAATGGCTCTTCTTTTGAAAAAGCATAACATTTATGTGCCTACTAGTGCAAGGAAGGATGACTATGAAGAAGAAGAAGATGAAGAATACCAAAGGAAAGGCCACGCACTGAAGGCTTGCTACACATCAACATCTGTCTTCCTCATTGATTCTGGAGCTTCCAACCATATGGCTGCATCCAGAGAATCATTCTCTTCTTTTCAGTCCTTTGATGGCCCTAGTATTCAGATGGGCAATAACAGTAAAGTCAAAACAAAGGGGAAGGGCTCTGTCAAACTTGAACATGGAAGGTTCAAAGATGTATTATTTGTTCCCTCTCTCGCTTCAAACCTATTATTTGTCTATCAGATGACCCATACTGGATCTCCGAAGTAAGTAATATTTGGTCCTGACTCAGTGGAGATCTAGATATCTCTATTGGGAGCATCATAGCAAAGGGTACTCATGCTTCAAAAGCATACGAGTTCTCACATTTTCTTCCTCCTTCAGAACCAGTGCACTCTCAGCAGCCACTTGCAAGGGAAGGTAAAATCATTGCATCTACTTCTTTTACAGCTTCTACTAGTTTTGCAGATCCATCTTTATTAGTTTATGACCTTGAGATTTAGGGTGACTCAGATCTAGATTCAATCCCTACTTCCAAACTGGAAGCTAGGAAGATGACTGAAAACTCACTTGACACTCAGAAAGGAAAGACCCTTGCGTTATGTCATGCTATCTTACCTCCTTCAGGGAGATGCAATAGACTCCCTGTCAGATGCTATATGGCAAGGGCTAAGTCTCACTACATTCAGAAGAATGGATATGATCATACACCTCGTCATTCAGCAAGAGACAAAGGTTACATTCCTCCTTCCTTCCATCATCTTTTTTGGAGAAGAAGGAGAAGTCTACATGCCAGGCCCCAGAATACCTGTGCACAGCAAACCATCCATGCTGCTTCACTACCTCACAGAGATGAAGGTTGCAGCAACATATTTTCAAGTTTTTCAAACTTGAGAACTGATTCTACCTGCTCAGATAGAGGGGGGGATTTTTTCCCATGTGGTTTTTGCCCCAGCTCCTTGTATTAAGTAGTTACTTTATTTTACTTGATGTAATGGGTGACCTATGGTCTTAGTTACCAGGGCCCACAGTTGTCCAAGTTACCATTCAAGGGGGGTGTTAGGATTATTAATCCTCCCTTGTCCAAATTTGGTCATATGTCTAAATCGGGAGTCATGTCTAAATTGGGAGTCCATCTAGTCTATTTATAGTCATTAACACCATTGGGTCAACTTGGCCTAATTGGGGCACATGTTTCAGTTACTAAAGTGTGGGGAACACTAATTGAGGCTCACTGCCACTGATTGCACTTGATTGCATCAGTTTAGGAGCCTCCTAGACCAATCCCTACAATTTAGGAGCCACTGGGAGTGTCGAAACCAACCAAGGTCAGTTCAGTTCAGTTAATGACTAGTCAAGCTAAGTTAGGAGTCAGTTACATTCAATTCTAGTCCTCTACATTCAGTTAGCGCTAGGTTTACTTGACTGCAATCATGTGAGGCGCATTTATCACCTACCATAGTCAGTTAGCCTTAGTCAACACTGAATGTAACACTTGAGTTGTGTTTTAGAGCTTCGATGAACTCTGGTTATGGTTTAGACAAGGTCAGTTAACTATTGAGTCCTCTGATAGTGATTTAGACAAGGTCTTAGTTACCTACAGTTAAGTAGAGTCTATCAATTCGAATATCCTCATGTGGATTCGAATTTCATGTGGCTATTAAAGCCATTTTACTTCATTGTAATTATTATCCGATTACTTTTTGATTAATGAAATCATTCACAGCTATTTCATTCTTCAATTGCTGAGTAAATTGTGTGATCTATTTTGTGAGTTGTGTGTTTGTTCATAGATCTATGTGCTCAATTTAATACTTTTAACATTCACGAACCATATGGTGGAAATCCCTCACATCTTAAGTTTTAATATATATGAATGTTTTAATTGTATGTAGGTGCCTTATTTTAAAACAGACCACGTGGTGATATCATGCAAGGTAGATAGCATAAAGATTGAAGGCCAAGAGAACATTTAACAAAGAATGGATCAATATAAGAAACAAACTCATAAATGGATGGTGATTCAACCAATAGAACTCAAGCACCCAGCCGTCAATGCGGCCAACAAACCAGCAGAAATTCCACTCAGATTCCAGATTTGTGAACTAATTTTTGTTACAGGCCATTCGGACACCCATTCAGCAACACGTTTTTAACATATAGCAGAATTTTAGGCTATATTTTCACGAAAACGAAGGCGAAACGAGAAATTTCGACACATGGGTTTTGTGCGGAATAGGCCCATTTAGGCCCTCATGAGGAGTTTTGCGAAAATTCTAAGACATTTGGGAGCAATTTGTGGTTCGTTGAAACGAATTTGCCTAGAAAACGTCAAAACGTGGTTGGTCATTTTTTTGAGTTTGTTCTTGTTTTAATGGAGTCGTTTCTCAGCATTAAAGACCCTCTATTTTTAGAGAGGGGTGGTCGACCTACTCTCCCTTGTAATCATTATATAAATACCTCTTTGGTTTTGAAGAAGGAGGTAGAAAAACTCTTTGTAAACTTTGCTTTAGTTTAATAAAAAGTCTCTGTTTCAGCTATTTATGAGTATTTTTGTGCTCTGTTGGTGACTAATCTGAGTTAGACACAACCCCTGATTGCTGAGAAGGGCCCCTCAACAACTAGAGGTTTTTCATTGTGTATATTTCGTTATTTTTCTTCATTTGCAGATGAGTAATTGTGATTTCTAGTGTGTAATTTTGTGTTCCTGTAGGTGATGGTTAAATGTTCATAAACTGTAATTTTTGTTGTTTATATGTAATTTACATTTCCAAAATTTAAATGACTGGTCATGCATAGTTTCTTTCAGCTTGCCTTTTTGCTTTTCCAATGCAATTAAATAGAATTTAATTAGTTCAGTATTTCAAGTTCAATTTATAATTAGTTTTGTTAATTTTTCCTCTAGCTATAGATTAGTTCCATTTACATTTAAGCCTTGTCTTGTCATGCAATAGACATAGTTCGTTTCCTTAGATAATGATTAGTGTAGATGGATTTTTGTTATTTCATCTTTTTAACAGTCCATTTACTGCTTTTCTTACATTGTAGGGTCATATGCATCAACCAGCTGGCGTCAAGATAATTTAGTCTACTCGTTTCCTTAGTTTATATCGTTTTCTGTCATCCAGACTGTCATTCGGACTGTTTGTCCAAATTGTCATCCAGACCTTCGTTCAGCCTTTAATAATTTCTGTTGTGTTTCTATGCTTAATTAGAGTCTAATTTCTTAGGTTTTTGAATAGTATTATTTCCTGTAGCTGGCCAGTACCTGCATATGTAGTAAGAACCTTGTTTTGAATTACATAAAGTTTTGTTTAAACTTCATGTTCATTTTTAGTTCTTTTCATCTCTTTAGCCTACCTTTAGCTTTCATCTTGCAGCTTGTACTTTAATTTGCAGTCAACATCTTAACTCTGTTTTCATAGTTTGTTACTGTTGATTACATATTTAATCCAGTGTCGACATGCATTTTGAAGAATAGTTTAATTATATCGCTTTCTCGTAATTTCCTAGAATGATTTAGTTCATAGTTTAATTTCCTTTTGAGGTAGATTAACAAATATTATGTTTTTGTTTTGTGTACAAACCAAGTTCATTTCCAGCCATGTGAATATGCTTAGGTTTACTTAGGTCTGCTTGAACTCCAAGTTTAGTTTGCTTTGATTAGTTTATTGTTTTGCAACACATTTATTTACGCTTGGTCTTTAGAATAGTGATTTTACTTTGCTCTTGTGAATTCATAGTTAATTAATCAGATTAAATTACATAAATCAAAGTAGTTAGTTTGCTTGCATAGAAATAGCATAGTTTTATGATTCTAAGTAATTAGTTTACAAGTTACATAGCTTAGATCCTTAGTAGTCAACTGCAATTAAATTCTTAGATGGATCTTTCATTCTGCACAAAGAGAATAGATTTCCAATTCATAGAATAGAATAATAATTTTCCTAAAGTGGTTTTTCTTCCGTTAGATAGTTTTTTTTAGGCCAAGCATTGCTTTCAGTCCTGCACATATAGTGTTTGCATCTCATAAGCTACCTTCCCGGGTTGACAATTTAAGTGTTGAATTAGATAGAGTATATTTTACCCAACAATGACTATAGTGTGATGTCTAATTGTTGTAGTAAAAGCTTGTCTGCTCAAACGGGATTTTCACCATTATGTAGAGAATTTGGGAATCTTGAAAGTAGTAGTCAAGAAATTTAAATGATAGGTAAGAAATGAAATGTGACCAACCTCAGTTGATACCATGAATTGGTAGGAAAACCAATAGTTACTCTAGTTATGTGATGTGTAAAGGTTCCAAATTGATTGTATTTTTTCCCTGCATAAGAGATGAACTATTAAAAGCGAGGAAGAGCACAATATTTATGAAAGGATAAATATAGGAGGGAATCCATTTAAGTATCATATACAAGAAAAACTGGAGTCAAGCTCTTTAAATCAAGATGTTGTCTAATTGAGTTATTTATTTTATTGATGTCCTATAAAATGAAAATGTAGATTTAGTTATTCTATAGTTGTTCTAGATACACATAAATGACAATGAAGCATATCTACACTTTTTATTAATTCAAAAATGAAAGTTGTATAATTAAATACAATGTACATTATTCTTTGTGCAAACTGGCATTGGCATGGTCTAGCATGAAAGTCCCTTGTATGTAGAAATCATGTAAGTTGTAGATAATATTAGCCATGTCTTTTAAGTATTTCTCATATGTTATGTCCATCAATGTAGGGAAAATTGTCATTAACATATTATTTCTTAGCCTTACATTCATTTTCAACACTTGTTGTGGTTTGTAGGATGCATTGCAACTAAGGGGAGCAGGTGTTGCTAAATCACTTCTTAGATTTGAGTTCTACAAAAAGTAAAGAGAGGTAGCCATGTGATATGGAGGACTTGATGCTAGCTTTTGATTAGTGTGAGTTGCAGAGGCATTGTGTTTATTAGTTGTTTCCCATGGTAATCAACATGGTATTATGTATACATGATGTTCCCTTGCAAGAGCATATTTGGCTAGTAAGTGTCATTATGTCCCTAGTTTAGAATTTTTGGTGAATGTTGCTATTGGGAATTTATTGTTGAGATATATGAGAAAAATTATTATTTCTCCACATATTACGATAATGAGGACTAACAATGAACAAAAAATCTTTGCAATGTGGGAGGAGTGGTGCACAATAGAACCAATGAATGCACTTGGAGAAGTAGGTGTATTTAATTTATCCTAGACATACAAGAAGTAGTGTATCCTTATGTCTTCATAGATGGGTCAAATTTATCATTTGACTTAGTTCAAACATGAGGGATGATAGTGTGTTATAATATTATCTTATAATTCGTTATATCTCTAGATGAAATACTCACTACACAAAGCAAGAGTAGTTGTGAGTAAATGGAAGTTGTTTTCAATAAGGAGGCAATGTCTCTACCTGATGCAAGTTTGTGGTTGATAGAAAAATATAGATAGTAGCTATGACATGTTATTATGTGGTAGCAATCTTTGTGGTTGATGTTGTTGTTATTGACCAATGAAGCAAAAGTTGACTTTTATCACTATGCGATCAAGTGTTTGAATGTTGATGAAATATGTTGTTATTAGTGTCATTGATCAAATTCACAACATATAAGAAATGCATGTATTGGAATAGTAATTAGGCTAGTGGGTTATGGATGACATAGTGCCACTTGACAACATGATCAAAGTTGTATCAACAAAAGACATGGTGTTGTTTTAGATGATGGCATTTTGTGTGTCACATAAGACTTAAATTTGCACCAATATGGTCTCATTTTTTTCCTATGCGTGTTTGGGATCGGTAAATCAAGCACAATGCATTGATCCATTGTTGTGTGTGTCATAGAGAAGGACAATGTTGACAATATTTGTTGGTTGTGATATTAATTGTATGAGAATTACTTGGTGTGTTCAATTGATCCATAGATTGTTTGTTGTGTTTGAGCTAATATTTTTCTCTATGTGTTTCAATGAATGAGGGTCCAATGATGGCTTGGTGTATTTCGGTCAAGAACCAAATGGCCCTAGTGATGGTGTGTCCAAGCTACAAAGTTTGGTCTCTATAATGAATATATGCTTCAAACTAAGACATATGGATGTGCATCCTCGTGCTTAGGTGCATAAGTCGAATTGGCCATTCAACCTTGGTTGAGCATGCGAGCAACTTATGTACATCCGCATGGCACAGTTAGGTCGAGTCACTTGGTTCTCATTGTAGTTTATGGTATAATGGAGCTTACATGTATGGACATATAGTTGTAAGACTTATTTAGGCATGTGTACCACTTATTTGGTTGGGTTGCATTGGACTCATGGTTTGGATATCAACAATGAGTGTGTGCATAGGAGGTCAACTTCTTGATTAGTTAATTGAGTTATGGTCAAACTAGAAGCCCTAGCTCTATGTATGTATCAACTTAAAACTAATCAAGTATATTTGAAAGTATTGTAGGTATGATTTCCAATGGTGATGCTCATTGTTGAGTTTCCTTGAAGGGAGAGGTTATTCAATTGTAGGAGTTGTTTAAACTTATGTTCTGAGTGGATTATTCATTGGTTATGGGAATTGGGAAAGGACTCGAGATCAGAAACTTGTATAAGAGATGTTTAGTGTGCTAGAATAAAGAAAGATTCGAAGGATAGGCATCAATAGAAAATGGGTGCATCAATTGTGCTAGCTAGCTCTTGAAATTTCATATGCAATTGTTTGCACATTCAAGGGAAGTTCATTAAGGAATTGAATGAACCATGTACCTAAAGGACTTCCTATTAAACTTATGGTCACAAAGGTTTAGTATCCATGTATTATGGTTGTTTCTTTATATGGATTCTTAGAAATTGGTAATGTATACAAGAAGTGAATCCCTAGTCAAACCAAAAGATACAGTTTGCTAATGAAGAATATATTTAGTGTCTAGGAGTGCATGCGTTGCACAGGACTAGATTAGGGAAATCTAATTATGGCAATATGATATATAATTTTGTTCCTTAATGTATTGATCACTATGATGTAAACTTGGTCTCTACATGATTAATTAACTTCTAAGGTTGAGGAGGTTGTTACAAGTTGGATATTAAGAAATTTTCTCTAACTACTTTAACTCCTAATGTGTGTTTTAGGAGGTTGTTACAAGATGGATATTGAGAAATTTTCTCTAACTACTTTAACTCCTAATGTGTGGTTCAGATATTTATCTAGTTGGGATATTAGTTTAATAAGTTGCTACTCTAATATGTGCTTGGGATATTAGCTTAACAAGTTGTTAGTATAACAAAATAGTGTGTTTATCTTGAAACAAATCTTCACGCATATATGTTTACTCTCCCATTTTTATTAACATAACGTACATAAAATTCATATTAAAAATATGTATATTAAAACATTGGAATATCCATGTAGATTACTTACTCTTAGCTAAGAAAAGAATAGAATCCACATGGGATTCCAAGGGTGGAACAAAAGCATACATGGGACTTCATTTACAAGGGAAAACATACTCGATAGCCTATGGACTAACTTTAATTTATGCAATCATCCTTATCCAATATATTTTGTGAATCCCATTACTTTGATGAGATCATGAGGATTTTCCTTTGACGGAATGTGGAGATTTTTTTTTTCAAATGGAAAGATCCACGGAAAATCTAGCAATACTTCCTCACATTCGTGGATGGTAGAGGTGGTAAATCGTCGGCCATCCTAGCAGAAGGTCTAACCCCAAAGGACTCAAGGCTCGAACTCGTGACCTCCCCCGAACCGAGAGAGTATACCCACGTCTTACCAATTGAACTAACCCTTGGGACTGAATGTGGAGATTATGAACACCATGGTTTGCATCATAAGTTTTACACTAAAGAACTCCTTTACGTATATTTAAATAAAAAGTCTTTAAAAAAAAAGGTTTTACTATTGTAGTTAGCTGAAGTTCTAGAATTGACTCTTTGAATGGATTAAGTGGATCATGGATGTTGCACCTTTATATACACATGGAATATATCAATTCATCTATGTTGCGCCTTTATATACACATAGAATATATCAATTCATATTCCACGCTAAATCCATCAATACTAATATTCGCACATTTTCCCTAATGAAAAATCAGCGCCGTGGGATTTAGAACATGGTTACGTTGACTTCGTGTTCTCCGTCCTGAAAAGTGGAAGAAGCTTCTAAAGCAACTGAATTTAGTTTTGTAATTCTAGTTAAAACTGTAATTTTAAAGTCATGAGATTTATGGTTAAAATATTTTTTATTGGAATAGAATTATACATATGAAATTTGAAATTTTATTACTTCAAAATATTTACGACAAAATTCTAAATAAACTATTATTTTTTATTTTACTTTTAAAATTAATTTTCTGGGAAAATAGAATATTATTTTTTATTTTACTTTTAAAATTAATTTTCTGGGAAAATAGAACCCATTTAATTTTGTATGCTACTTTTAACATTGAGAGTTGCCACTTTTGACGTATATGAAATGAAAAAAAACAAACTGTGAAGCTCGGCTTGACATAAAATGCAAATGATGATGTGGTAAATATGACATGGCATCGAAGCATAATCAAAATACGAATTTTTCGAAAGTTCTATCGTCATCGCTGACGAAAGCAAAAATCTACTTGTCCGCCACGCATCAACCTTTGACCGAAGACTGCCTTAGCCATATAAACAATTTCCATGATTCCCATTCTCCATCAAAAGCTCAGTAGCTAAATTTATCCCTTCAGATTTCGTAGCTAAATTTATCCATCAACATGGGTACCTTCATAGGCCATGTCTTGCCAGGAACAGGATTTCTGCTTCTCGGGCTCTGGCATCTCTTCAACACAGTCACAAGCTACGCGTGGTCGCCATGGGACTTCCACAGTCGGGCATGGTTCCCCGCTAAATTTGGTGGCCGGAAGTTTAAGTACGTGGAGCTGGCGACCATTATAGCGGCTTCCTGTTTATCGATTTTGGCGGAGCTGTTCATCGGGCCAAAAAGGAACCAACCCCTGGCTGACGACTGGAGCATCCCATCGAACCACCTCAACAACTTCGAGCACTCCTCCATATCGTTGTTCTTCCTCATATACGCTTCCGTGGCCCTATACGCGGAACTGAAGAAGTTCACGGTTCCTCCGGGGGCGCTGCACGTGATCGCGGCGCTCGCCTTTAGCCAGGAAATGATGCTCTTCCACCTTCACTCAGCCGACCACATGGGAGCGGAAGGGCACTACCACTGGCTCCTCCAGCTCATCGTTGTCGTCACTTTGTCGACCACGTTGCTCGAGGTTCCGTTCCCGCAGAGCTTTCTGGTGGCAACGGTGCGGTCCGCGTCGTTGGTGTTCCAGGGGACGTGGTTCATCCACATGGGGTTCATGCTCTGGATCCCGGCCTTCATTCCCAAGGGTTGCCAAATGGTGCGCACCGAGCGCCACGATGTTGTCAAGTGCGCCAGCCGTGAAGCAATTATGCGGGCCAGGGCGCTCGCTAACCTGCAATTCAATTGGTATCTGGCCGCGATTCTTGTATTGACGGTTATCTTCTATGCAAGAACAGTTAACGGAAATTATAACGAGAAAGATGCAGCGTATGAGCAGCTGGAGCAGAAGCCTGAGAGCCAGGGCGACAAAAGGGCCGACTCGACCGTCGAGATGGGCGGCCATGGAATCGAGAGGCAGTACTTTCGCGACGGTTCTGAAAGCTCCATCGATCTCGAGAGCTTGCAGGAAGCAGTAAGTCTTCAAAGATGAAGAAGCACTAATTAGGCTTTATTTGTTTTGGGTTTCTGCATCTGGATCGATGCTCTCGAGTTCGTTTCGTATAGATCAGCGATAGAATTCCGTGCGAAAACTGTAATAAATGTATATTAGTATTCAAAATTAATAATCCACTTCATTCTTTCATAGTAAAATTCTTACCGTCAAAAATTGCGGTGTAATTCCTGAAACAGCTTATAAATTGATATTGTATACTAAAGTTCTTTTAAAGGTTATGGTGGTTGTTGGTCCCATATAAATGCTTATTGTAGAGATTGTTTTCCATCTTCATTGTGAGATGGATGAGGGGATTAGGGTCATGGATGCTTTGAAATCGAATGGATGACGTTGGTAATGAAAAGTTCGTTCCTTCATTAGGTAACGATTTTTCATGTAGTTATTTATACTATTTTGGAAGAAATTAGATTTTACTTTTGAGTTCATTATTATTAATAAAAATATGTTTTTATTAAAATTATAATAATGATTATTATTATTATAAATAACAATAATAATTTAAGATTGATAAAATATTGTTATAAAATTGCTTAATATTAGCATATAGCTTTACTTCAAAATCAAAATCATTATGAAAAGATTTTAGTTAAAAGCTCAATTTTTAATATTAAAAAACTGGTATCCGGAATATATTTTTGACCAGAGGAGTTCTATCGTGAACGGGGATTCGAATCTTGATATAAAAGTATGAAACACTCGAGTAGAGCACACTGAATTTTGTATGGCTGCTTTAACACTTCACACCTGTATAAAGTGAAATGAAACAAACGGCAAAAACATGTTGACCTAAAATAAAATAAATGTAAAATATGACGTGGTAAATGTGACATGGCATTGAAATACAGTCAAATAAGAACTTCGCTAATGTTCATTCGACAGCAATGACGAAAGCAGTAGTCTATTTGGCTGCCATGCATCAACCTCCGACCGAACGTTGCCTCTACAAATGGCGGAGTCGAGGGATCAAATTTGAAGCGCAGAGTTCCATTTCACTTTGAAGGGTTGTGAGATATTAAATCTTTTATGGTTGATATGTAAAAATAAATTATTTTTTTCATTTGAAAATGTAAGAATATATCAAAATTTTAGTATTTATTAACAATAGTTTATAGAAAGCCTACACGGGTGTGGTTCATTGGCGGTTCCGTTGTTATGAAGTCATTTGTTGTAAATTGGAGGTCACGAAATCAATCCCACCCGGGTTTATCTGTGTCCCATGTCTTGTGGCAGGTGTGGGGCACCTAGGGTTATAGTGGTAGCGGGAATGGATCCCTGGACCCCATGTCACGCGAGTACGCCCCAATTGTTGATTCCCCTAGTCAAAATCCAAGAGTAGGTCTGCCCCTCAGAGAAGCTGTAAAAGAGATGTGCTTTACTAATTCACCCCTTTCTAACCGTAATGGTATAATTGCATATGGATGTCAGATCACCAATTGATCGCCAATGTCAATAATAATCGTGTGTTGAACCTACTGAACATTGAATTAGCTATCGTTCTTGAGACACACACAATGTAATTAATCAAAGCCCAAAATTCAATCACATCAATTTATAAGCCATCGCCAAAAGTAATCATTGAACACAATGGTTTTTTTTCCACTTGTTTGACCCACCCATTGGAACCTGGCATAGTGACAAATGTAAGTTGGGCTCCAAACACTTATGTCGAGCACCAGCCAGATGCATGACGCCAATGCTTCACATAGAGTAGTGCATGCAAATAATTGAAGATGGAATTTCATAAATTTTTGGCTCCTTACTTTCCTGCAACTCACTCGAAAATGATCGATAGATCTGAGAGGATTATTCTGAGTCTTAAACTGAGTCTCGGGTAACTATAACTTGTGGGGAGAACAAAGTAAAGGAAATGGACATTTCTTTAGCTACCTGGTCGGATATTGCAGTGGAGTTGGCATATAAATATTTATTTTGTTTTCATCCTGCATTGCAATCCAATCTGGGTTGTAGAGCAAGATTTGTTTGACTTTAAATAGAGCCGAGAAAAGTCATATGCCTAGCTCTCATCCAACATCTATAACGTTAAAAGAGAGAACTTATTCAAAGGCTTGTGAATTTGTCTGATTTTTTGTCCCACTGACCAAAGAACCTTAAGCTTGCTATCAAAATGGCAGTGTCTTTGGCAAGTTGAACTACAGGTAAATGACTTACTTGCTCAGGTGCTTCCCTTGATTTTGAATATCAAAATGGGATTTTAACTCATACACTATGTAACAATCCTAGAAATTGTAATAGAAATAATGGGGATTTTTGTGAACTGGTGAGATAGTCATAGAATTCAATACCATTTGTACCAGAAATACCTGCAATAATCATTATGTTAAAAGGAAATTTATAGGAAACTAGACAAAATGGAAAAGGAGGATTTTCCAGATGTTTTATTTAAATATATAAACATGATATCATTTTTTACTAGTCACCATTTTTAGTGGATGCATAGCAGTTTGAATATATAGCATAAGCTCTTTATTAACCAAATTTAAATTTCTCTTTATGATTCGTGTCTTCACTGTCTATAGAGAACATGAGGCCACCGTCCAGTCTTTGAAATTGCATGGCTTCTATATGCCTAGATGTAACAGTTTTTATATCCATCGCAACTATCATTCATCATCATTTGTTCATTTTCAAATGTGTTGTGTTTGTTCATATTCAAATGTGTTGGGTAACTTGTTCCACAACAGATACTCTTAACACTAAATATATAAGAGCACTTGCGTCATTTTGCAACACTGTAAAATATCGACACTGGAAGCATGACGGGAGCTCGGGAGCTCGGAGGGAGCAACATGTTCAGAAGAGAAATAAAACACTGCAACCAAGGACTCTCCAGAGGAAATTTTATCAATACCTTGAATGGTGGCGATGGAGAAGGGGCATTGTTGCTTACCATAGTTGTTGTTGGGCAGCGACAATGAACATTCTGTAAATATTGCAACAATCACTTAGCAGATAATTCTTAAAATTCATTAGCAATCATACTAGATGTTGTTACATCTAGTGTAAAACCTAAATTTTGTTTGGTGATTATAGTCCATATCAAATGTCTAGGCAAAAATCAATATTCTATAGATGTGGTGTTAATGTTGCAGAAATTATATGATAGCCAACTAGCTACTCCATACCAGAAGAAGTCGTACACCTTATGAGAAGATGCATTATGCATATTTTTCTTAATGATGGAAAAAAACCTCTGCATTCAACAGACCTCCCTTAGACCACTTCCATTTGAGCTTCTAATAGTAGCGGTTTATGTATTAGACTTAAAGATAAAGGCATATAAGAGTGAAAAACAATGGTGGTGTCCTATTAGGTATAGAGGAGGATGCGAAAAATATAGCCATGACAAATGGACATTTAACGAAGTCGTGTCAATTGTAGCAATTTCCACAAGCAAAGGAATCCATGTGGAATATTTTTAAAGCTAAAGTCATGACTTGTAGAGCGAAAATTGCCTTTCTTCATTTCTCTACATCAAACAAACATATAATGTTAAAAATTACCGCCAAAATAATTCTAAGGGAGTATTAGCATTAACATATGTCAGCCATTTTTTACCAAGCTCATACGTGAAACTTAGGATATCATGATGTTGAAAAACATACCTGCCTCGAGAAGGGGCAAAATAAGAGGTTCAATTTGCTAATTGGTCGAGAGAACGGTGGACAAAGCCGTAATTGGTTAAGAGAGTGGTGGACAAAGCTGTGTGTAAGATGCTACTTGAATGATTAGTTAAAAGAACGGTGTTATAAATAATTGAATTAAACTTAGGGAAATAGTTTCATAAGTTTACATGTGCATATTAATTGAATCGACGACAAGCCGATTCATAGAGTCCCTGTAGCCAGAGGGAAGGGACTAATAAAACATCCTTGGAATGTGGGAGGAATGGTGCACAATATAACCAATAAATGAATTTGGAGAAGTAAGTGTATTCAACTTAACTTGGACATAAAAGAAGTAGTGCACACTTATGCCTGCATAAATGGGTTAAATTGATCACTTGACTTAGTTCAAACATGAGGGATGATTGAATGTTATAATATTACCTTATTATTAATTGGATCTGGTTGAAATACTTGCTACATAAAGCATGAGTAGTTGTGAGTAAATGGAAGTTGTTTTCAACAAGGATTCAATGTCCCTACTTCATGCATGTTTGTGGCTAATAAAACAACGTAGACAGTAGCTATGGAATGTTGTTCTGTGATAGGCCTCTTTAAGGGTAGCTTGTTGTCATTAACCAATGAAGCAAAAATTGACTCTTATCACTATGTGATTGGGTGTTCAAATGTTGATGAAGGATTTTTCTATTAGTGTTGTTGATGAAGTTCAAATTGTATAAGAAATGCATGTACTAGAATAATGATTAAGCCAGTGGGTTATAATGGAGGATATGGTGCCACTTGACGATAGGATCAAAGTTGCATCATCAAAAGATGTGGTGTTGTTTTAGATGTTGACATTTTGTGTGTATCACATAAGATTTTAATTTGCACATATAGGGTCTCATTTTCTTTCCTATGCATGTTTGGGATTGGTAAATGGAACACCTTTCATTGATCCATTGTTATGTGAGTCACATTGGAAGGACAATGTTGATAAGAGAGTTGTTTTGTTGGTTGTGATACGAATTGTATGAGAATTACTTGGTGTGTTCAAGTTGGTGGCTTGCTTGTGTGTTTGAGCTAAGTGTTATATGGTTTGGTATGTCCAAGTTAAGATGGATATCTTTCTTGGTATCAGGGAAAATTTTAAGGATCCATAATTTTCTCAAAGTGTAGAAACCTTGGGAATCTTACTAATTCTTAAATTTGCAACAATAAAATGTTTGGAAATTTAAAATTATATATATATTCAAATTCTAAGGAACTTATATAGTTTGGACAATTTTGGTGATTTATAGGGTTAAATAAAATTATCCCATGGAATCTGGGTGAATCATCTTTGAAAAAAAGGCAAATGGACAAATATGTTTTTTGGAAAAAAAGGTCGAAAAATAACCCATGGGCTGAATTTCACCCCTAAAATTTTCCTTGCTTCGTAATTCTGAGCTAATAGTTTTTCTTGGCATGTTTGAGTGAGTGGAGGATGGCTTGGTGTGTCTGAGACAAGAAACAATTGTCCCCATTGATGGTGTGTTTAAGCTACTTGATTTGGTATCTATAATAATATATGCTTTAAACTAAGACATATGAATGTGCATCCTAATGCTTAGGTGCATAAGTCAAATTGTCCATTCAACCTTTCTTGAGCATGAGAGAAACTTTTACATGCTCGCATGGCTAGTTAAGTTGTGTCACTTGGTTCTCATTATGCTTCATAGTATAATGGAAATTGCATGTATGGGAATACAGTTGTAATACCTATTTAGGGATGTGTGCCCTTGATTTGGTTCAGTTGCAATGGATTCATTGTTTACGAATCACCAATGAGTGTTTGTTTAGGAGGCCAACTCTTTGATTGGTTAATTAAGTTATTGGTCAAACTAGAAGCCCTAATTATAATTATGTATCACCTAAAGATTGTTCATGTATGTGTGGCTGCATTGGAGGTCTAATTTCCAATAATGATGCTCATTTTTTATTTTCCTTAAAGGGAGAGGTTATTTACTTGTAGGTCCTAGGGGTTGTTAACGCTCATGTGTCAAGTGGATCATTTATTGGTTGTGAATGTTGGGTAATCATAACATTGTATGAGTTGTTTAGTGTGCCAAAATTAATTAATATTTTAAGGATAGGTGTCAATAGAAAATGGGTGCATCGATTACGCTATTTAGCTATTGGAATTGCTTATGGAATTGTTTGCACATTTAAGGGAAGTTCATCAAGATTATGAATGAACCATGTACCTGAAGGTATTCCTAGTAGATGATGGTCACAACAATTAAGTATCCATGTATTATGGTAGATTTATATTCCTTTGTATGGATTCCTGCAAATTGGTGATGTCTACAAGAAGTAAGTCCCCAGTTGAACCAAAACATAGACTGCTAATGAATAATATATTTATTGTATAATAGTGCATGTGTTGCATACAGGGCCCAAAGGGGTTGGATCCATTGGTGAAGAGTGAGGAGTTTTTCCCCAGTGGGAAAGGTTCAATGCCAATGAGGGCCTTACCAGGAACGATGAGGGAACCTTGAGGTAGTGGTCAAACGTGTGGTTCCACCCAGAGAGATTGTATTAAATGATCTCGTGACCTGTGGACACATAAGTGGATCAAAGCCCACCCCAATGTCCTACTAACATTGAAAGGACAAAGGGGTTGGATCCATTAGTGAAGAGCAAGGAGTTTTTCACTAGTGGGAAAGGTTCAATTCCAATGAGAGCCTTACCTGAAGCCATGCGGGCACCTTGAGGTAGTGGTTGAACATGTGGTTCCACCCAGAGAGATTGTATTAAATGATCTCGGGACCTATGGACACATAAGTGGATCAAAGCCCACCGTCGTGTCGTCCTAATATTTTTAAGGAAATTTATGTGCTTGGGATTAATATTTTTCTCTCCTCGGATTATCATTAACTGTTGTTCTAGGGTTTTCATCTATCCATGAGCACTGCTTGAGGTGGTGCATTGCCAACTCCATCTCCCCCTGTAGATGTCTAAGATTTCAAGCGGCATGTCTCTAACCAAAATCTAAAACCTATCGCAACTCCTCCTCCCAACTTTGTGAAGAAACTAGATGAGGTCCCAACCATCAATATTCCCACGGACCAAGCGATGCAAATCACTATGTCCCTGGAAGATCACATGTTAGTAGGTCAGTTTACTAGTATTTAGTCGTCTCCGAAAACCATAGATAACTAGATCTAGAAAAATTGGCGTCCATTGTTCTCCAACAACATTACTTGTTATGTTGTAGGTCGTGGTTTTTTCCATTTCAAATTCATCTCTAAAGAAGATCAGGACCTGATATTTCGCAATGGACCTTACTTCATGGGCCCCTAAGGGCTCTATCTAAACTGGTGGACACCCGAATTTGATCCAGCAATAGATGTCCCTAAAGCAGTTCAGGTTTGGGTCCGCCTTCCAAACCTATTGATCCATTGCAAGATCCCTTCATCCTTGCAGACTATCGGCAACAGACTAGGTAAGTACATCGACAAAGAAAATCCAAAGGATCGGTATTCATGTGCTAGAATATGTGTAGAAGTATATATGGAAGCTGGATTACCAAAAGTTATTAAGTTAATGACGGGAGGCTGGAAACACTACGAAAAATTGGATTATGAACAGTTGTTGTTCAAATGTAGACATTGCCATGACTATGGGCATGTTCAGAAGAAATTCCCAAAAGTCCTGTAGGTTAAATCAGAAAAGGAAGTTGAAGAAGGCTGGAATCAAGTAAATATGCCAAAGGAAAACCCCAAACCCTCACTGAGAAGAGAGGAGGAAAACCCTAACCCTCCTCCTACCAAGAAGGAAGACTTAAGCCCAAAGTCCCAAATGGAAACATGCAACAGATTTGTTGCTTTGGAAGAAGTAAACTCCATCGAAGAAGCAATAATAAGGCCCTCCTCACCAAAAATTTTAAGGACCGAAGGAAAATGTTCTCCTGGAAAAACCCCAAAACAACACAATCCATTGACATAGGAAGCTATAACCCAACGTGACACACAAGATCCTAGAACATAGGAAGAGTTGTCAGAAGAGGAGGAAGGAGAAGTGGGTCCCTCTCAAACGTCGCTCAAATAAACAAGAAGAGGAAGGAAAACATACAAGGAAAGAAGAGAGGAAGAACCTTACAGAGACAAATTGCAAGGATCCCAGGTCACACTAGAAGGAATGATCAACTCAAGAATTACAAGGAAAAAAAGCCAAGCCCCCAAAGGGGCTTCTCATATCTCAAAAGTTAAGTAATGAGGGTTTTCTCCTAGAACTATAGGGGATTAAGGAGCTGAAAGAAAGTGGAAGCAATGAAGGATATAATTCACATCTCCACTCTCGAAGTCTTGCTGGTCCAAGAGACCAAATTGGAGGAACAATAGTTCCTTCAAGTCAGCCACTCCTTTTGGAAAAATGGAGAAGGTGTCATCATGAGTGATAGAGAAGATTCTGGAGGGATTCATTAGAGGAAATTTCAACTCAAAATGGGCCTTTCAACCCTAATTCAAATTCCATGTCATCATGTGTTAGCTAATGAAATTACTTTAAATTTGAAATACCGTATAGGTCTTAAATAATTTTTTAATATAAATTTGGGGATAGGTATCATAAAAAAAACTACTTTTTTTGTTCGTATTTTCGACACATCTCGGTGTGTTTTTTCTCAAATTTCGATTGAGAGAGCTCGCGGGATGTGAGATTAAATTCTGCATCCAATGAGTACCCGCTCTACATCATCATGTTTTTTTTTCCAGGTATTTCTTGTTTTTGGGGTAGCAAGGTTCGTCAAAAGTATGGAGAGTGGGTACTCGTTGGATGCAGAATTTAATTCTACATCCAGCGAGCTCTCTCTATCGAAAATTGAGTAAAACCACAGGGAGATATGTTGAAAATACGAACAAAAAAGGTAGTTTTTTTCTTTTCTTCCTCCAAAATTAAAAAAACATTATTTTATGGAGTAAACTACCTAACCGACCATTTGCACCGATCGGACGACCTGGCTCGCGTGAGCGGTCACATCCGACGTTGCCGGTCGTCTGATCGGTGCAAATGGTCGGGAAAATAGGTCAATCTTTATTTTATTATTTTAACTATTATTTTATTATTTTCCTTATGAGGCCCATTTTGAGTTGAAATTTCCTCTAATGGACATGCTATGGAACACAGTAGAATTTGATTTAGTCCACTCCACTTCTTGCAATCATTGGATATTCACAAGTCTTTGCCACAAAGATTCAGGTCATCTGGTAAGTCTTTTAAATATCAATGTTCAAGTTCTATTTTTAGAAGAAATTTTTGTTGTTGGAATCTTATCCAAGAATTCCCTAGTTCCCACCAGGCTGAGAATTTAATTCCAGCTGGGGATTTAAATATCACCCTCTCTGTCAAAGAAAAAAAGGAGGTTCAATTGTTAGAGACCCACTATGAGAAGTTGTTGAAGGCATCAAACCAAATCAAGGTCTTTAAACCTGGTCAAACAGAAGAATAGGGCTCGACCATATAACCGCAAGACTTGACATATTTCTGGTACAACAATCTCTTCTCATGTTGGGATTCAATGCGGATTCCTTAATCCTTCCTTTCAGTGTCTATGATCATAAGCTAATACTCATAGAAATATCCAAGGATCATAACTTGGGACCTATCCCTTTCCATTTCATTCCATCATTGATCCAGCACGATGGATTTCAGACTATGGTCCAAACTGTTTGGAAGGATTCAGTCTCGGGTTATCCCTTTTTTGTTTGGGAGAAAAAACTCAAAAAACTCTAAGCCACCATTAAAGCTTGGGCTAAGACCCTCAAGACCCCACTTAAGCAGAGAAATGAAGATCAAAAGATTCTAGAGCAACACCAAATTCAACTGGAAGACCAAGCAGTCGACGTGGAAAGCCTAGAAAAGGAATCCTTCCTCCAGCGTGCCCTCCATTCAGCTTGTAGACTGGAGGATGAGTATTGGAGACAAAAATCCAAAAGTATCTAGCTGAAGAGTGGGATAGGAATACCAACTTGTTTCATAAGCAAGCTGAGGGTCCTAAGCAGTTTAAATCAGTCAAAGAATTCATATGCAAGGCCAACCAATTGAATATTTTGAAGGAATCAAGTAGGAAACCCACACTCACTTCGGGAACATCTAAAGAGAAGAAATACCTCCTAATGTTGATCCCATCTCTCCAGTTCTAAATCTGATTTCATCCAAGATTAATAAGGAAACCAATAGGGCTTTCACTGCTCTAGTTTCAAAAAAATAAATCAAGAAATCCTTAGCTACCATGGATATAGATAAAGCCCCTGGTCCTAATGGATTCACAACCAGGTTCCTCAAAGCTTGCTGGAAGATAATCAAATCCGATCTACACAAGATGGTCTTGAAATCCAAGTCTTGTAACAAGATTGGAGGAAGCACTAACTCATCCTTTCTTTCCCTCATTCTAAAATAAAAAGGGGCCATCTCCTTCGATCGGTTTAGACCAATTTCTCTCTGCAACATTAGCTACAAGATAATCACACCAAAGTCATGGCTAACAGGCAAAAAGATATCCTTCCCTCCATAATTCCTGAGAATCAAGGGGGATTCATAAAAGGGAGGCATATTGCTGATAACATTGTTCTCGTTCTAGAGGCAATCCACTCCAGTATCCAACCCCTGAAAAAAAAGGTATGGTCATTAAATTAGATTTAGCTAGTGCGTTTGACAGAGTTAGACATGAATTTATGTTTCAAGTCTTGCATCGCTTTGGCTTCGACCCGACCTTTATTTCCTGGGTAAAGTCTTGTATCAGAGGTCCCTGGATCGCTCCTTTGGTCAATGGCATGACAATGGGATTTCACGTGGTCTTCGACAAGGTTGTCCTCTCTCTCCTCTTCTCTACGTTATTCAAGCCTTGGTGCTTAGTTTCTAGTTAGATCAGAGCCAACACCAACAAGAGCTTATAGGTTTGTGTATAGCTGATGGAATTAAATATGTCAATCATGCTCAATTGGTGAATGAAACTATCCTTTTGGGAGGAGAAAGTGTCCACTCAGCCAGAAATTTAAAAAAAGAACCAGATTTATACCAAGAAGTTTCAAGAAGCATTAGAGGAAATTTGGGGTCTAAAATGGGCCTTAAAAGAAGAAAACCAACAATAAATTCTTGTGAGTTGGAATTCAAGAACCAATAGAATTTCAATAAAATGAGTTAACCATAATGGTTGACTTGACATATTTGTCATAAAAAAAACTACCTTTTTCCATATTTTCAACATATCTCCCTATGTTTTTACTCAAATTTCAAGCGGGAGGGCTCGTTGGACATGCAATTAAATTCCGCATCCAACGAGTACCCACACTGCATACTTTTGAAGTACCCTACTACTCCAAAAACAAGAAATACCTAAAAAATCTTTGTTTTTGGGGTGGCGGGGTACTTAAAAAATATGCAGTGTGGGTACTCTTTGGATGCGGGCATCCAACGAGCCCTCCCGCACGAACTTTGAGTAAAACCAAAGGGAGATATGTTGAAAATACAAACAAAAAAGTAGTTTTTTTCTTTCTTCCTCCAAAATTAATAAATATTATTTTATTATTCTAGCTATTATTTTATTATTTTCCTTAGGAGGCCCATTTTAGACCTCAAATTTCCTCTAATGTCAAATCAACTACATGAAAAGCCAAATATATGGATGGAATTGCAATCCAAAAGAGATGTCAAATATCACCAGAATCTTGGAAATTCAAGGGAAAAATCAGTGGGAAGCATTCAAATACTCAGGAGTCCCTATCTTTAAAGTAGCCCCAAAATCCTCCAATTCGCTTCCACTAGTTGACAAATTAAAATCCAGGATAAGCACTTGGGGTTCCTCCTTTTTAAATCCAGTTGGGAAAGTCGTGCTCATCAAAGCAGTTCTTTCCAGTGTGCCCATTTATCAAAGTTCCATACTTTTGGCTTCAAAATGTATCATTGCTCAGATTGAAACTTGCTAAGACGCTTCCTTTGGAAAGGAGGCAAACATAATGAAAAAAAGCTTTTGTTGGTGAGCCGGGCTCAAACTCCAAGACCAATTCTGGAAGGAGGCCTTCAAATTCTTGATCTCTGGTATTATAATTTGTCCTTGGGGGGAAAGCTTATATCGAGCTTAATCTCAGGAAATACACCCTGGAGAAAGCAAGTGCTGTGGAAAAAATAGTCCTATGGGAAATGGACCAGATGCCTTAACACCCCTCCTAGAGTAAAAAAATAATTGCCTATTTTTTCCATCTGTTTGAAGCCATATGGATTCTTCTCATCGAGCTCACATGGATATAAGGAAATGGGAAGCAAATCAGAATATGGGAGGATCCCATAATGGGGAACCACCTCTAGACTCCATCCTAGGTACTGATCAACTTAAATCCTATATGCAGACTCAAAATATAGTTACTCTTTGGTACATCTTAGATTGGAAAACAAATGGTTCTAAAAATTAGAAACAATGGCTTATTCCAAACTTCCCTCCTCATCTTCAAGAAGAAAAATCAACCTTGCTTTCATCTCTGCAAGGGAAGTCCTTGGTAGCAAAGAATCTCAAAGATTCCCGAGGTTGGGGAAACAAGTGAGGTGTTTACACTGCTGCTACTGGTCACAATCACATAAAATCAGTCCCTCACATTCCTGGAAACCCTGCTATTTGGAAAGTGTGTGGAAGGTAAAAAGTTTCCCCAAAGTAGGATTTTTTATGTGGACTCTAGCTCATAATCGTATCTTAACAGGAGATAATCTACAGATAAAAGGATGGGAAGGCCTAACACGCTGCCCTTTCTACCTTTCTCATGAGGAATCAGTTGGTCATTTGCTACTCTCGTGCCCCCTTGTAGAGGAGGTTTGGAACAATGCTCTATTCGAAAGGGCGGGATCGGTTCAACCTCCTGAGAACATCCCTTCTCTTTTTATTAACTGGGCCTCTCTTTGTCCTTTTTCTAGTCTAAAAAATGTGTTGCTTAGGTCCTGCTAGTTGACTCCTCCAAAATTTATCTTCTGGAAACTTTGGCTGGAAATAAACTCTTCTATTTTAGAGGAAAATCCTCCATAGCTACGTAGGTAGATATCAAATACAAAGCTCTGTTAGGGGACTGCCTCAAATTCCTCTGGAATGACTCTTCCCATTGTCCCCTCTCTCCCTCTGAAGAAGCTTGGCTTTATATTCTATCTCCATATTTGTCGACTGTAACTGTTCCCCCCTTCCCCAAATTACTTTCATGGGAAATAAGGATTGATAAGGCCGAGCTTACTAAATGGATGGCCACCTTTCATCACTACATTATATTCTTTGATGGAGCTTCCAAAGGAAATCCAAGGGTGACAGGAGGGGGAGGGGTTCTCTTTAACCCCATTGGAGTTCAAGAATGAGTTTATTCTTAGGCTCTTGGAGAAGAAACAAACAATGTTGTCGAAGCTCGAGCTTATGGCATTTCGGAAATTGTCATGGTTGGGGACTTGAGACTAATTATTCAGGCCCTGAGATCAAATTCTTCTCCAACTTGGCTGAAGCTTTGCTAATTAATCAAAATATTTCAGAGGCTATCCAAATCCTTCTTCAAGATAGATTATTTCCATGTCTTAAGGGGCCTAAATGAAGAAGTTGACTTCGCGACAAAGGTTGCTTCCTGCATGATCAAGGGAACCCTTATTCTAAATGGGGCTAGCTCTTATTTTCCTATTGCATTGGACTCCATCATTCATTGGAGGGGGCTTTCATATGGCCCTACCAAGTGTAACCCATCCATCACATCACTCCTCATGCCGACACGTGGCAATTTTTTGCTCCTCCATATTGACGCGTGAAATGAGGCATGAGTTCTTTGAAATCAATTTATTTAACAATTACCGTACCCCTCAGACATCATCCATGGTCACTTCGAGGGTGTTAACCTACAATATGGTCATGTCCCATTGTCATTCTATATTAACCCTCCATCGTACGATCTGTGTGATGGATTACGTTGGGATTTCGGGCTACAAGAGCTTCAAGGTGGATTTAACAGGAGATGGTTCGACTTCTAGAAACGTATGCAATTCAGATTTCAATTTAGTCTGTCGCTTGCAAAAATGAAACTTCTATGTTGTGTACTCGGTAAAAATCTTCCCTGTATTCATGGCCTCCTCCTCCGGGTTGACCGCTTCTTTCGACCCTTCAATGTCCTTTGCGGTCGAGCTCAGGGAAATTCACAGGAAGTTAAGAAGGAAGAAGCAATATCTGCGGTGTATGGATGTAGAGGGGGAAAGGCATCTGGAAATCGTGGTCACATACTTGTCTCATCTTTGGGAGGGATTTGCGGAATTTTTGTCTCAGACTGAACGTGCAATGACGACAATGCTTGAAGCTCTGGAAATCCGCTTTGAAAAAATGGAACTAGAAGTAACAAAGATTGCAATGGAGAAAGGAACAAGCGCTGCAACTCTGGGGTCGTCAGCTCATAATCACGGTCGCCAGGGAAAGTAATTCGAATCTTCTTTCGGGTTTGAATTTTGTTTATTTTGTTTTAACTGTAAAGGGTTGCATCTCAGAACTAACATTATAAGCCAACAGATCCTCGTTATATTCTGGTAGTAAGCTAAAGTACTTCTTATGTCTTCTCGTAGTTGTCTTCAGTCAGCAAGTCTGGATTATTGTAGACCTTTTTACAGTGGTTATACCACTAGTCGTTTGATATAAAAATTCTATTCGTTCTTGTAAAAAAAATAGTGCATGTGTTGCATACAACTAGATGATGATGAAGGTTTGATAAAGATTAGGGCAAGGTTGAATTTTTTACTTCTCCAAATCTTATGAAATATTATAAGATACTTATGATAATGTGAGAATGTTGTTTGTTGATATATAAATCATTATGATGTAAACTTGGTCTCTACATAATTAGTTGTCCTCTAAGTTTTTGGAAGTTGTTACTAATTGGATATTACAAGATTTTCTATAATTACTTAACTCCTAAGTAAGTATATAGTTAGGATATTAACTAAACAAATTGTTAATATAACAAGATAATATAATATAATTATCTTAAAACAAATCTTCCTGTCGTGCATTTATATATATACTTACTATTACGTTTTTGAATAAATCAATTATTACAAATTTTTTATATATCCACATGGATGCAAAGGGTGGAACAAAAGGATTATGCAATTTTGCTTATCCAATAGATTTTGTTAATCTTAATACATTATGATTTGTATTATAAGTTTTATATTAAAGAAAAGCATCATGGTTAAAAATTGAATTTAGATGAAGAAAATAATAATCATTCTTTCCAACCATTCAAACTATATTTAAAAACCATCTAAATATTAAGCCTTTACATATACATTACATAATAATAATAATAATTTATTTTTAAGGTCACCGCCAAGCGAGACACTAAATTGGTGTATGAGACCCCCTTGCTAAAGTCTACAGAGGTGTACATACACTACCCCCCTCTGGATCTGAATCCGTGACCTCCTAAGAAGAAACACATGCTCTTAACCATTAGGCCCACTCATGCTGTACACATGTAAATATAATATAAATATATCAATTCATGAAAATGAAACCCTTATATACACATGTTATATACCATTACACACGAAATATATGAATTCATGAAAATGGGACCTTTATATACACATGTTATATATCAATTCATAGTCCGCGCTAAATTCATCCCTATAATCTTCGCACATTTTTCTCAATGAAAAATCAGCGCTGTGAGATTTAGAATATGGTTCTGTTGACTTTGTGTTCGCCGTTCTGAAAAATGGAAGAAGGTTCTAAAATAACCAGATTTGGTTTGGTTTAGTAATTCTGGTTAAAACTGTAATTTTAGAGTAATGAAATCTTTAGCTAAAATGCTTTTATTGTAATGCAATTGTGCATATGAAAATGGTAATTCTACTCATTTAAAATGTTCTTACAAAATTTTAAATAAATGTTGAGAAAATTGTAATTTTACTAATTTAAAATGCTTTTACAAAATTTTAATTAAATGTTGAGAAAATTGTAATTTTACATGTATTTAATTTTTTTTAAATAAATATTGATTTTTTCGTTTTTTAAATTATATTTTACATTTTTTAAAATTATAAAAAGTACCTATATAACATTTTGTAATATATTTTTGGATAAGATTTATGAGGAGGGATTTGAATTTTGATGAAACACTTCAGTAAATCATTTAACATTTAAGTAGAGCCCATCTAAAATAAATGCAAATGATGATGTGGTAAATATGACATGGCATCGAAGCATCGAAGCACAAGCAAAATAGGAATTTCTCGAAAGTTCTATCGACAGCAATGACGAAAGCAAGAGTCTACTTGGCCGCCACGCATCAACTTTTGACCGAAGGCTGCCTTGGCCATATAAACACCTTCCATGATTCCCATTCTCCATCAAAATCTCAGTAGCTAGATTTACCCCTTCAGATTTCGTAGATAAATTTATCCAACAACATGGGTACCTTCATCGGCCATGTCTTGCCAGGGACAGGATTTCTGCTCCTCGGCCTCTGGCATCTCTTCAACACACTCACAAACTACGCGCGGTCGCCCTGGGACTTCCACACTCGGCCATGGTTCCCCGCTAAATTTGGTGGTCGGAAGTTTAAATACGTGGAGCTGGCGACCATTATAGCGGCTTCCTGTTTATCAATTTTGGCGGAGCTGTTCATTGGGCCAAGGAGGCACCAACCCCTGGCAGACGACTGGAGCATCCCGTCGAACCACCTGAACAACTTCGAGCACTCCTCCATATCGTTGTTCTTCCTCATCTATGCTTCCGTGGCTCTATACGCGGAACTGAAGAAGTTCACGGTTCCTCCAGGGGCGCTGCAGGTGATCTCGGCGCTTGCCTTTAGCCAGGAGCTGCTGCTCTTCCACCTTCACTCAGCCGACCACATGGGGGCGGAGGGGCACTACCACTGGCTCCTCCAGCTCATCGTTGCCGTCACTTTGTCGACCACGTTGCTCGAGGTTCCGTTCCCGCTGAGCTTTCTGGTGGCAACGGTGCGGTCCGCGTCGTTGGTGTTCCAGGGGGCGTGGTTTATCCACATGGGGTTCATGCTCTGGATCCCGGCCTTCATTCCCAAGGGTTGCCAAATGGTGCGCACCGACGGCCACGATGTTGTCGAGTGCGCAAGCCATGAAGCAATTATGCGGGCCAAGGCACTCGCTAACCTGCAATTCAACTGGTATCTGGCCGCGATTCTTGTATTCACGGTTATCTTCTATGCAAGAACAGTCAACGGAAATTATAACGAAAAAGATGCAGCGTATGAGCAGCTGGAGCAGAAACCTGAGAGCGAGGGCGACAAAAAGGCCGACTCGGCCGTCAAGATGCGCGGCCATGGATTCGAGAGGCAGTACTCTCACGACGGTTCTCAAAGCTCTATCGATCTGGAGAGCTTGCAGGAAGCACTAGGTCTTCAAAGATGAAGAAGTACTAGGGCTTCAAAGATGAAGAAACACATAATCTTATCGATTTCTGCTTCATTTGTTTTGCGATTCCGCATCTTGATCGGTGTTCTTGAGAGTTGGTTTGTTATAGATAAGCGATAGAATTATTCCTTGAGAAAACTGTAATTGTTGTATATTAGTATTCAAATATTAATAATCCACTTAATTCTTTCATTGTAAAATTCTTCCCGTCAAAAATTGCGCTGTAATTCCTGAAACAGGCTTCCTCGAAATACGGAGAGTCATTTCAAAACTTTGATGATGAAATGGTGGATTTCATTTATGGGTATCCAATTGCAGTATTACAAATTAATAATCTACTTCCTTCTTTCATTGTAACATTCTTCCCGTAAAAATACTGCGCTGTAATTCTGAAACAGGCATAGTCCAAATATGGACAGCCATTTCAAGGTATCCAACTGCACTGAGCAAAAATTTGGGTTTTCTCGTGAAGACAGATTTTGGTCATGTTCTTTTTGGAAGCAAGAAATTGATTTACTTTTCCTTTTATTTACCTTTCTATTTATTATGTACAAGGAAAGAAAAAAACCTCCAGGTATGGCCATCCTTATTGCAATTGTTGATTTTATCCATCCTACTTGCAAGGGTTAACTCTGCTCTTTGCCAGTTTATTATGTACAAGGAAAGAAAAAAACCTCCAGGTATGGCCATCCTTATCGCAATTGTTGATTCCATCCATCCAACTGGCAAGGAGGAGAGTCAATGGTTAACTCTGCTCTTGGCCAGTTAAATAAGGGAATCAGCAATTGAGATAAGCTCAGGCCCAAGATACATCCTTGAAAAAAAGATCTTTGAAATCCAAAAAACTTCCAAGTACAATATAAACTAGTTGAAATTAATAATTATGTTGTGAGTTAAATTATGTATCTAAAATTTGTGATTTCTTTTGGGTCAAATTTGATTAGTATTGGAATTGGAATCACAATAATAGTTAAAATGACAGTTTTAGGTTCTTGAAATTAGCAAGATAACTAAAATAAAAAAAATATTAAATATATTTATATAATCAAATTAAAATCAAAATTTCACTAACAAATCACATATACGAATCTTCAACCTTTTAATCAAAATCTAAATGTTACACTGACTCTGGACGAAATTGTGTAAGCTATGAAAATGAGGAGAAGTTTATAATACAACAGACGACAGAATTGATGTTTGAATGAGAAATTTTCCGTTTATATATTTGTTGAAATCCGAGAATGTAGCATTGATAATAAGAGTATGGACAAATTTATGAGGCAAGCATGACACGTTTGACACGTTTGATTTATGGTCAACGTCACGTTTGAAGGCAAATTTGAATTAATATCCGTGCTTAAATTTATCCCCCGGAACCTTCTAAGACCGTGGAAGTTGGAACCTTCTCAAATTCTGGATGTTGAAATTAAAACCGTGGAACCTTCTAAAAGTCTAGATGTTGAAAATTAAAACCGTGGAAAAGGCGCGTTGTTACAAAGTAATTAGATGCTCCGTAATCTGATAGTTGCACCGATGCGTTACATGAAACCAAGCTGTCAAAATACATTATACATGTGGCTATGTTTTTTTAATTACACAGACTAATTATTGAATTATAATAGTGATATAGTAAAAAATACACAGACTAATTATTGAATAGTACACACTTATTTTTATAGTCTTTAGATGCATTTTTTCCCTTGAAAGCATTGGTGGTTCACTTGAAGTACGGTGTTTCTGAATTCTTCAGTTTCATGAAGCAACTTTGGCAAGGTGGAAGCAAGCACTTAAGAACATCAATGTCAAAATTAATTGTCCTAGTGTGACATTTACACATACATTCATTTGGGAAAGAAAGGTGGGATTTTGTTTGAGAATGGAGGAGATCATAGGCATTTGGTTGAAACTGTTGGGGAAATTTAGATGCAGACGATTCACTTTGGTATCTCAAGGTCTTTATAGTATTCTTTGTATTGAGAAGCATTAGAAGAAAGAAGTAAACCCTCAAAATAGGGGTCAATTCCATCACCACCTCTTAGTGAATTCTTGGTTGAGTTAAAGGCATAACCTAGAGGGCAACCCTCAACTTGACCCTTGCATCAACAACAAGGAAATTGCATAAAAATTAGGTGTGGAGAATTGTGTCAGGTAAAAATTATAAACATATTTAATGTGAGATAAATGGAGGAACATGGGCACTTTAGAACATGTGCTAATTGTGGCATAATGGATATCATGAGGGTTATGAGAAGGCATGAAGTATATAGTAGAAAAATGAATTTTCAATGTTGAGCTCTTAGCACTTATGTATCAATAGAGAGGCTGAGAATTCTACAAGTAGACAAATAATGTATAAAATTAAGACAAATGGTTATAGAGCTAGCACAAAATACATAGTTTGAAAATGCTTTGAGAACGTTAGTGGGCTTAGCGCTAGAGGAACAAAGAGGAGCAAATGGTCCAACCGGGCAATGAATATGTGGAGATGGAACCAATGGAAAATGAAGCCAATCAACACTGGGATAACCAAGGTGCATCCATGTAGCCTTAACAATATGTTTAACAAGCCACATGTTTTTTTGAGTTTGCAATGCTTTTTGGTTGACTGGGCACATTGTTTATAGTGTTGGGTATAACACATCGTCATAATTATCAATGCATTAACGAGTCATTGTCCAGTTACAAGTAGCCTACATGGGGTGTAAATCCATTTAAACACATTGGAGAGAGTAGGAAGAAATGGCATTGGTTACTCGGTGCGTTCAGGTTCAATGGATGCATCAACCCATTTTTTATTTGTTTGATTACATCAATCCCTCTTTAAATATATATATATATATATATATATTGGGACATTTCTAAAATAAACCACATCATGCTCATTATAAACAATGACCCAATTGAAGGGATTGGGTTTCCTTGTTCAAATACCAAACCATAGGCCATTTTTGAACATTAGCC
>LPNX010432968.1:380754-407404 GCA_001517045.1 Pseudotsuga menziesii | reverse complement strand
CCTTGAAGAATCTATCAAGCATATTCGAAAGATTTCTTGTTGGGTCTCATTTCAAGTTATACTTTATTACAAATGGATAAGTTGTAGAGCAATTTTTGAATAGATCCATCGAGCCACACTCCTAAATAGGCCCATCACCTATATTCAAAAGCATACCCATAAAGCCACTCTAAGGGGAGGCCTCTTGGGCCACTTTCGATGAAACCCTGTCAAGGCCCTTTCTAAAGATGAGCATGACTTCAGAAATAACAGTTATTGACCTAGTTGAAAGGACGGTTGTCGGGAATCTTTTGAACTAGTGCCCAAAATTTGAAAGAAAATGCCCATCAAACCACACTAGAAGAAGCCCTCATACCCTAAGAAAAGTGCCATCAAGCCCCATTCAAAGAACTCCTCGAAATAAAGTATGATGCCATTGAGCCTATTCTAGGGAAAAATATGATTTCGAAGACAAGGTTAATTGGTCGATTTCAAGGTGACACCCTAAAACCATAGTTACCAAGTTCGAGTTCAAGTTCAAATTCAAATTTGAAATGAAATAAAGAAAATGTGTAAAAAAAATTGCAAAACAAAACAAATGCTACAATATATCTATAAATTTACCAATTCACAACCATCTAAACAAAAATTAGCCTAGTTCATTTTCTATTGTTGTAATATTTAACAATGTTAAAAGGTGATTTCTATTACTTGCAACACCAAGTCATGGTGACATGACTATAATTCAAAAGGAGAGGGGAAATCGACCAAGAAACAAATTAGTCACTCTAGAATTCATGGCTTATATCATTAGATTGCAACCATGACAACCCTTGACAAAATTAAATTAATAATTCAACTCAACGAATCGTATTCCTTTTAATAATTCAACTATAAATCAAATGAATTAGAAAATTTTCAAATTTATTTGGTCGATTCGACCAAGTTGGGTAACTATGCCTAAAACAAAGGAGAAAGGGAGAAAGGCCCAATAGGCCACTCCAAGCATAATACTTTGAAGCATGAATAAAAGGGGCATTTTCCCTTATTTAAAGAGCACCCCGAAACAAAACAAAAGGTTATCAAGCCTTATTTAAAGATAGCTCATTGACCAGTTTTGAATATGTACCCCAAAATGAAGGAAGAAAGGGCCATCTCTGCACATTGAAAATAACACTTCAAACATAATTCAAAAAAGGGGCTTAATGCCTCTTTCAAAAAACATCCCAATTTCAAAAGAGAGGGTCACAACACCTTGTCATTTTCCCAATTCAAAAGTGAAATCCCCACTCCTTAATAAAAGTCCCACTTTGGAACTTAACAAAGGCCCAAGAACTTCGAAGGTACTACTCTAACCTATGTTGGTGTTTTTTCTTTGGCCACGCTAATATACAAAAATGTTTCAAACCACTCAAGCCATCTACGACCTGAATTTGAAACACAAAACATAAATCTAAACCCAATAAACTTTAAGGCTACATGAGTTTACAAATGCATTATAAGACTAGATAATGCAATAAATCCAAGCATGAAAAACTTTGTTTTATCTAGAAATCCTTCTTCAAAAAGAATTTATGAACATAATTCAATCTTAGATTTTAGATTTATAATAGAATTTCAAAATCAACGATAGAACAATCATCTGTTAGCCAAAATGATACTAGAAATCAACTATATGTGAGTAGTTTTCCACTCAAATATAGGCATCCAGTGTTGATGCCACGCACAAGTTGGTGTATGAAGCCACTAAGGTGAAGGAAACTAGATAACGAATTGTAAGTCACTCACCCAACCCAATTTCTCTCAAATATATCCAAATTGTTCACTACATATTACTCTAGGTAACCATCTAGTTGTTTGTAGTATTGTCACTCTCTTTCAAGGGCCCACACAATCAACTATCTACCACATGAATTCATTGATTGGGTTCTAAGTAAAATATGGTGGTTTGATTTTTAAATCAGGAAAATGATAACAGTTAGGAGTTCTTAGGAAACATATAAGGATTATTTATCACCCAATTGAACCCCTTTCCTCTTCCACTCTAATGGGATCATAGCCACTCTCATGCTTTCCTCAACTAACCTTGAACCTTTTATATTAATTTTCAAAATAATATTTACATGCCTAGAGAATATTATAGTAAATAGACCTCAGGGTATATAGAAATCATAGTCACCATAATTACATGTCTAGTCATTCACTAGTTGGGCTTTGCGCATTGCACTAGGAATATAAAATATTTGCATAATTTACATATTTGATCATTTTATCTAAGCTCATATGGTCGACTCCCATTACCATACTCACTTATTTACAATTTGTAGAAAATTTAATCGAACATATCCAAAGGGTCAAAATCAGGATATTACATTCCCCACCCCCTTAGAGTTGCATTATCATTGTGTAGCTTGAGATTAAAACAAAAATGGAATTACATTTTTCATGGCATCCTCCAACTCCTATGTAGCCACATCAAGACCAAGTGCTTCCATTGCACCTTTATTTGTTTGATGGCTTGGTTCTATAGAATTATTACTTCCCCAATGATGATGTGCAATGGATTTGCTTGGAACTCTCCCTTTGGCTCCACCTAAATCATAGTCCCAATCAATCATGTGGTTAGGATCATGTACACATTTCTTAAGAAAAGAAACATGGAAACTATTGTGATATTTAATGCTAGCAAGTGATGCAATTCTATATTCAACTAGCCTTATCCTATGTAAGATCTCAAATGATCCACAACCTCAAGGATCCAACTTGGCACAACTTTCAAGATTTAAGGAAATATACCTTGACCTCACTCTATGGCTAACATGATCCTTAACTTTTAATTCTATATGCAAACTGTTCTTATAATCATAAATTTTCTACCTATCTTGTGCTACGTTTAAATTATGCATGATCATAGCAACCTCTTGCTCCATCTCCTAGAGCATTTCCAACCTAAGGACAATTATGTTCATTTGGTTATCCCAACTTTGTAGAGTACTACATATTTTTCCATATAAAGCTTCAATTGAACTAATTTTCAATGATGCTTGATGCCCATTGTTATATGCAAGGGACCACAATGTATAAATAGTCCTCCCATTTGGACAGTTTATCCATCATCTTCTTACTAAGTGCAAGTGTAAACTTAATTTCCTTCCCTTTTATGTGTATGATTTCAAAATCAAACTCACAAAGAAATTCAACCATATTTCTTGCCTAGCATTCAAGTTTGGTTGGTCAAACAAATACTCAAAGCCATTATGATTTATCATTAACAAAAGTATTATTCCCATCAAGAAGTGTTCTCACATCTCAATGCTTATACTAGTGTACGAAGTTCCAAGTCATGAGTGGCACCGTTTTTCTCATGTTACTTTTTCTTTCACGACTTCTAGCACACCATATGGTTATCTCACATCATAACTCTATCAAGTCCTTCCTTGTATGAAAATATGCACACAACAAAGTCTTTTTTTGGGTCTACAATTTTTAGAATAGTTACAATCGTGAGACTATATTACAGTAGTTGAAATTTGTTAGTGATCATAATATTGAGACCATTCCAATTTCATCCCTTTCTTTTTCAATTATGTTCTTGGATAAGAAATGTTGGAGAATACCTCAATGCACCTTTGGTAATAACCAACAAAACCTATGAAGGATGTCATATTAACAACATTCTTTGGAATGGGCCGATTCACTATGGCCACACCAATATTTTATGGATCCATAGATGCTCTCTCTTATATGATAACATTCTTGACCCAAATAATGAATATTTTTTGGGTAGAAATCACATTTGTTTAGTTTTGCATAAAACTTGTGCTCTCTCAACACTTGCAAAACCATTCACATATGATCCTAGTGATATTTTTTAGATTTCTAATAGATTAGTATATCACCAAGGGAAACTAACACAAACTTGTCCCAAGTATTTGATGAAGACACTATTCATGAAGCACATGAATGTAGTTATTTCATTTGTGAGAACAAATGGCACCACTACAAAATCATAATGACCATACTTTCTTCTAAAGGTTGTCTTGTTGATGTCTTCTTCCTAAATTCTAGCTTGATAATATCATGACCTTAGATCCATTTCTGAGAATACCTTTTTGCCTCTTATTTGGTCAAATAAATCATGAATTCAAGGAGACATGTACTTGTTCTTGATTTTCATGTTATTCAACTGTCCATAGCCGATTCATAGCCTAAGAGTTCCACCCTTATTTTCCACAAATGCAGTAGGTATTTCCCACAAGGACACACTTAACCAACTGTATCCTTTCTCCATATACTCTTGTAGTTTCATTTTTATCTATGTTACTTCAGGGGTGCTCATCCTATAAGAATCCTTGGACATTGGTGCATCTTCATGCACAAGGTCAATTGAAAAATCAATATATATATATATATATTTGGTGGTGTACTCAATAGCTCAACAAGGAATATAACTCAATATTTTCAAGATATTGAATAGTCCTTAAGATTCATACATTTATCCTATGTTGATTCCAGTACATTGGTTGCATACAACTAGAACCCATTTCTAAACCACTATTTTATTGAAATACCAAAATCTTCCTTAAGGAGATTTGAATTGGAATACCTATTAACATTCTTGATTTTCCATTTTCATTAATGCAATTAAGGGAGTCGTTGTAGCGATTAATATTAACCCGATCTAATTCCAACTAATCCATACCAATGAGGACATCATATGAACCAAGCGGAAAAATGTTCAAATTTTCCCATGCCAAGAGTCCATTTAGCTCTAGTGAATGCCTCTCCACCATTTCACTAACTTTTATCCTAGTTCCAAATTCTAGTTGAACTAGCTATGACTTACTATGCTTAGACTTATTAAGAGCTCATGATTTGACATCTTTAGGAGTAACATAATTGTGGCTAGATATTGGATCAATCAAAACGGAAAGGGATTGCTTAGCAATCTTACTTTCAATTTTGACCACTATGTATTGATAATTTATTGATTATTTACTCGGTGGTCTTTTGGTGCATCATATATCCTAGGAATAGTCCTTACTACAACATTATAATTGTACAGTGCTAAATGTTATGAACATTCTTGGTATTATCCTTTTATGTGTATAATTTTTGAACAAATGTTCTTCTGCACATTTCCTACATTGAAGAGTATCTCTTGGCCTCTTTCCTATTGATTTAGTTGTCTTAGTATTCCATTTGTTAGTTAATTTTACCAGAAAATATTTGGCTGATTTTTATTCTAAGGGGGCTTAAATCTTTTCTTTCTCTCATCAAAATTCTCCTTCTTCATGTCCTTCCTTTCCTTGTTGACCTATGGCTTGTTTATTTTCTTCTCATAACAATGTTTATCATTTTTATTTGGCCTCATCCATAGTTTCAAGATCATCAAACTCAATCTTACCGTAGTAGGTTTGAGGTAGTCTACTTAGGAGAAATTGGATCTTTACCTTCTCATCTCTAATGTGCTTTACATATCTCAGAATCTCCAAGAATTTATTGACATATTCATCTATGAATATGTGAAGGAAACATCATAAAGGATGGGAATGAATATCAAGACATTATAGGTTTCTTGCTACCTTTTGTTTTAGTTGTTTCTTTTTCAACCAAGATACTAATTTTTTTATATTTTCAAACTATTTAGTAAAATGTTTTTAATTTATAAAAGTTCCAAATGCATTATCATCATCACCATGCACATCTACATCAATTCTGAATGGTTCCACTATTATTATAGTAACTATAACTATAGTATAACACATGAAAGTATAGCTTTCTCAACCCAATGATGTCATTTAGAGGTAAGCAAGGAAACTTGTTTAAGTTCAACTTTTGAGTTATTTCTCAAAATCTATTTGTCAAACCTTTGTGGCAGAGATGCATGCCTTTCCTTAAATAATGAAGGCATCTTCCCATATGGAAAATATACTAAAATGTGTATACTTATAATCCCTTCTTTATTCAATCCTTCTATTATTTTATCATTTCATCTTCAACATCAATTCTCACCCTTTTGAATATTTATTAGAGTTAAGTTATATTTCCTTTAATATGAGTTTTTATTTTGATGGTATCTTTTTCATAATAATTCAAAACAAAATTTCTTTTGTATAAATATTTAGTTTTTTTTAATAGTTTAAATATGTTATTATTTGGATTTTTTTCATATACATGTTTTTATTATTATTTATGTTCGAGACTTGGCCAAAATTTTAGAAAAGTTCTTAGAATTGCATATATTAGTTGTTGAGATTCCATACTTGTTTATATATCAAAAACTGCAAATTCAACAATAACAAATTGTATTGCTAAAGTTTGATAATAATAATAATAAAAGCCAATAATATAGCATTTAGATGACATCTTTTTCTAATTATAAAATGTTTATAATGGTGTTGATATGTTAAATTGTGATTTTCTTTAAAAGCTTTAATTTTTTCTTCATAACTTTATTTTCTTTTCTATAATGGAATTTAATGCAAGAAAGTGTTTGGAAATACCTTACCTTCATTGTATTAGTCATACATATAGAAAGAACATGGTATTTATAATTAAAAACATTTAAAAAAAACCATCCTTTACATTTTCTTTGAAGTTTGAAACATGATAGTTGTCTTTAATGTTTTTTTTCACTCAGGGTATTAGTAGCTTACTTTTAAGCATTAAGTGAGAACTTTTAATTTATTTTTCTATGTTTTTCAATATTTTTACCAAATTGCTTTTCACTTATGATATACTTAAAATAATAAATGTATTTAGTAATGAGTTATATTAATTGATTTCCGTGGTTCTTTGTCTTTTAATCTTTTGTCTTTGTCTTTTTCATTTATATAAAGCATTTTTTTCCATTCAATTTCTCATCAACAACAAAAATTAAATTGCTTTTCACTCCTAATATGTTTTAAAATAATAACACATTTTTGTTCAATTCAATTTCTCACCGACACCAGAAATTAAATTGCTTTTCACTCATGGTATGTTCTAAAATAATAACATATTTGGTAATGAGTTATATTAGTTTATTCTAGTAGTTCTTAGTCTTTCAATCGTTTGTACCTTTCTTTTTTATCTAATTAAAGTATTTAATTCTTACCCACATTCTAATTTAAAAATAAAAATAATAATAAATCATGAGTACAATGGCTAACATGTACTATTGTTACACTATTAGTGATATATTTAAATAGGTTTTCTAGCAAGGCATTATAGACATTATAACAATATAGCACCATATATGAGTGTGTTGATTCATATAGTCTGTCATAGTGATGAATTTGAGATTTTCAAATTGACAATAACTCCAAATTCCTCGCATGGTAGATTGGGTAACTAACTTGAAAACAAAAGAAATTGATGCTAGCTATTGATAAAGCTCGTTGAAAAGAATTATATATATATATTTTTTCTAGAGTGGAATGCTTTTTCACATAATTTTTTAGGTATGGAGGTTCACTTGATAAATACATTTCATCCCACTTTTTAATTCTTAAACAAGAATGTGATTTTCTAGTACTTTCCCAGTGCCACACAATTATCCACAAACAACATCTTGCTCACATTTACATACTCTACCCCCGTCCATAGTTAAACATGTGATCTCCAATGAGAAAACACATACATGTTTTTGACCATTAGGACTATTTATATTGTACTATATTGCGCAATGTGTTGAGCTAGAAACAACCTCCCCTTTTTAAAATTTTGGAAAGCCTAATGATTGACAATTTTTTCTATTTGAAAATGACCCCTACTTCTTTTTACTTATTGAGGTACTTAGATTTTCTTAATAGATTTCTTGTATAATTAATTTTTCATGGTTTAAGTTTGTATTATAAACCTTAGATCTTATCATTTTGTGTTTTATTTGATGACTATCTGTAACACCCCGATTTTGACCCCAAGGGGGAGGGGAATGTGTGCCCCAGTTTTGACCCCATGGTATTGAATTGCGTATGATGTAAATATTTTTATTTGATAATGGCATGGAGCTCAAGGAAAATGTCCCACCATCGATTTAGCGTTTTATGTATCGGCGACTAAAATCGATGCCGATGGTTTATGTGTTAGCCATGCACAATATATTTTGAGACATCATGTCAAAATGCAAATCAATAAAAAATACCACAACTAGCTATGCGCAACAACGTGAAAGAGATGGGGGCATGATTTCACAAGGAATAGGGAGGGGGGAATATTCAAACCCTTGAGCCAATGAGGAAAAGCCAAATGTCAAAGGGAAAACCCATAAAGATGCCAACTACCCATTTTGTCTTTTTCCCCAATCATTTATTTCTGCCAGAAATTGGTTAAGGAAGTTATTTCCTTGGGATGAGAAAGGTATGGAGGTCAAATTCGAATTGGGAAGACCACCCATTTTTGGAAAAACATGTTTTGGCTTATTGGGCAAGTAAGACTCCATAAATTCATTCCCCAACCATTCTCTCATTTACGTTTGGCTCTCTCACACAACTGAAGGTGGCTGAGCCCACTCCTTCACGTTTTCCTGCATTTTTCTTCATTCTTCAATGGTTGGGAACCTGTTTTTGTGTTGCTGAGTGAATGAGAGAAGAGATCCATGATTTTAGGGGTTTAAGAGAATGTTTTTCCTTTCCTCATGCAGTTGAGCTTGCTGGGCATTTTCCCCTCATGATTTCTGCCTTTTTCTTCACTTCTCCATGTCCAGAATCCATTTTTGTATTGTTAAGCAAATGGGCAGAAGAGAACCATGATTTTGGGGTTTATGGCAGTCATTTTGCCCCTGGAATGCCCATAGGCGTTTTTTGAATTCATATCCACAAATTGGGAGTTTGAAGAGGTCATGTTTTCCCATGTGAAGCCATAGACATCTCTGAAATCGAATTTGCTATCAAAGGGTTGTTTTCCCCTTGTTCCATTTTCGTTTTGACTTCTAATGACGTTTTTGTCCATACCCAGAACTTGTATTGGCTGTGAAGTGCATCCTTGTGTTGACTTGGATGAGTAAGTCCAAGGAACCCATGTGATATTGGCTTATTGCCTTAGTAGCCCGTGAAACCCGAGTGTTTATTGGTTGGGCTGGATAGTTGTGAAACCCAACTATGTGTTGGTTTGACTGTGTGTTGGCTTGACCGTGTGTGTATGGTCTTGTTGTGTGTAATCCTGTTGTTCCCTAGTTCGTTGTGGAAATCATGCCCAGCTCGAGGGTGGCAGTGATGCTAAGAGATTGATGAGCACACTAGCCTATGGTTTGGTGGAACGTTGCAACGACATAGTTAGTTGTGGGGAAGTTTCTTCTCAAGATAAGTATTTTCTTGTGTATTTAATCTCTGCAAGTGTATTTGCTTGTTTTATGAATTATGAACATGTTGAATGCTTGAATGAATGATGTTGCTTTTGTTGTGTATTTACATGAATTATGCATCTGTGTATGTATTTTATGTTCAATACATTTTATACTATGTTCATAGGGCTAGATTACTCGTTTGTTAGTAGAAGCAGTGCAGTCGCGTCCTCTCCATCGACAAGAGGAGGGGAGGGGACGTGACACTATCTCTTTAAAGAGTTTGAGTTGTTTTTACTGTTGAGAATTATATTTCCTTTAAGTCGTTTTGAAATCCTTCTTACTTAAAAAAAAGATTCAAATGCCTTAAATTTTGTTTAGTCTTCACATAATGAGATATTGTGAGATATTTTATCGTTGTGACAAAGCCTTAAAAATCACTTCACAATTTTTGAATTTTAATGGACTTCTTTCTCAACTAAGTTTTACAAGGATAAATTATTGGAAAGAGCGACCTGTTACACTAAAAATATGTTATCTATGATGTATCATATCAAATGAATTAGAAATATCGTGACAAAGATATTGCAAGTGAAGAATTCTGGAGTTTGGACTCAAATAGTTTGTAATCGTTGCAAAAATCAAATTTCGTGTGCAACATATCACACTAAATGAATTTTCTTGGTGATGCACCACGTTGAACAATTTTAAAACAAAACGACAAGGCAGAGCAAGTTGGAGGTTTTAAACTTTAGACTTGAAGATTTTGATACCATCACATAACAAAAATCGAAATCAAAGACTAAATGTTGGAGCCCTCTCATAGGAAAAATATTTGAGGTCATGATACATCTTGTTCTCCCAAATTGTGGTATGACATAGTGCTCCTCTTCTAATTTACAAGTCAAATGGTATATGACAGAGATGATGAAAGGAATGAGGCAAAGCATTAGAGCCCTTGCAAGATATAAATCTTTAAGTGGTGATGCATCACTTTACACAATATTTTAGTGTGATATAGCATTCATCTTGTCGATTTGTAAGTTATAATCATATTTGATGTAATTTAAAGCAAAATGGAATGGATTGTAATGTAATGTATATGTAAAAAATTGGGGTAAAGCATCAATATGTTAGTTATTATATGCCAAAAAAGAATGATATGAAATCATTCAACTTGCTTCATTTGACACTTGTGATTGATTAGGAGAAAAAGAGCTCAAATATGTCATCGAAGACCTATCACTTAGACAAAAAGTAATCCCATGATTATTGTTAACCTCAACTATTTGATTTGTTTGGTTTAGTGCATTCTTGTAGCAAATGAACAACTGAAACCTTGCCACACCATGTATTTAAATTAACCTTGGAGGATAGGCATTCCATTCAGTGGTTCAAAAACGGCCTTTCAGATTTTCTTCTACCCTATGGTTCTTCATCAACTTACCATAATGGGGCTATGTCGTTTATCATGAAATTTTGAACCAGGGTTTGTGTGGTCTTAGTTTTGCAAAATGCATTACACTTTTTCCATATCATCACCCATGCCTTGAACCTACTTTAAGCTCCCCTAATATCAACCAAGAATATGGTGAAACCCACTTCTTAGGGTTGTTATCCCAAATGACTTAAAAAACTTGAACCCTCATTGATAGGAGTTTATCTCCTCTTTTTCATATTTGACGTGATATACCTTCCCTAGTTTCTTATTGTGGTTAAAATGCATTGGAGTGCTTGATGTCCTAGTTTTCTTTTAGTGTATTTCATATTTGACGTGACATACCTTCCCTAGTTTCTTATTGTGGTTAAAATGCATTGGAGTGCTTGATGTCCTAGTTTTCTTTTAGTGTATTTGAATCATAGAATGAAATTGTTTGAAGATAGTTTGGTTCATTGAGTTGTTCAAAGAGATAAGAGGGAGAGATTGGAAGCTCCTATCCATATTTTTCAAAGATATTGGATGAGAATATTCAAACCTCATATCTTTGGTTTAAATAATAATAAAAGTTACTTGCTAATGATACTAGTGGGTTATGGCCCAAGGTGTAGAATAGACAGTGAATGGGTGTACTGTGAAGGAATTCCTTGTGTAAGGTCACCAGTTACTTTGTGGGTACAAGCCTTATAAAGAAAAAGATACTAGTGGGTTCTGATGACAATGATGATGAGATACATTATTGTGATATGGATCATAGGTGGACCAAACAACAACTCAAAATGGTGCATAAGTATCATCATCAGATGAAGGTGAAAAAACTTGCGCAAGAATGATGTATGGTGATGCAAATAGTAACTCCAAAGTAAAACCAACATATAAATAGTACAAGACATATCATATTTTCAAACATAAACATTATCCAACCATCCCACGGGAATATATTGATGACTTAGGAGTTTAATAAAACATACGGAAATCAAGTCTCCACAAGTTGACATTTATACCAACTATTCTGCCATGTTTGGTAGCATCTCTGAATATCAGAAGTTGCTTTTTGATGTAACAATAGGGAATACTAAAATTAAGCTTATGACTAGAATTTCATACTGCATTAAGATCCCATTCATGTATTCTATTGAAGATCTCCATAAAGCCACTCAAAATTCCAGCCCTTTATGCAATATAGAGGGATTGGTTACAAAGGTACTCTAAATGGTAGGGATTATGCCATAAAGCACATGAAAGGAGATATATTCAAGAGTTTAATATATTGTAGAATCTCAACCACACTAATTTGGTTAAACCTAGAGGGAGTTTGTGACAATTTAGAGGGTCAATCTTACTTAGTTTATGAGTATATAGAAAATAGCTCTTTGAGTACCTGGCTTCATGATTTAGAATATGTTTAGAACATGAATGTCGTTGGTTGGAACTCTCCCTCGTTTCATCAGAAAAATAGATTGCAAGCTGCATTGGATGTCACTAACGAGATGTAATATATTCATTAGCATACAACCCCTATTATTGTGCACAAGGATATCAAGATTCATAATATTCTCTTGGATGACAAGTTCAGGGATAAAATTGAAAATTTTGGCATGGATAAATATGGTATTAATTCTCTTACAAAGTACATTATGGGCACACAAAGTTACATGGCTCCAGAATACCTGATCAATAGATCTGTGTCCCCAAAGCTTGATGTGTTTGTGTTTGGAGTTGTGCTTCTAGAGATGATTTCTAGCAAGGAATCCATAGTTTGAGAAATGGGAGTGCCATTAGCTAGAAAGGCGGGCCTACTTTGGACACATATATAACCCCTCTTAGAAGGGAAAGACATAGAAGGGAAGCTCATAAAATGGATGGATCGAAATATGCAGAATGTGTATATTGGAGAAGAAGTCCCAAATTGAAAGTTCGTACTCCTTGATTCTATCACTTATCTGGATTATTTAGACTAAACAAAGCACTTGAGTATTTCTTTCTCTATGTAGTAATCTTATTTGTGATTTTAGGAAGCTTAAAATCATAGGAAATTTTATCATTTTCTGAAGTGTTAATTAATAACTTTTCTTTGAAGTTTCTAGTGAAAATACAACTCAATATCCAGTTAACCTGTCGTAGTTGCGAAATAAGAGTTAGAAAGGTTCACTTTATGAGTTTAGTAATAAAAGTTGGAAAGATTTATTTGCTTATTTTGAATCCCTATTAATTCATATCAACTCCAGGTCTACTAAGAATCCATAGGGATTAAAAAAACCCGAGATAGAAATATTTGTGTGCTTAAAATATCATGAATATGCTTTATCTATCTATCTAATCAGCTTTCTTTATCTATCTATATAGCTATCTTATTAGTTTTATATAAATTATAACACTCAGCTTCTCTCCATACAATTATCAGTTTGAAACACTATGAGAGTTTGAATTTCACAATAGATGTTGAAATATTAGCTTGTGTATTTCTTGTTTATGTATAGTTTGTTGGGATTTGCACCCTTCGAATTTTTCCCCATTGTTGATGCAACCCAATTTTTTATCTTTTATCCAAGCACTGAAGCTTCTCTTGATTAATGTTTTCCTTAGTTCTAGCTTCTTATTAATATCTATGTAAAAACATAGAAAGAAATAGTTCAACAATGGAAATAATCCATCTCCCTACATATAACAAATCACATGCATATAAAAATGCTTGGCCATTCATATATCATAGTATGGTTGATTCCAAGCAGAAAGACATCAGTGAGTTGTAAACAAACAAACAAAAAATTCCAAATTGAGAGGGTCTTCCACAAGCTTATCTTGCAAAATATAATTTTATTCAGATCAAGATGTCATAAGCCAACAAACACTATCCACAAATATATTTGGAACTTGTTTCTAGGGACTGATATTTATTTCCCCAAGAGAAGTGAGGTGCAGCTTGGGTGTAAGAGTTGTGGCATTGCCTTAAGTGGATGTGGATAAAATCGAGGTCTGACGCCTAATAAAAAAAGGAAAGGCCAACCTTTTGTTAAAATTTTCAATTACCATTTGGCACCATGTAAAAAAACATGTGTTACCAGATCCACCAAAACCTGTGTTATCGGATCATCCACCCCAAGTTGTAGGATCTATGGATCTATGGGATTTGAGGCAGATATAGATCTTTCAAGGTCCACCTTGGATCCATCATCAAAATGGATCCTTGGAGAAGGAAAATGATCCTAATCCCAAGAAATGGATCATGTGGAACCAACTATATCTATGAATTTTGAAATGTTGTGACCCAACAAAACATCCCCCAAAATTGACTTTTGTAATGAAAAAATTTCAAAACCATAAATATTTGAAGGTTAAAAATCATGTTATCGGATCTGCCACCCAAGTGTGTAGGATCCTCTATGTAAATGGATACCTTGTAGAAGGAAATGGATCCTAATCCCATGAAATGGATCCTATGGAAGATCGAATAAATCCTCATATTTTCAAATGGATCTTGAAACTTCCAAGGCTTTTGTGACCCTTAGATCCCCCCAAAAGTGTTTTTTAATGAAAATATTTCCAAAACACTGAATGCCTATAGGATAAAGCCCTAAAACCCATTCTTGGTCAATGTTTGATCCATCCTTGTGTCAAGATACGCTCTTGAAATCTGATCTGTCAAGGTATGCTCTTAAGGTTTTCGTTGGATTTATATTTATGGTTAATGTCTACTGTCAAGGGATGATCTATCCTATGTTCTATGGTTTTTCTCACTCCAGTCTCCCTGTTATTTAGTCCTACCATATCCATCAATAAAACCATTGTATTCACTACTAATATGGGCATGTGGATGTGGCTAACAAAAATGTTGCTAATATATGCTTCATGTTCATGTTGAAATGGCCTTTAGAATGATCAATTATGAATCATGGTTATAACTATCAAACTATCAGTTATTGTACATTAATAGGTAGTAGTAAAATTCATTCTTGACTCTTATTTTAACTCGTTGTTTCCATGATGTATTCGAATCCTAGCTTTTCAAAAATATTGGTAACTTAGAAAAAAGCACAGATCCATCTTAATAATCTTAATTCTTGATCTTTTAAGCATCAAAAGGTTTACACCTTTTTTTTAAACCATAGATCTAGGTTATGTCTATTAGGATGGATTGATTCTATTGATAGAGTCACTTCATGCAAGAAAGGACTAAATCTTGAGTGGGAGGTTAAAATAATACTATCCAAAGAAATCATAATTGTCTATGCAAACCAATTTTGTTAAATGTTGTGAAAGTCCTACATATAATTATTAGTAGTTGAGAAGAAAAAAATTCATTAGGGTGCACATAACAACATTTGTATACAAGTAACTATGTAACATGTTGTTTATGTATGTTAGGTCCAAAGCTGAAAGGTTTTGATTCATTTGGCCCCAATCTAAAAATTTATGATTCATGTCTTTTAGATAAATTCCCCAGATAAGGTGCATGCCACCTCTTGTTTGTTGTAAGACATATGGATTTAATGGACAATTGAAGTGTTTAGATTAATTCAAAGGTTCTTAGAATGTGATTTGTCTAATGAAGAATGTGGTGCCTATAATGAGATAATTTATATACTAAATTATCATGTACTCTCCTAACTTTCATGTTAGTTTACAAGGCATATATGGGATTAGGTCTAGACTTAAACATATCTAGCATATATGCTATCCAAGTCTTTTTGATAGATTTATAAATATCTCATGTAGTTATAACATCTCTTAGTGCATGAGCATTTGGTATTACATAATGGTAATGTACTCTTTATTTAGTTTTTGGTGCTTTTAGGCAAAGATACTACTCTATTGGTACATGAGTCGTTGTAATCATGTAATGTGCATTATAAGCCCTTTTAGGGTACATTTAAGTTACAATACTTTTTTTTTAAACTTATTTTTAATATGGTGACAGTTTTGACATACATGCCCTGGATCTCGTGGAAAAATGCTCACTTTGGATTCTAGTCAGGTATATTTTCACTTATGTTTAGCTAATCACTCTTTTTCTAAATCATGGGTAAACCCACTCTTTACTGCCTCTGTTGAATGTCATTGCATATTTTTTCCCATGAAATACATATCTGGGAAACTCACCATGTACTTCCTTTCATTCCAAGGATGATACCTAGTATAAATTGGATTACATAGAAGCTTGAGACTTTCTTAACACGAGGATAGTATACTCATTAAGGCATCGACATGTTTCTTGCAGGAATTGAACTTGGGTGTGTAGGATAACAATCATTATTCTCAATTACCCAACCTAGACCCAATTGACAATTGGCATTGCATATGTTATGAAAAAATTTCCATTTTCTGCAATTTAGAATTTATGTTGGAGTGTAATTATCATATTTTGTGTTTATCATTGTTTATTTAAGTTGCTTCCATGAAATTTCCAGTGATATTTTTTTTTGTCCTTTCAAAAATGATTGACTAGCACTGGAATGTTTTGATTGGTCTTGTAATTCACAGAGAATTTGTGCAAAGTATGCACTCGATGCTGAATTTTTCTAGACAAATCATGTTTCTTATGCATCAAGGAGGTTTATTTTCTTTTATTTATATATGTAGTAACTGCTCAAAAAAGTTATGGACTATCATTTTGTGAGAATTAAATAACAATTTTCCATTCATCGGGTTGAATTCTAAATGTAGAGGGATAAATAATGCATCTCATAATGTATAAAGAAATATTTCTTTATTGATGGTTTCTTCCTGATGTTGTAGCTTGACAAAGTATAAATCGTCGCATGATTTTCAAACAAAGAAGAAATGATAGCAACAAAAGCAACGTGATGAAATGGAAAAGATACATAAAATTTCATAGCATCCACAGTAGCATATTAGACTCCCTCCTATACAAACTGCTATTCAAGGTCATATTCCTCTAAGGTCAGTTCCAAATCCACCTATGTGTAGTCCACCACCTCAATTTCCAATTGGACCTAATCATTATGGTGGGGGTCTTAAGGGAGATGGTACACAAAATATACATCCTTTGAATAAAAAACCACTCCATGGAGCCCAAGGGGGAGGATATAACACCAATCGAGGACATGACCCTCCTTAGCAACAAGGAGGAGGGTAAGCCCAACATGGGATGGGAAATCAGGGACCAAGAGGTGGACAATTTGGGGTTAGAGGTGCAAGCTATACTCAAGTAGGTCCCTATGGTAGTCCTATTAGAGGTTGAGGTCTAAATGTGGGTGGATGAGTTTGAACTCAACAAGTTTGGCCAAAACAATAAACTTATTGTGTTGAAAATACTTGTTAGAAGAATGATCCCACAAAAAAATATGAATATGTTATTGCTACTACTGGAGAGTCTATATTACCACTTCCAAGAAACAAAATTGAAAATTAATTCTATAATTTGAAAATACTATAGAGTGATGAAGGTGTTCAGTTAACGAATAAATAATTGTTTACACTATGCACCCATCGTAACTATAATCTATGATTTAAATGATAAACTATTGAAAATTGGGACTGTTGGATATCCAACAAGCTTATATTTAATTTTAAAAATTGTCACCCCTACACATCCAACCAATTGGTATTTAATTATGAAATGTTTGTAAATACGATTAGAGGTTGCACATTTTACATTCATGGGAGGCTGAACCATTTTAGCTATCTCATAGTAGTGCAATCGACTTTTCACAACAGTCATCAACACATGCCAAAATATCCTATTTTTTATTAAATCCTTACCATTACAAGCACTTCAATTTGGCATATAGCTTTTGATTGTGTAGTTGATAAAGAGCTTACTATTATGTAATAATCCTGATATTGTCATCTCTTTCCAACACTGATATGGTTGTGACTGGTTTATATGGTTTGGCATATATCTTTTCCTAGCATCTGGATCTATGGAAAAATAGTGCTTGCCATTACTATCTTGATTCCAATAATGTCTTTTTAGCATGGAAAACAGTGTTTGGTATTAAACTGTCTGAAGTAAAAAAAAATTGTTTACATTATTGGAATTTCATTCTGCTTTATATTTGTAGACATACTTATGTAAGAAAGGTTATAAAAGTTGACTTAATTTGATGATTCATATGCAATTTAAACCATTTTCAATTTGTTTGTTAATGAAATTTTTGTAATTGACAGTGTATGGGTAGCTTGTAAGCCACTTGGATATGCATTCATTGAATTTTAGGAGCATAAGGATGCAGCCAATGCTATACATGCTTTGATATGAATTTAATATTGTATAAATTGGCATTGGACTTGGCAAGGGTAGTGTTGAATTTAAAGTTATTTCAAGTTATTAGTTGTTTTGAAGGGTGGTATACTTTAAATTTAAAATGGTATGTTCTATTACATGCATTCAAAATATTATTGAGTAGCACATTGACCTGGATATATGGAAAAGGCTTCCCACTTGACATTGTTTCACCACAATATTAGATACCCATGGATTATATCTCCTTGTTAGATACCCATGGATTCTACCTCCTTGACAAGCCTTTCTCTTCATCCATCATTACTCATTTCCTTTTATTTGGTTTTGGATTGTCTACTACGAGTGTTCACAGTACATTTGTCCATGTTCCAACTAGAGATATTTACCTTGGTAATATTCATTTAACAAACATATCACTTCTATGGATTGTAATGGAACGCTACATTTTGTGATTTTAGAGGTAAATTTTAATGGTACATATATGTGCTTACAACATGATGTAGATTGACATTACTTTATGTAGATTGAAAATTATGATGTTCATTATAACTTGAATCTATTATGCATAAATCACTATCAAAGAATAGTCTCAAATTTAGCTATATCACAAAAATTGAGAATAAACTCACATTTAGCTATCTCACAAAACTTTGATTGTTCAATCTCTTAGGCCCACAAGGAAATATTATTTATGTTGGAGCACTACACATGTTCTTTAAAAGTCACTCAATTGACAAGTAACATGTCTCTACTAGTTTTTGTAGTCTTTTTTTACATTTATATAAATTGACACAGAGAAAATACACTACATTAGGCACGTTGAAAGATCAATTTAAAATTAATTAGGAATTTCCTATAATAATGTATATAATAAGCAATGAATTTTATCAATCTAGCATAACTTTGTTGATCAATTCAGTGATTCTTTAAGTATAATACTAAACATTTCTCTAGGATAAGCAAGTTGATTATTTTTTGTGTATGCCTCTAGTGAAATGTTTGCTAAAATTGCACACTGCATACGGCGGCTTCAATTGGTGGATGTGCTATTTATTATTTCTAAGTGAAAGATTTAGCTATGATTAATAGAAACATACTTTGACTTAGAACTTGTTATTTTGCAAATGGATCCTATCATTTGGTAATTTTTAAGATAGAAATATAAAATTTAATTACATCATATACAAGTAACGATCATTGAAAGGTAACCATGCATAGAAACATACAAAGAGACACACATATTTACCCTAGGAAATCATGAGGGAGAAAACCCAACAACATTTTCTTACTCAAAGATAATATTTCAAGATACAATAAATCTAGATACAAGTATCACATAGACAAGCTCTAGACAATATTTAGAGCCAGATAAGAAAAATATCCAACAATAGTGAACCCAGAGATAGTCTTCTACAACCCAAGAATAGTCTTTTTCAGCTTGAGAGAACTTCTCCAGTTGTCCTTCTAGAAAAGTGTGCACCACTTGAGAAAGAGAGAGAGAGATGGACTTGTTGTTGTAATAATGAAGTGTGAAAGCACTTTATTTATATTCATCTTTTCACTATAAATTTCCACAATTAGGTCAACTTGACTTTTATTTATCTATTTTTTATTTTATCTTTTAATTCAACATGTATTTTTATCTTCTAACATTATTTTACCCATTTCATTGGGGTAATTGTGCTCTTCATTTATTTTCACTTTCTCTAGGACATCATAAGAATATATTCTAATGCTACATAAACATCAAATCCTCCTCTTAGCAAGGAACATATTCTCCTTACACAATATTTAACTCTATTTGTCTTTTGGAGATTCTTTTGTTGGGTCGAATTAGCTAGTGAGAATGCCTCATGTATATGCAAGCATCAACACTCCCTCTTAGATAGGGAGGCATCATCATGCTAGATTATATATGGATATAATCTAAGTACCACAACTATATCGAACATATCGTCATCCTAAGAAAGGTCTCTTATGATCAAGACCTTTTGATCAGAACAATTGTTCCCACAATAACCTTGTTCCTTACTAGGATCGCATCATATTCCAAATATGATCATCCTGGCCGTCATCCTAGACCATAGAGGAACTGAAGGGAGGACACAAATACTAGGAAGACACTTCTTCCAAGAAATTTATCAATCCTAGATCGAAAGGAGGATAAATCCCTATGAAGACACCTCTTTTAAGCATTTTATCAATCCAAAATTGAAAGGAGGCTAACTCCCCAAGAAGACACCTCTTCCAATCACTGTATTGGACTTAAATTGAGGGATGCTGCAATCCCAGGAAGAATCTTCTTCCAAGCACTTTATCGACTGTAACTCATAAGGAGGCTTCAATCTCCAAAAAGACTCTTATTCCAAATAATTTATTTATCTTGAAATAAAAAGGAGGTTGTACTCCACAAAAAACTTTTCTTCCAAGAAGTTCATCGAACTCAAATCAAAAGGCGGTTGCACTCCTCGGGAAGAATCTTCTTCTGATTTACCATTCTTTACAACTGAAAGACGATGATGACTATAGCTATTTCACCCCTCTAGGACCACAATTTTATTCCATATTTAGACAAGGAGTTTGCAAACCCCCTAGACATTTCTCGGTTATTTCAACAATTCCCTATCTCCAAACAGGATCCCCCCCATACCAAGGGTTCCTCCCACACATGGATCCAATCCATAAAGGATTCCTCTCCACAATGGAGAATGTTCCCACTAGAAACATTGATGAGTACGATCAAATCAACTTAGTCTATTGAGGAGTATGATCATAAACCATCGAGGAGTATGAACAACTCAACTCAGTCCAGGAGTACGATCAACTCAACCCATGTGATGAATTCAAATCAATCCATTGAGGAGTACAATCACAAACCATTGAGGAGTAAAATCAACTCAACTCAGTCCATCTAGGAGTATAATCAACTCAAATCATTTCATAGAGGAGTACGTTTAAATAAACTCATGCGATCAACTCAACTCATTCCATCAAGGAGTACGATACAAACCGTTTGAGGAGTCACATTCAACTCAAATCAGTCCATCAAGGAGTACGATCAACTAAACACATGTGATCAACTCAACTTGTTCCATTGAGGAGTACGATCACAAACCATCGAGGAGTCCAATTAACTCAACTTATTCCATCAAGGAGCACGATCAAATCAACTCATGTGATCAGCTTGATTCAGTCCATTGAGGATTACGATCACAAACCATCGAGGAGTATGATCAACTCAACATAGTCCATTGAGGAGTACAATTAACTCAACTTACTCTTCACACAGGAGAATGTTCCCACCAAAACCATCTATCACAGGGATACACTCCTCAAAGGAGTCAAGCACATGACCTTTCCTGCAATTCAAGTTCAGTCGATTAGTTAGCAACATTGGATTATCATGAAAGTCAATCAAATGAAAAATTCAATGCAAATGATAATCCAAATACAAATACTTAACTTTTATTATTTTGTGGGATACTTCTTGATATCTGCCTCCTTGTAGGTATCACTCCTTAGATCTTCATCTCTGTTATTGTTAGAAGCCCATTGAAGGAACACGAACTTGGATCTTCATACATCACCAATGCAAATCTCATCATTTAGAGATAATGCAATAATTGGCGCACATATATATTGTACTAGAGGAAGTACTCCTTTCAAGGATCTAATGTAATTTCCTTAGGATCGTCATTCCTAGACCTTTTATATAGAGTATCTTCGTCAGCATCAGTAGTTGAGGCATGGTGTTTTCCTTTTCCTTTATTCTTGTATTCTACAACAAAGTGACCTAGCTTGCCACAATTGAAACATTTGAGCCTAGATTTTTGGCCCCTAAATTTTTGGCCCTTGATTTTTGGACCCTAATTTTCGAAATGTAATTTCGACCCCTATTTTTCGGACCCTAAATTTTCGAATCTCGATTTTCAACCCCTAATATTTTAGCCACTGATTTTCGACCCCTGATTTATGGACCCTAAAATTTTGGGCTCTAAACTTCTAGGCCTATTTTTCTGATTCCTAATTTTTAGGTCCTATTTTTCCAAGACCTAAATTTCTGGGCCTATTTTTCTGGGATGCTTTTTCGGATCTACTTTTTTTGGATTTTATTTTTTGGACTTTGTAATGGCCTCTATCAGAACAACTCTAATACCATTTTGAGTTTTAAGATAGCAATATAAACTTTAATTATAACATATACAAGTAAAAATCACTAAAATATAACCATGCACAAAAACATACAAAGACAAACAAATATTTTCCTTAAGAAACCACAATGGAGAAAACCCAACAACCTTTTCTTACTTGGAGATAATATTTGAAGATACAATACATCGATATACAAGCATCACATATACAAGCTCTAGGAAAACCTTAGATCCAAACAAATAAACTCTCCAACAATAGAAAACCTAGATATAGTCTCCTACATCCCAAGAATAGTCTTTTTCGGCTTGATAGAACTTATCCANGAGAGAGAGAGAGAGAGAGAGAGAGAGAGAGAGAGAGAGAGAGAGAGAGAGAGAGAGAGAGAGAAATGAACTTCTTGTTGTAATAATGAAGTGTGAAAGTACTTTATTTATATTCTTCTTTTCACTAGAAGTTTCCACAATTAGTCCAACTTTTATTTATTTATTTATCTTTTATTTTATCTTTTAAGCCGGCATGTATTTTTATCTTCTAGGGTTATTTCACCCATTTCATTGGGGTTTGTTGTGTTCTTCATGTCTTTTCACTTTCTCTAGGACATCTTAAGATTATATTATGATGCTACATAAACATCAACATCATTGGGCCTTCATGCATTGTAGTTGTAACTCCAAATTGTATAGGAACATGCATTTCTAAAATATTTTGCAATATTCATTGCTTGAGGAGTCACTTCCTACATTGATTTTAGATGAGGTTGTTTACCAAATCATGTTTCAGGTTGATTGTGTGAAGTAACACATTTTAGGAGGATTTTTTTTAATGCTTTGGACTATGATTATTCTCACATTTAGTTTTCTAAGAGACATTTTACACCATTGTAATTGAGATTGCGTGCTAGATCAATGTGGATGCTTGGTTAGGAAAATATTAATTGAGGAACCTCTTCAAGAATTGTTGTTTTTGTTGATTGGAATCCATATAGTTAATGTTATGAAATTCAAATGCCATTCCCTATTTTTCTGCATGCTAACTCTTCTAAAACATAGGCTTTAGGGGTCCTTTCTTTTTCTCATTGCTAATTTATACAATAAAAATATTGTGATTCATTAGGATTCAATCCTACAAGATTTACTTATCCTTGTGTGATATACATTGTTATGAGCTCTCTGACACACCAATGACATTGAAATATTTTAATAATGTCGATGCTTCCAAGAAGAAGGTAATGTAAAACAAATTCATTTAGACACAAAGCCCCCATTGTTTTTATTGTTGGTTATTTTGTAAGCCTCATCAGGAAAATATACATCGAAGAAATTAACTTATTTGGTGGAAGAGTTCATATGAAATATTCCTCAAGAATTTTAGTATAAGTGGTTGATGAATTACCCTATTACAAGTGTACATGCTTGTAGATAATTTAATGTAGAATTTTAAAATGTGGATGTATGTATCCTTTGGACTATGGATTTGAAGTAAATAGTCATATAAGATTCAATAGCACAATCTTTTTTCAAATCCCACTTAATATCTTGTGGGATTCCCTTTGTAGCTCAAATACCAATGTTGCGGTTTGATATACCCATGGTATTTACAATGTTTCCTTTTATGACTACAACTGCATGTTTCTTGTGCTTGAAGTGCTTACACAAAGTACAAAAACTAGTAATTTTTTGTGCTTGAAGTGTTTACAAAAAGTACAAAACTAACAATTTGATTGTTGATTATAACATTAGTATATTGCACTTTCTTGGAACATTACACCACTATCATAATTATACTTCTATTACAATTATGTTTACATTGATTATTACAATTTTTACACTTCCCTCTTGTGCTAAGATTTTAGATAATTCTTAGTTAGCCTTTAGCTCCTCTTTCTTATTGTTATAGATCTTGTTTCATTTATAGAAGTATATTATTATTGTATTCGAATCTCAATGTCCATAAAAGTCGAAAGGCCAATGACATATTGGATATTCCAATTGTTCAACTTTCTTTGCACATCAATTGATGTATCAAATATTTCTCTCTAGTGCTAGTTTGATTTCTTTTAGTCATTATAACCTTAGGGTTATGACTTCCTTAGGTGTTCGTAATGTTAGGTTTGTAGCCTCCTTAACAAGTTTTAAATTTAGGAGCATATGTGTGTAATTTTCTATCATGAGTAATTGGTTTAATGTTTTAAACATTGTTATAACTTCCAAATATGAATTATAATTTTGGTTCCAATTAATCAATTTGAAATTTTCACAAGCTCTATACATTGCTTATGGTTAATGGATCATATTCTATAGGCCTAAATGACCTTATAAATGACAAAAGAACTTCTTTTGAAAGCAATATATGTCAATGTTTGCATATTAGTTAACAATAAGAAATGTTGGAGTTGCATGCCACTTTCAACTAAACATGTAAGTTATAAATATATCTTAGAACATAGAAACTTATAATTATTTTCTTTCAACCCAAGGGTTAGCGCAAGTGTTTGTGAGCCAAGTGGGTCAATTTTACCTATAAGGAAGGATATTCAAAGCAAAGTACTAATTTATGTGATTAACAAATGTTTTATATCAAGGACTCTCTCTAATTACAATTGAAATTTTTAATGCTACTATTCTCTCTTGCCTCTATCTTTTGTTGAAATATGCAACATCTAAGCATATACTTTACCTATAGGACACGGGGATGAGACATAAAACAATGTGTAAGAAACATTAAACATAGATTAGTTTAGTACCTTCTCGCAACAAGTTGATACATTTGACACATGTATCTATATGTATCCTAGTCTATACCCAACTTGCCTATTTATTATTTTTAGACCACTTTTAATCCTCCTTATGGTATAGATATATATTGAGAGAAAGAGATACTTAAGAGTTAGGATTGGAAGTACCTACCAAGCTTGAGTATTTATTTTATTTTTAGAATTGTTTTTACTTCATTCGATTAGTTGGTCAAAGATTCATACTTAAACTGTGGTTTTGTTTCATGTTTCTAGGTGTAACATGTTTCCCAGTGGCCAAATTGTTTTTTCTTCCTTGTGCTCTTTTCCATATACATTCAGTTTGCCCCTCTTGAGACAATTGCTAGTAAAAGTAAGTCTTTACACTAAATTTTTACTATTACAATTCTACAATACAATATATGCATTTTTTTTTAAAACCTCGTTTTTAATTCCACACATTATAATTAACCAAATAATTAAATCCAAGAATTGATTATTTTTAAACAATGGGTGTTTTCTTCACACGAATAGTTAACCAAATAATGATTCGTGTGAATAACAATTCTCATTCGGAGTCTTTTCACACAACGAGTTTGACCCAAACAAAAATCCACTTCGAGGGACTCTCCATACAATGACTTCAAATAATTCAAATCAAAGTCTCTTTCCTCAACAACAGTTCAATCGGGAGTTTTCTTCACACAAATAGTTAGACCATACAACTTTCCAAAACTGAAATTGAAACAGCAATTATTAATTTATTTTTCTTTTTGCCAAATCCAACAAAGTTTAATACGTTCGTTTTTACTGCAAATCAAATACAAATTGGATAATTGGACAAACTCTCATGTAAAAGACCACTCAACTGCATGCATTCAATTGGATGTTTAGTTTTATAACTATAAAATAAACCTATAAACATATCAATGTATAGAAACACATGTAAGAGAGACCGAGGTTCGACTTTCCTTGAGAGAAGATGTATTTCATCTTTTCGTAGTGTAGGATATTAAATCATTTACACTAGCATAGATCTATCTTAAAAAGAATCTACCAAGTGCCAAAAGGAATCAAATCTCTCTAGCTAAATCCCTTTTTTAGAGTGGAAATGTTGATTAAATGTGAATGAAATGTTTATGTTTTAATTTGTAGTCTTATATATGTGGTTCTAAAAAATATTTTAAATTTAAATTGAGAGGACATGTTATTTTTTATAAGATTTTATTATTTTTTATAAAGGACATGAGTCAACTCTAAGATGAGCACATAAAGACTTACACATCTCCCCCTACTAGGCTGTAGAATGCGCCTCTCCGACGCAATCACTGAATATGAAATACTTCATGACACAAAATTAGTACTTGAATATTTTAACACAATCGATTCCCAATTCATGGGATCGATCTTCCCTCTTTTCATATTCCCTACTAATATGGAGATAAAGTAATGGAGTCTGCTCACCATGAGAGGTTGTCGTGTAAATCATACGCAATCTACTTTCAAGAAATAGAGGTCGCCCTTGTCTTAGACAAAGAGTCTATATGGAGAAATATGGAGGTCTTTCTTCATGCAATCCACCCTCAAAGAGGAAGGAGAGCCCCTTAATTAATGGTTGGCACTCCACTTCTTTTGATCAAAGACGAGGTGTATCCCCTTGAGTATAGATATAGGGTATCGACCTTCTTTGTATCCCCCCTTGAGTATAGATATAGGGTATTGACCTTCTCTTTTGAGGGGCTTCCCTTCTTCATTCATGCCAACTACCATAAGAAGTCAATACCCACTGTTAATTGAATGAGAACCTAACTAAATCTTTTAATGGCTTTTATTTCATTTATTAATGGTCATTAAAGCATAAACAATTATATATATATA
>LPNX010432968.1:361731-380590 GCA_001517045.1 Pseudotsuga menziesii | reverse complement strand
ATATAGAGAGAGAGAGAGAGAGAGAGAGAGAGAGAGAGAGAAGCCATGCTTGTATTGTTCACTAATAATGCGTGCGTATATATATGTATAAGGGGAGATCTAACTAATTGTCTCGCCTATAAATAAAATTTAGCCTTAACAAATATTTTATGTTCCATAGATATATTTTCTCGCCTATTAAATAATAGTAATATTTATTTTAATTTCATATATGCTTGAAATAGTCATTTATCTCTTCTATAATATAAGTTCATTATGGCAAGAACTATCATATATTAGCTAATTGGATTGATTTAAACTTATAGGAAAACAAGAAAGCATTTGCCTATATTTACATGAGTCAGTGTTGCCTCGCAACACTCAAATCCATTGAGTTAGGATAACAAGTAAGAAATCTTAGCTCGCTTCTTTCTAAAAAGTGAACATTTCCTTTCTACACTTGAAGGTACCATGATGACACCCAGTCATCATTAGGCTTCTCAAAGCTTCACAAGCCTTAAACTACTCCCCTAGTGGATATTCTTGCCCCTCTTTTCAATTGTGTCACACATTCAATGGCCCTATATCTATTTTTATTAATTAATTATTTGCTTTTCACATCATACATATGACATTACCATGCTTTATCTAAATCGTGTCTTAAATAGGAACTCATAACAATCCTTCAACGTTCAATGGTGGGGCCTTGGCCTTGAGCTCCTCACCTAGAACTAGTACACAGTTACAATTTTACATCACATAAGCTTACAACAGTAGGGGGTCAAGAGTGAGGGATATTACACCTTACTTATTTATGGTAGGTTTAATGATGTCAAAGGAAATACACGGTCGGATATACCTGCTAGCGTCCTACCAAAGTTTTGGCCAATAGAAATACTTCTACATTACTACTATTGTCTTCTCCACATTTAAGTGTCTGACCACCCGATTGTAGTATGCCTCTAAAATTATCCTAGCACACTCGCTTGAGGAAACACAAAAATAGTCTAAATAGCAAAAAATTGCATCCTCGAGGTGGAATTCTAGATATTTTTTACCTATGCCTAGTGTATGATATGTCGTAGCAAAGTCAGGGTCACTACTATATAGTTGTGGCCATCTGGATGTCTTGTGCCCATTAGAGTTACAGATCGTAGTTAGTTCCACTACTAAGGGTTGGCTGACGTAGTTTTCAATATAATTTGTGCTACCCTTCTTGTACTTAATGTTCAAGTGATATTAATGCAAGTATGTTTAGCACTTCTGATGGAGGTCATTCTGTAACTTTCCCTATGTCTACATGAATTGCAAGGGTTTGTGATTAATTTAGATGATCATTTCTTTTCCAAGAATTTAATGCTTCCATCGTTGGCATGCCTGCACAATGGAGTACATCTCCTTATCATATGGGGATATCTTTGAACAATATCAAACATTGTCTCACTATGATAGGCCATTGGATGTCCCTGCTAAGTGAGGACTGCACCGATAGCATAGTCCAAGGCATCTGTCTCAATCTCAAATGGTTGTTGCATGTCAGGAAGAGTGAGGACCGGTGATGATCAAAGGCAATGTTTCATATCCTTGAATGCATTATGTTCATACCTTGACCAGGTGAATTGGGCTTAACTCCACCCTTGTTCACTTGGATTAAGGGTCAAGCAATATGAGAGAACCCCAACATGAAACTATGGTAGAAGTTAGAAAGTCCTGAGAAGCAGCGAAGCTTTGTCAAGGTTTTTGGGGCTATCCAATCACGAATTACTTGTATTTTGGTTGGGTTCACATGCACCCCATGTTCATCCATGATGTATCCCAAATACTTAATCTCTGCATGAAAATGAACATTTATCTAGGTTGGCACATAGCTTGTGTTTCCAAATGGTACTTAGGACTTGTTTAATGTGTCATAGATTTTCTTCCTAGGTTCTATTGAAGATGAGGATGTCATATATATATACAACCACAAAAGGAGTTTGTGAAAAACCACAAGATATCACCCGTCATCCTCATGAACATTGTTGGAGAATTAATCAACCAAAATGCATGACCAACCATTCAAAAATACCTTCTTTATAATTGAAGGTTGTCTTCCATACATCAGTTTGTTTAATTGGAACCTGGTGGTACCCCGACATCAAATTAAACTTGCTAAAGAACTTGGAACCCTTTAATTGATCAAGAAGATTGCCAATTTGGGTGTCGGGTATCGATTATTGATAGTGATTTTGTTCATGGATCTGTAATTATTACAAAGCCACATAGTACCATATTTTTTCTACACCAACACAATTGGACTCTTGCAAGATGGGGACTTTGGTAAAATGTGGCCCTTTCAAATGAGCTCATGAATTTGGCATTTTATTTCCTCATTCTCCATAAGGGAGAACCTATATATTAGGCCAATGGGAAAAGGAGCATTCGGTATCAATTTGTTTGGATGTTTGACCTAGTAGTGTAGAGGTGCCACCATAGGGAAAGTGAAGATGTCCTTGTACCCTTGTATAATATTATCCACCTGCTTGTTTTGTGCAAATTGTTCTTGTGTGGAGCCATGAAGTAGAAATTTTTTCTAGTCTAAGAGATTACTTTTCAGCATAGGTTTGTTGAGATCAAAAAAATAGAAATTATTGAAACTACCACTGGCACCCTCTAGAATTATCCTTCCAAAGTAAAAGCGGCACTACAAGGCCTAGACTCATAAATAGCATGGAATTTTTAAATGTAGGGTTGACCTAAAAGAACATCACAAAATTCAAGTGTGGAAACATCACATAATACCTCATCTTTGAAAGGATTGATGCCATAAGACAAGGGACATTATTCGCCAAAGCGGATGTCTCATCCCTATATCAACCAATTGATGGTGTATGGTTGGGTGTGCGACGTTGTCGGTAACTTCAATCTCCTGATGACCTTAGTTGATATTAGGTTCTTTTGGATAGAACTGTCAACAATGAAATGTAGTGGAGTCCCCTTCACCCACAACTATGAATGGAAGAGGTTCTCCCCTTCATCAAGATCTTTTGGATCCTTTGGTTGGATCTTTGTGATTGTTAAGGTAGTATTGGGGTTTTCATCAATGATATGATTTACGTGCTAGAAATTAGAGTCTAAGTTAGAGTCTAGATTTTTTTCTTTGAGCTCGACCATTAATGACTATTTAGAGAAACATTCATCCGTGTTGTGTTAGGGGATTTTGTGGAACTCGGACCAATTTCTAGTGTCCTTCAACTTCCCATTTCCCTTCTTTGGTTGTGGCTTGGAATAGTTGAATTGAGGTTGGATTTCTCTACTCCATCCTTTGTTCTATGAGTTGGGGCCACCTTACCATGCTTAGGTTCTTGCATATTTATAGACCAAACTATCGCTTATTCCTTAGCTTAAATTTATGTTTGATTTCAATGGAATATTGATAAGCAGTTCCAAGTGAGGATATGTCCAAGAAATCCATATTTTTCTAGATGTAACTATGCATTACATTGTTCTATTTTAGAACTAGGTGCCACTTGGAGCCTCTAATACCTAGCTCTGTGTGTAAGGTATGAAATAAGTTAGTGAACTCTAGCATTGTTTGGTCCCTCTCTTGATACAGAGTCATCCATCTTGTGTACTGGTCATTGTAGCTTTTAGCAAGTTAGTATTTCTCTGTGAGGGCATGAACAAAGGATTCCCAAGTGGGTTCAATCCCAAACATTGTAGACTCCTCTGTAGCATTTTTCTCACAGCCCCGCTCCCACCAATATCGTTTAGGGATTCAAAACGGCCCGAAATTTCAAGACCCGAAAAACTGTAAAAAAAACTACCATAATGGAAAACGGTGCTTTGAGCCAGTGGACAAGGTAAGTGGCCACATATTTCAATATATATCATTCCTACACCCTTAGGAATCAATGCAAACCGTTCTTTCTAGATCCCTCATCTGATGGGGAAACTTTTGATAAATTTGACTCATGTTGAGCCACTTGCCTTAGTAAACAAGTTGCCTTGCTTTGACGACTCGGTAGGGTTGAATGTTCTATTGGAGGGTGTTCTTCATCTATGTTTCCTTGACTTGATCCACTATAGCATTTTCAAGGCAGTCTAGACAGAGTTCTGTAGGAGACAAATGCTTAGCAACCTCCGAGGAGTCCAAGAAAGGTGGAAAATATGGTTGAAACCATTCCACATTAAAAATTGGGTGCAAGCCAAGGAAAGGGAAAATATTTAATTCATAATAATTGTCACCCACAACATTGTGACGGTGTAAGGTCCATATCGCAATGGCCAGATCTTTCTCTAGGGTCTTGTGTGGAACTCCTTCTACAAATGCAACCATGCCTTATCCCCAACTTGAAATTTGTGTGGAACCTGATGTTGGTAATGTCACTATTGCATGATATTATGAAAATGGTGTTGGATGTATTGATTCCATTCAATGATTTGGTTTCTATATTTTCCTCATCCTAATTATGGGAGGACTCGTCCTGTGTAGATGCAATTGCTATAGCTACATCAATGGGGCCCAATTGTTGGAACCCCAAGCACACTTGAAAGGGGTTGTAGCCAATAGAGCTATGGAGGGATATGTTGTATGTATGTTGAACATATGGAAGGCTCTCATCCCATGTGCATGGATGTTTGGAGTTGTACGTGTGCAAGATATGCACAAACATCCTGTTGACCACTTGTTACTCATGTTTGCAAACCAATATGTTCCAAAAGGGACCTACTTAGGTTCATGGAAACCTTAGTAGCGGTTCGAATATGGACAATTTTAAAAGCTAATAAACATAAGCAAAAACTATCCTAAGCATGTTAAAAACTGGAATTAAAAACATAAGCAAATTTAAACTAACATCATGCATTCTTCCATACACATATTGAAGGAATCAAAGAATCATTTTATTTTTCATTAAAATAAATGTGCTATAAAGTGACCAAAGGTTACCTCAAAGTAGTAGCAATGGGGACCCCTACATCTTTCTGAGGAAGAGTGAGCCTTGCTGGTCTCCAAACATCTTGTTGTTCTCCAACCAGACGTCACAAGGTGCAAATCTCCAACAAAGCTGAAATGGGAATACTCCAGGGAGTTTCGGATGTCAAGGGGATATTTTGGTAGAGTAACGGTATGGGAAATGAGTGGAGAAGTTATGTTGTAATGGGGTACCTTCATGGTCAATTTACAAGAACTGTAGGTAGGATGGAGGGATATGGATTAATTGGAGTTTTTTCCACTTTTTATTTTTTTTAAATTTTTCTGAAGTTACTTTTTCTTCTCCATGATTTTCCATTTTTTTTTTGAAGTTTCTTTTTCTTATCCATGATTTTTGGAATCCTTATCCATGCTTTTGGGTAAGTTTGAAGTTTCCTTTTTGTGAAAAAATTAAATATCCAAAATGTCATTTTAAGCAATATGACCCATAATTATTGGATTTAATGAGACAATTAATATCTAAAAAATGGAATTTTATGGTTGACCTAGGTATTTTGGATAAATGAAGGTCTATGTGGTGGAGATGAAAAGTGGTTAATAACGTATATGTTTGATGATGTTAGGTCACATGTAAGGTGGAAAATTTTTGGTGTTAATAGATTCCCCCCTGATGTGTGAGGGAAGGAGCTCATCGTATGGCAAACATACATCATAGGATCTTTCTTTTATAGGAGATAAATGTGGTTGTGGCATAGAGAACAGAGACTATGTTGGAGATAGATCATTCTTCAACAAGACTACATGGGCCTTGACTTGAAGATACAACACTCAAGAAGTTTTAGGTACATATAATCTCAAATATGCATACAAGGTGGGCATACCCATGCTCGTATCAATGTCTCAAGATATACAAAATAATAATGAGGCCCAAAGGGGACCTGCATGAATAACAGTTGTGTGCACCAAACGTGTCCGAGAGGGACTCAAATATCGGTTGCAACCATGGTACAACCATGGTCGATCTGAAGAAATGGTACTAGAAACAATGGAATGCATGATCACCGTAACTAATGCTCTATTGGATCAGGAGTGGTCCAACAATTGTAAGGACTCAAACAACTGAGAGTCTAAATCTCATAGGTACAATATAAGTCATCTATAATTGGATACACTAGGAAGCATGGAGGGATTCCACACACTGTCGCCAATGCAGCCCAGATATCATAAGGATCATAATACTGCAAAAGTTCCAAATAAACTCATCAATGTGCTAGAGTCAGAGGACATCTAAGGTCTTCGACCAAAAAATGAAGGGACCAATATCCTGTAAGAATCTCAATGGTGTGATGATGTAGCTGATGTCGAGCACATGAGAAACAACCATCTTATAGGACAATAAGGGCTCCCCTTTGACAGTCCATAGAAACTCATCGATGATAGCGATGATACCATGGCATAAGGACCTATGGATCTATCCTCTGTAATATATGTGCTAGTGTCGATAGAGGGAGACCTGCAACTACCATGGCAATGATGGTTCCTTGATAAGAGCATGATGTGTACAACCATAAAGTGACTAGAACAAGATACTACACTAAGACATTGTAGGTGGGTAAAAGGGTGAATGAGTAATGGGACTCAAACTTCCTTTGTTCAGAGTATGACGCTGGGGTTGACCTGACAGCATATGTAACTGATCTCAAGGGAGGAGAACATAGATAGAGGGGGGAAACTGCACTAGGTATGACTGCAATGGGATGACCTCAGAAGGGAAAATATTGATCATGGAAAAACAGATTCCAAGGGTGACTCATTGCAAAAAACTTTGAACAGAGGTGATTGGGAATGCTTTTGCATTATGCGACTATATGTGATCTGCAGGGGTGCTAAAAAGCATAATTTTGGCCTTCTTCATGGTTTATTGAGCTCAAATAAGGTATAGAAGTTTGCTTGATATGGTATTGTCCCATGGATTTTTATCGATCCCAAGGTAGTCAATTGTTGTCAATTTTTTCAATTTAAGAGAGTCTAAAAACATAAAGAAAACTCCATATGTATTATTTTTCATAAAGTTAGTCTCCAAATCCCGAAAAAGGATAAAATTATACTAGGGAGAAATCTTCTAGCCAAAAGGAACTAGAGTATTAAATTTTTGTAAATAGTCCATCCGACCCAAAAAAGGAGTAAACATATATCAGATGGACATTTCTTCACACCCTTTAACAAGTATGAAGGAAATGAGAATATATGGCAATCTTTTCATTGTTTAAGTAGTCATAAAATATCTTAACATAAACTTCGTGTGGGGAGTCTGAAGAAAAGGCCAAGGAGTGATAATATGAAAGGATGCATGATGCTTTGCTGCTAGATGTCAAACTATATGGAATCTCGATCCTCTGAGGATGTAAATGGCACGGGTTCCAAATGCAGGGAGCATAAACAGTCACCCACGTAATGTAGATTCTAACTGTCGAGTAAGGGAAAATGCAAGGGTTCCTAGGCTTGGACACTTACCCAAACAGAGTGGGGGGTTCCCACAAGCATGAAAGGGGTAATACAGGTTTATGCATACAATATTGAATAAGGGTGAGTACCCATGTTCCATTTTGAAGTGTTATACTTGTAGTGATCGGTAATTGACTAAAACAAGTGGATTTCATCGTGACCTAGGCCTGTACATAGGGAGATGATACCCAAGCGTAAAAGGTGCGTCTAGAAATCAAACCAAATATGCGAGTGACATGCAACCTTAGGAAAATTTCAAGATCATGCATGCAAAAAAGTGAGAATGGTTAAGGTTCTTCCCCCATGCTATGGGGATGGGGTTTGTGATTATGGATAATGTATGTGTTGGGTTGAGATATGGGCTCATTAAAATACTGAAATAGATGTGATGAGGTAGGGTAAAAATTATTGAGCATGCCCCCTATGCTAGGGTCAAAATAACTAATCATGGCCTCTAGCCTAGTGGTGTTGATGGACTGTGGATGTTCTCATAAGGAGGTACCGATAGGGCATCAACCAACTGCTAGAAGGGGGTGGTACCATGAGGCTAATGGCCATGGTGGCACACTAACTTGGTGTGATGATGATAAGGGGTGTTGTCATCATGGTGGATGCCCCTAGTATCATGTGTGCATGGTATTTCCTCATCAGTTTGGAAGTGTTGAATGTATAAGGAAGAGGGATTCATGTTGGTCGAAACTACCATAGTGTGATTGGTTGATGAGGAAAGCTCATCAAAAGACGAGATGAGACAAATGGTGTTCGTTCTGCTGGAAAAAGTCACTAGAGGGTGAAATTCTTCAATTACTGTGACTTGTGGCTCTTGAGAGACGTCACAAGTTATCGAGTATCGAACAATTCTCAAGCAAATATTGGCAATGATGTAAGTAATGACCATAAAGATTGCATACTGTAGAAGGATGGTTGGTGTGCAACGACTTATTGCGTGGTTTAGGAATGCCAGTTAGATGAACTATTGGGACCCTCTCATTACAATCATCATCTAATGTTTGCATATGAGTGCGTAAGATAGAAAACCCCTGATAGTTCTGGGTAGCATGACCTAAAAACTCACAGAAATCACAAGGTGTTGGGACTCGCGTTGAGTCATAAGAGGAATTGTTCACTATTTTTTCGGATTTGATGGTGGTGTCACACTCGTCACCTTGCCCCTAACATTATTTTTGGGAGGAAGTGGGGTGGGGGTTGGTGCTACTTTCAACACTCCTAGAGGAGGGTGGTTGGAAGTACCAATAGGTTGCACAGGTGTTAAAAAAAATACGGTGTGGGAAGTGGGTTGGGAGGTGTATGGTTCCAAATGAGGAGGCCCAATGTAAAACTCAAGAGATTAAGATTCGTCATGACTGGCGTATTCACAATTCCATATGGTGGAAACAAAAAAAGGATTTGTTGAATAGGTGTTTCTCCCCATTGGTTCCCAAGTAACTAACTAGTAGAAGGGGTTGGCCGAGGTTGTGGTTTTGGTGAAGGTTGTGATTAGGGCATGGATTTTTTGGAAGAAACCATGCAAAGCTAAGATATTTTCACTTTTGAGGGTGCAAGTGGAATATTCTGAAAGGTTCCAATCATGGGGGCATTTTGGAAAATACCAGGCCCATCACTCGTAAAAGATGGGATGGAAGTGCAACCGATAGTGTTGTTGAGCAAAGGTAAGATATTCTCCGAATAAGACGACCCCTTGGGATCACAATATGTCAATTGGTCCAAATTGAAAATCTTCCCATCATGAGGGAACATCATAAGTCGGAAGACAGATGAGGCAACCGCTTTCATCGCATATATATAACTACATCCAAGGAGGAGGTTGTAGTCTAATTGGTCATTGACTACTTCAATGTCTATTAACATTGTTTTTCTAACTAACTCTACAGGGACATTCGAGAGAAGGCCCCTAGGTTGAGCAACGTGACCATCATAAGCATGCATATTCATGAGTGATGGCTCTAGTTTAGGGGATCCAAGCTTCTACCAAACATGAGTTGAAATGACACAAGTGGAAGAGCCCTTGTCAATAATGCACCAGTGAATGACCAAGTTGCGACTAATGACTGGTATTTGGAAGGCTACTGATGAGGGCACCCGAGGCTCTGCTTGATCCAAATTAAATGTCATCAAACGGGATTTAGAGGGCTCAATTGCACCTAAATTAGAGAGTAAGGATTTGCGTTGCGTAGGAAAATTTACAAGGATTTCCAGGGTTGGCATGGAAGTCAAGGACTGTGCTAAGTGATCTACAACACTGTAATTGGGGGAAACCTGAGAATTGGGATTATTCACAATGCGGCACAGAGGAAACTTAGGGACATTCAAAATCCCATCAGTAGTAGGTGTAGATAGGTGCAAAGTGTCATCCACAGGAGTGGTGTCTTTCCCTTTATTAGTAGTAAGAGTTTCGGCTTTTGGTCCATATTGGTTACGTTGGGTTTGGAGGTTAACATCAGAGGACATCATCAGAAAGTGTTGAACCCTGGATTTAGGTGACTGACTTGATGAAGTTGGTTGGGTTAGGTAAGGAATAATTGACTATCATGTTACAATTCCTTGCGCGAGAAAGGAGTTCTAGAGAAGTATGAGTTGAGTTTGGGTGGTTTGAGGCATGGGTGGGATAACTTACCCTGATGGGGATGTAGCATACCCGAGTTAATAAAAAAAAATCCTTAATAAAATACAACTTATACCTTCGATACATCTACCCTTACGACTTTTAAGTGAAACATTAAATCACATTGTAAATCAATTCCCAGAAGGGTGTTGGTCGTTAAGAGGAAACTTGCTATCTACGAAATAACATAAGTACATTGTAATAAAGTCATCCATTTCAATCCTTCCTAAGATCCATATTTTTATAATAACTAACACATTAGGCAAAGACCTTAATCAATAACTCTAGCCTTTATCCCACATTAGGCTATCTTAATATATCCCTTATGAGGCTCATTTTTTACCTCAAAATTACCCTAATGAATATGTTAAAATATTATGAACTAGGCATTTTATAGGGAAGGTATACTTGACAACTCACCTTTTCACTACATTAAATGTACAATTTAGATAACCATGGTTGAGTTGCACACTAGAAACAAAAATAATAATAAAATTTTATATTGAAGTGACTAAAAGCTAATTTTAATTTCCAAAAAATGTGTAGTACTTAGATGCATTCATGTCCTTGAACTTGAAGATCACTTTTAATTATAAAATATAAACACAATGAAAAAACAATAAAAATGTTTTAATAAAAAATATTTACACAATGAAAAGACAATCAAATAATAAAAAATGAAAAAACATCAAAATTTTCAAATTTTCTCCAACCACACATTGAAAATTGAAATTTAAAATAACAAGATATATAATTTTTCTTAATTTTTTTATTTTAATTTTTTAATTTTGTTTCTTTATATAATTTATGTATTTTTATGATATAACTAATTTAGTGTTTGAAAATTAAAATTTAAGATAACATGTATTTTTTAATTTTTTATTATAACTTATTTTTTTAAGTTCTTGATAAAATTTACATCTAATATGTTTAACCCATTATTCCAAAATTAAAATTTAAAATAATAAATATATATGTATTTTTTTAATTTAAATTGTTTATTTTCTTAAATTTGTTTTTATAATGGAATTAATTTAGTTAAATTCTCACAGAATGGAATGTTTATGATTTGTATAAAAAATCATTAAACCAATTTATGTTTTTTTTTACATTAATAAATTAATCACATGTTATTTTTTTTTTTTTAAATTTGTTTCTACATTTTAAAATATATAGAAATATTTTAACATATTCATTATATACTCTAAATTTAATATGTGTGAAATTAATAACAATGTGAGTTTCGTACTCACGTGATACGGGGTCGATTTCGACGGCTCCAATATAACCTTTAAGAACGACCAACTATGAGCTCAACTTTTGCACACATTTCGTCAAGACTTGAACTGCTGACTTGCGTAACATCCTATATGCCTTAACATAATGTGCAATTGCCAATTAACCTACATCCCTGCCCCTTATTAATATATTTATTATATATTCTAAAATTTAAAATTTAAAATTTTGATTTTAATATTTTTTTCATTTTAATATAGGTTAGCACATATATTCTATACTTAAATCTAATTTTTAAAATTTGATTTTAATAATTTAGAATTTGAGTTTTTCTTAGTTTTTAATTAATTCATTGTAATATAATTTTGTGAGTTTTTCTTAGCTTTTAATTAACTCATTGTAATACAATTTTGTAAAATATTTATTTTTAATGTAATTATATAAGTTAGTATTTAATATTTAAAATTTTGTAAAATATTTATTTTTAATGTAACTATATAAGTTAGTATTTAATATTTTTAGTTTTGATTTTAATATTTTGTATAAGGTAATGTTTTGTAGTTTTTAATTAACTGTACTATAATTTGATAAAATATTACATTTTACGATGTTTTTGTTTAGAATTTAGTTTTTTAAAATTAATTTTTAAATTGGATTTTTATGAATATATTATTTTGTAATGTTTTTTATTGTAAATTTTTTTATACAAATTTAAGAATAAAATATTTTACAAGTANATATATATATAAAAGTAAAATGTGTAAATAAAATATATTTTTAATATTAAGAAAAAATGGATAAATATAATATATATTGAAAATTGTGTAAATACATGCATATTAAGTGAAAATACATATATTATCTTTTTCAAAATACATGAAGAGATAATAATATATTTTATTGAAAAAGTGTGAAAAGACATTAGTACTTTACTCTAGGTCTAAAAGTAATAATATATTATATTGAATAAGTGTGAAAAGACATTAATACATAACTCTAGATGTAAAAGTACTTGTATGCTATCATGGTTAACCATAGATTTTGATCAACCTTTTAGAATATGACAAATAAGCAACCTTAACTCAAGTAATGTCAACTCAACTATTATAGATGATATCATTCTCTAGATTGTGAATGGTTCTTAAAAAGTTGATTTTAATAGTACATTTTTCTGTTGCTAGGTTTCTGTGGTGCATGTTTTCAGTATAGGTGTTTGGAATAACCACAGATTTCATGTTTTTACAACGACGTTTCGGGTCAACATCAGGACTGATCATCAGGATGGTGTGAAGAAGAGTAGGTGATCCCGGTCTTCATCATTAATACTGAAATGCAAAGATTATTTGTTTAAGTGGTATGGTTTCGGTTTTCAAGTGTCGGTTAGGTTTTGGTTTTATCGGTTAAAAATAAATATGCAAACTAATATTATCATTTTTGTTTATTAATGTTTTTTTAATAATTTTTGTTTAAAATAATGTTATATTAATAATGTTTATTAATATTAATAATGTTATATGTAATGCAATTTTTTAATTTCAAGGTTATATTTTCATTTTGTTTATTAATCAATGTCTATAATAAACTTTGGTTAGAATATTGTTATGTTTAGGTTTTATATTAATAATATATAATAATAATGTTGTTTTTATTTTTATTAAAAAAATCATTTAAAAAAAATGCAATGTAGTTATTTAATATGTAGGTTATATACAAAATAGTAGATTATCTTTAAGGAGTTATTTAATGTTGAAAGTATGTAGTTATTAATTAATTAATTAGTTGCAAATTTTTAGGGTTTTAAATTTTCTAATACATTATTAATTTTTTTATCAAATTATTGAATTAATGTTCATAATAGTTAAATAGTGGTTTTGTATGATGGTGTAAGGTATATAATTTAGGGTTATAATATGGAAAATATATACGACTCAGGAATAAGCTAGGGTATATTATTAACTAGTTTTCTATTTCTTAGTATTATTAGACCTAATGTTTAAAGAAATAGTAGTGTAATGTAATTAATGTGTTAAGACTTTAAATCGATGTGTTGGATAGTGGAAAAGATTTGTCTTAATAGAGGAAAAGTATTCAGACATGGTGGATGCTAAGGTTTAATTATTGACGTCTATTGTGGTTTAGGAGTGGTGGGAGCCAACTGGTGTTGATTTCCATGTCTCCATCTCTGTTTAGATTGTTGGGGTGCTTTCTTATTTCTAGGGCCTCCCTAAGTTTTCTTTTAAAGTAGTGATTTTCTTTTGCTAAGATATTGGTGTCTTCAAGGCATAACTGGTGTTTTGTTTTTTGGGAGTGTTCTGCTAGTGCTGAGGTTCGTGTTCGTTCATTTCTTATGTCAACTTTGTGCTCTTTTAGTCTAGTGTCAAAGGAGCGGTCGGTTTCGCTAATGTAGCAAAGCTCACAAGAACAGGAGGTCAACGAAGATAGTTTGTCACATGGTTTATGCTACCCTTATTGTAATTAATTTTCAAATGAAATTGTTGGAATTACAAGCACCACTTTTGATGGTTTTCATTCTATAACATTCCCTGTATTTGCATGAATTACATGGGCCTATGAACAGTGTGGATGATCATTTCCTTTTAGAGAATGTAATGATTCCACTATTGGAATGCTTACACAATGGAGTAATTATCATTTTCATAAGTGGGATATCTATGAATAGTATCAAACAATGTCTCACTGTGATAGGGCATCTCTGTTGAGTGAGGAATGCACCGATAACATATTCTGAGGAATCTATCTCATTCTCGAATGTTTGTTGTAGTTATAGTAGATTGAGTACTAGCATTGATCAAAGGAAGTGTTTCATATCCTCGAATGTGTTCTATTGAGACCCCAACCATCTCAGCTTAGCTTTAGCTCCACCCTTGGCCACTTGGATTTAAGGCCAAGCAATATCAGAGAACTTATAGTAGAAGTTGGAAAGGCCCAATAATATGTCGACATCTGTCAAAGTCATCCGAGCGAACTAATCACAAATCACTTGGATCTTGGTTAGGTCCACATGCACCCCATATACATCCAAAATGTATCCCAAATATTGAATTCTCTACATGTCATAATAATTTATAATAAAATAATATGAATTTTAATAAATTTTAACAAAACAAAACAAATTATAATAAAATAATATGAATATTAATAAATTTTAACAAAACAAAACAAATTATAATAAAATAATATGAATTATAATAAACATAGGTTAATATATAAATAATTAAATAACATACATTACAAAGCATTTTATAAATAAAAAATTTACAACTAAGAACATAATATACTAATATTAAAGAATAGTAAGAAATAAATAATAAATAAAGGATTAATATCTAATTATTATTAAAATATAAACATTAAAATCAATTCAACAAACTCTAGTGTCGGCTAGTTGTGACTCTTTTATATCTATATTTATATGATTTGAAGATCTGAAGGTTTTCTAAGGCATCGATAATGTCCTCATGATGAGCCAAGAATGGCTCGAAATGTAGACACTAAAGAATCATTTACCGCAGACTCTTCAGATGATGGCATTAACCTTTGTTGTGGATTCTCAGCCAAAACCATATAAATTTTGTTTTTGCAGGTACTTAAGACCTTTTGAATGTGTTGTATATTTTATTCCCAGGTTTTGTAGAAGATGAAGATGTCATTTAGATATTAAGTGGGTTAATCGAGAATTTGAAAGACCATTTTCCTTTTAGAAATTTTGAGATTTGAGAAGGATTCAAGTAACTAGGTTTTATTCTCAAACCTTATGGCTTAAAAAAGGGAATTATTGATGGTTGCTAGGGAATTTAAAAAAAAGGATTAAAATTCGGTATAATGTGTGGCTTTTAAGAGGCATATTAACTCTAGTTAAGGTTGTATTGGAAGCCATCCAAATGAACTGACACTCGCTTAGATCTTGAAAGGTATTTTTTATAAGATCATATATATTTGTTTCAATTTATTAAGGGGTGGGAAAGGAGAAGGTATATGTATCTCTTGGTCCAAATGACAAGCTATAACCTTGCCAAAAAAACAAGGGATATGTAAATTGAAACAGATTCATGTGTTTGGGAGGTCTCTAGTTGTAAAGAGTCTTTGGTACTACATTACAAAGGCAAACCTACTTAAATAAAATAATTTAGAAATACTTTGGACCTACTACATTGTTGGATTGGATAAGGTCCTCTCAAAAATCTATTAAGAATGTTTAATAGTGATAGGCTATAATTATATGGAAAACTCGATTAGATTTTTTTCTAACTTGGAAGGTTACAATAAGAAAAATGTAAGGCTATAATTATATCCTCTTATGGGATGTGGAGTCAATTTTTCAAGAACCATAACCCAATATATCACCTTCATGGTAAATGGATTTATAATATTCATCATATCGTTAAGAATGTTTAAAATCATTGGAAAGCTATGAAGTTTTCTTTCCCATGATTATATTTTTTTTTAACTTAGAAGGTTGCCACCAATAGGAAAAATGTAAGGCTATAATTAGATCCTATTTGTGAGGACCCTGCAACAAATAATTAATCAAAATACACAGTATAGCAGCAGAACTCAAAATCACTTTTATATTAATCGCAGGCCACTTCGAGGGGGCAACCTCCTTTGAGCAAGCTCAATACAAAATAACTTCACGGTGCCTTCCTTGGCCTCAACACACACTTATATACTAAAAATAGGCGCCAATACTATGGGTCAAAACCATGGGCCAATATAAACTATGGATCAACAAATACTACATGCGGCTTACAAAGCATATGCGCCCAACAACAATAACACAAACTATGGATCAACAATTACTATGGGACGACTTACAAAGCATATGCGTCCAACAACAATATACTAACACGATAAAGAGAAGGATTGACATGGGTTCCTAACATCCCCTCCCCCTTAGAAAAAGATTTGTCCTCAAAGATTTAGATGGGGAAATTGTCGCTAAATCTGAAGGAGTGGTTCCCACGTAGCATCCTCGGGTTGCATTCCGTGCCATTGAATTAAGACCTCTGTGATAGAGCAAGAGCGAAGCTGACGAGTGCGCTTATTGAGGATAGCCTTCGGCTCCAAAAAGATGGATCCTTCATTATCCAGTTCTGGTAAAATAGTTTGGCCTTTGATGTTGGTGCCAAGAACTTTCTTCAGACAAGAAACATGAAATACTGGATGAATGCAGGAAGAAGGCAGAAGTTCCAATTTATAAGCAACAGACCCAATCTTCTGAAGAATCCTATATGGCCCATAGAACTTTGGAGCGAGCTTATGACGCCCTTTGAGTTTTAGTGAGGATTGCTTGTCAGGATGGAGACGAAGAAAAACCATATCACCGGCTTCAAAAGTGCGCTCAGAACAGTGCTGATCAGCTTGTTGCTTCATGCGATTTCTTGCCATGTGAAGATTTTCACGCAAAATGCGAAGAACCTCATCGTGGTTTCGAAGGACCGCATCAACTGCCTGAACTGGAGAACTGCTAGGGGTGTAAGGAAGAAGAACTGGCGCTGCCTGACCATAAACTGCTTCATATGGAATCATTTTAGAGGCAGTGTGGTAAGAGGTATTGTACCACCATTCAGCGAGAGGGAGCCACTTTGCCCACTGATGTTGTTGCTCAGAGGAGAAGCAACGAAGATAAGTTTCCAAGCATTTATTGATAATTTCAGTCTGACCATCCGTTTGTGGGTGATAACCTGAACTCATCTTCAGTTTGGTGCCAGTGTGGTGAAAGAGTTCTATCCAAAAATGACTGGTGAAAGTCGCATCACGATACGAGACAATGGAAGAAGGCATTCCATGAAGACGAAAGATCTGGTCCAGGAAAATTTGAGCAATGGAGGAGGCTGTATAGGGATGGCTGAGAGCACAAAAATGACTATATTTGGAGAGGTGATCAACCACAACCAAAATCACAGTCTTCCCTCCAGATTTAGGGAACCCTTCAATGAAATCCATAGAAATATCTGTCCATATCCAGGTAGGTATGGGCAAGGGTTCAAGCAATCCCGGAAGGGGTGTTGGTTCACCCTTATTACGCTGGCAGGTATCACATTTAGCCACCATCTATTGAATTGTCCTTTTCATGCCCTACCAAAAGAAGTTGCGGCGTGCCCATTCATACGTTTTGAGAAAACCAGAGTGCCCAACTGACGGAGAAGCATGGAGATGATGATCAGAGAAAAGTTGCATTACAAGAGCCAGATGCTGGAGATGTTCAGCCCATGTTTTACTGTAGATGAGGATATCATCAAAAAATACCAGAATGAATTTCCACAAATAGGGTCAGAATATTTTATTCATCAAGGCCTAGAATGTGGAAGGAGCATTAGTGAGACCAAAGGGCATGACCAAAAACTCATAGTGGCCATCATGTGTGCGGAAAGCTGTTTTAGGGATATCATCCTCATGAACCCGAATTTGATGATACCCAGAGCGAAGATCCAACTTGGAGAAAAATTGAGCACCATGAAGCTCATCAAGAAGCTCATCAACAACAGGAATTGGAAACTTATCCTTGAGTGAGGTGATTAAGTGCTCAAAAGTCAATGCAGAGGCGCCATGACCCATCTTTTTTGCAGACAAGAAGAACTGGTGAAGAAAAGGAACTTGTGCTTGGGCGAATAATACCTTGCTTCAGTAAGTCCCTAACGAGGAGTTCAATCTCTGTTTTTTGGTGAAATGGGTAGCGATAGGGCCTGATGTTGGGAGGAAGGCTTGCAGGAAGGAGCTGAATACAATGGTCCTCTGGTCGTGAGGTGGAAGTCCCACTGGTTCAACAAAAACACCTGTATATCGATCCAGAATTTGTTGGAGATCCAAAGGAGTAGTGGGGGCCGCTGATGGTTGCATTTGAATGGAATGGAGCTGAGCGATGACACCATGGGAACTCTTCTTAAGGAGTTTTTCCATGCGATGTGAACTGATGATGCTGAGAGACCTTGGTTGTAATCCTTTCAATGTGTGTTTGTGTCCATCGGGGGAGAACTGCATCCAAAGTTCAGCAAAATCCCATAATATGGGGCCAAGTGTGCGCAGCCATTGAGCGCCCAAAACCACATCACATCCACCTAAGGTCAAGGCAAACATGTAAGAGCGGAGGTTATAATCTCCCATAGAGATATGCACATTATGACACTTCCCTTTGCAAGGTAAGGTGCCCCCATTGGCAACCATGACTTAAAAGTTGGAGCAAGGATGGATAAAACAATCAGCTTGTTTGGCGATCCGAGGGTCAATGAAATTATGAGTGATGCCAGAATCAATGAGTATTGTAAGAGGAAGCTTCTTGAAGTAACCACGTACCCACATTGTTTGGGGAGCCGTGACTCCAACTAAAGCATGGAGGGATATCTCGGGCTGGTCGTCCTGAGATGGAGGGTCAGTAGGCGGCTCCTGAATGTCAACCAGAGCATCCATTGTATCGAGAGATTCTTCACCAATTTCAGAGGCAGGTGGAGAATCCACATCCAAGAGATAGAGCTTTTGTTGAACACATCGATGTCCTCGACTGAATTTCTCATCACAATTATAACAAAGCCCTTTTTCTCTGCGTTCCTGCATCTCTATTTCAGACAAATGCTTGATTGGAG
>LPNX010432968.1:230769-361373 GCA_001517045.1 Pseudotsuga menziesii | reverse complement strand
AGCTTCCTGTTCCAAATGAAAGGAGGAAAGTGGAACTTTGTTGACATCAAAAGTATTATGAAGACTGAAATACTGTTCTGCACGATAGATCCATCCAGTAGGATCAGTACCATTGAAGCGAGGAAAATCTAGCTTCGGACTGTCGTCTGGTGTTCATAGCTGAATGGTCAAGATGGATACCGAGAAATTTTTCATCCAGTTCCTGGAGTTTGGCTTGGATGGCTGCAAGTGCTTCCTCCATGGTTTTTTGCTCCTGTGCGGGTGACAACCATAACCAGGAGTTTTTTTGTTTTTTTTGTTTTTTTTGGGGGGGGGAATGGGTAGAAAAACAAAAACAGGAAACTGTTTCAATAGAGGAAAATCTGGATTTGGGAAAAAAACGGAAGGGTAATTTGGGTTTGAGTAAGTTTTGGACACTGTCGAAAGGATAGGGAAGCAAAAAATGGGGATTTTAGGAGCGGGGTGAAAGAATGAGAAAATTTGGTAGAGAGGGACAAAGAAGTGGAATGAGGAAAGGAATACGGTGGCAAAATTTGAAGGCGTTTGGGTGAAAATCGAAGGAGTTATGACAAACCCTTAAAATAGACAAATGTGGGATTTTGGGTCTTGGGAAGTGGAATTTGGGATAGGGTCTTAAGGAATGAAATATGCAGAATGGAATTGCAGAGGTGTCAGTGAAGTTTCAGGGAAAACAGAGTTGAAACCAAGGGATCTGCAACGACGCGAAAGTGATCGGAAATAGTGGAATCTGCAACGGCGCGGAAGTGATCGACAACAAATGGATCTGCAATGGCGTGGAACTGACCAGCAACAGTTCTGGACAGAGGAAATCTGTGATTATGCAACTGAAAATAGATATGGACCCTAGGTATGTGTGGCTTCCTATCGGTTCAAGGGATTCACTCGGCTACCAATACTATCTGACGGCTTGTGTATTGGGGCAGTACCCCTCACTCCACAGCTCAGGTAAAACTGATAACCGCTTGGCCACAAACGACAGCTCTTGGTTTACCTCACGGGTGGGAACTAGTCAATCAGGTAGGGGTCGTTGCCCTTTTCGCTGGCAGGTCCTCTCAATGGGCCAGCTCCTTCGGGGTTCCTGTGGTACTCCTCACAATGAGTTTTAGGGCTTATGCCCAAGTACTTCCCACAATTAAGCGGATAGGGATTATTCCCAGATCCGAACCTGCAACAAAAGCGGAAAAAAAAATTGGGCAGAAATTTCACCCAACGAGCCCAAGAAAGTGCTCTGATACCAGATGTGAGGACCCTGCAGCAAATAATTAATCAAAATACACGATATAGCAGCAGAACTCAAAATCACTTTTATATTAATCGCAGGCCACTTCGAGGGTGCAACCTCCTTTGAGCAAGCTCAATACAAAATAACTTCACGATCCCTTCCTTGGCCTCAACACACACTTATATACTAAAAATAGGCGCCAATACTATGGGTCAAAACCATGGGCCAATATAAACTATGGATCAACAAATACTACAGGTGGCTTACAAAGCATATGCGCCCAACAACAATAACACAAACTCTGGATCAACAATTACTATGGGACGACTTACAAAGCATATGCGTCCAACAACAATATACTAACAAGGTAAAGAGAAGGATTGACATGGGTTCCTAACACTATTATGGGATGTGGAGACAATTTTTCAAGAATCGTAAACTAATAGATCACCTTCATGGTAAATGGATTTATAATATTCATCATATCAGAGACCCATTAACGATACATTTGTGGATACAAGGATGAAAATTCACACAATAAATTGATCTTTGAAAATTGAATTAAAAACAATTCATGTTAGAATCAAAGATGAAATGGATTCAACAAAGTTGGAATATGAAGCTTTAATGGTTTTCGCTAGTCAAGATGATTTGTGGTAGTAAGCTAAAATCTAGAAAAAAGATGCCCCAAAGAAAACAAGGATTTTCATCTAGCTAGCATCTAGGACTAAAGTCGTAACTTTGAAAGAGATACAAAAAAGAGGAAGACAAGGCCCAAGTATATGTTTGTTATGTAAGAAGGAAACATCGCATATGTGTGTATATATGTGTGTGTGTGTGTGTGTGTGTGTGTGTGTGTGTGTGTGTGTGTGTGTGTGTATATACCTATATACATAAATATGTATATACATATATACATAAATATGTATATATATACTCACATGTGCCTTGAATTTGATAAAGTGTGTCTCATATATATATACAACTCCACCTTCTAGCCTAGGTTCTTTTACTTTTGTAAGCATTATGCATTCCAAATAGTGACCACAAACCTAATTCTATATTTGGAAAGACGAGATTTGTTTTCCTTCAAAAATTTGTGCATTTCTAAACAACCACCCCTTAATCCTAAATATGAAATTTCTCTATATTATCACGATTCCTTCCTCTGAAACTAGGCTTGAAGCCATTCCTCCACATGGATTCCCCTCTAGACATTTTCTATTCAAATAAAATTTTCAAACCCTTTCATAATTGTTGAGCAAATAAGAAATGAATGGCTATATGTGTGTGTACGTGTACACACACACAAATATATATATATACGTACGTACGTATGTATGTATATGTATGTATATATGGCTATATGTATCTATGCATATATATGTATCTATGTATGGATGTATGTATGTATGTGTGTGTGTATGTATATATATATATATATATACACAGATATGTATACATACATATATATGTGTGTGTGTGTGTACATAAATACATACATGTGTGTGTGTGCGCGCGCACACACATATATAGCCATTCATTTCTTATTTGCTCAACACTTTTGAAAGGGTTTGAAAATTTTATTTGAATAGAAAATGTCTAGAAGGGAATCCATGTAGAGGAATGGCTTCAAGCCTGGTTTTAGAGGAAGGAATTAGGATAATATAAAGAAATTTCATATTTAGGATTATGGCCCTTGGTTGTTTAGAAATGCACATTTTTTTTTGAAGGAAAACAAATCTTGTCTTTCCAAATATAGAATCGGGTTTGTGGTCACTATTTGGAATGCATAATGCTTACAAAAGTAAAACAACCTAGGCTAGAAGGTGGAGTTGTATATATATATGAGACACACTTTATCAAATTCAAAGCACATGTGAGATGTAAAACAAACAATTTTGTAGAACAAAAGGCTCTCCAAATATTACTAAAACTTGTAATGGAGAAAGGTATCTTTAGGCTACAAATATTTGGAAACTCTTTTATGGTTATAAAATGGATGAAGAATGAAATTCATATTCATTGTGGTTTATTTTTAGGATCTAGAAAGACAATTAAAGGTTGTTGCATCCATGTTTGAGCTTTTCACTTTTATTCATGTTTTTTGTGAACATAACATGCTTGCAGATGCAGTATCAAAGGAAGCTCAACAGATGGAAGCTAGAATAATTTTGATGGGCGAATCAAACAATGGTGGTCCCCTTACGTGGTCAAGGTCTTGTGTTTCTTAGTGAAATTTTTAGCTTTTGAAATATATGATATTTTGGAACTTTGATATTCATAATATGTAAATAAATATGATCGCTGCATCTTTTACCCTATAAACGAAAATATTTAAATATATAATTTTTGCGGACTGCAAAACAAGAATACATCCAAGTTATGGATATCGTTTCTCTATTAATAACACAATATGCTCATAGTAAAAGATAAAATACCTTATCTTTGATCTCATTATGTATTCATGCCGATGGCACATAAAAATTTTGCTAAATTTCATTATTTCTTTTGAATAGAAATTGCGGTTTTTTTTTTCTTCAGAAAATTGTGTGTGTGTGCGCGCACACACGCTAATAACTAGCATACTGTAATTATGCAAGATTGCATAATTTCATAAAATTGCTTGGCCATGTTTTTTAACTATGGAAAATTTGGGGAAATTATTTAGGTGATTGAGGTACTCATACAATATGGAGGCCTAGTATCAAAACATATAAAATATTAATGTCCAAGAATCATAGTGCAATATGAAGCAAGTTAGAGCCTCGTTACTCAAAAATACGAGTTGGGTACATCACAAAATGTATATTGAGACCTGATGTCTTGATGATGTAATGAAAGTATCGTATATGCTATTAATTGGCCTACAACAAAATCCAAATAGATAGTAAGGCGTCTTGCAGGATCCTATCATACAACATAGTATCTACCATCTTCAAGATTATCGTGCTTTATTAGATTTCCATTACATAATGGCACATGAATTAGCATTTTATCAACCTTAATTTGATTTGTAAATTTTTTTGTAACATGTGAATGATATTAATAGAAAGTAATTTTGTGGATAATTTTTGCTTCATATTGTGTTTTAAAGTGTTCAAACAATTTGTAAGACCATCTAAAGATGTGTTATGTTGATATATCTTGATTTCCAATGTAAATGGTGATGTTGGAGTTGACAATAATGTGAGATATTGTGGAATTCACGAAAAACATCATTTCTCAACTTCTATTCCTTTTAATTTGATAGAAAGCAATACAATGTCACATCCGTCCAAAACTAAAGGTTGTTGGTTGCCATCTCCTTCTTGGATGATCATTTATTCTTTCCAGCACAAATGCTTTTTTTTATTTTATCATGGCCCAATACAAATTTCATATCCTTTTTGTTGCAAAGAGAATCAAGTATTTTGTAGTCTATAAGATCTCCTTAGGGTGGGATCCATGTCTACTTCCGTAATTTGACTTGATAAAGCTTGGGTAGCAATTGTATAAGTAATATTTACAAGCAATAGAGAAAACCCATTTAAAGAGTGTGAAATGACACTTCTCTACCACAATTCCTTAGGACTAACTATGGTTTGAATTTGTAAAAATACCTTCGAAAAGGAAAAAAAACTAGGGCATATAATAGACTTAACATCAGATAGCCCCAAAGATTATCTCAATAGGTTGAACCATCCTCCCAATGTATGTTGTGGAAGGGAGCATAAATAAAAAATTCAAATCCAATAAATTCAATAAATTTCCTAAAGGTTACCAATGGATATTGTGGTTGGAAATTCAACAACCCTCCATCCAAATATCTCAAATAAGAAAAGCAAGACTTTCCTTTGGAAAAAAACATAAACCTGAGCATCGGATGGACAACTTGTGTATTGCTTCACTTATGTGCTATTCAAACACCTTAGAGACTTAATCACGTGATCACTAAATCATATGTAGTACTTGATTGAGAAAATTTTATCACTTTTTGTCCTAAATATGTATTCTCTAAAATTTGATAATGAGCATTTTATTCACACCATGTGCATGCGTGCAATTTAAGAAAAATCCATTTAAATAGATAACATTTTTGCAACGTATTATCTTTTTGCTTTGTGAGAATAAGTAATCGTCATTGTGTTGAATTGTCTTCATGTAAATATTTCACGTCCACTATGTTGTGAAATGTAGCTTCAGAAGGAACTTCCTACATAGGTTCAATATGAATTTGCAAGAAGTAGTTTGAGACATTTCGAAAGTAACTTCTTAGGAGAAGTGGGTGATTAAATTTATTTTGTAATTCTCTTTACAAAATAAAATGTGAAAAGTCCTATGTTTTCATTGATTATAATAAAATGTATTTAATATATTTAATGCATTAATGACTTAAATCAACATTTAATTGCATTCATCAATTTAAGATGAGATTAGGATTTTGGTAGATTAGGTTTTTAGTCAAAGTATAAATGCAAAAAATATAGAAAGATATGGACATTGTTGAACAGTTTAATAAATTAAACTGCCAGAGGAGAAAGCCGAAATAGGAGGAAAAGGATCATCCAACAACCAAGAAAGTTGAAGAAGCAATTTATCCAAACCTATATAGATATGTACAACAAGTTGTATAGTTATTGTTCCTCATTTTAAATGTGGTCCATACCTTCTCAGTGTGTTGTTTAGCTCAAATTTAGGGTGATTTGACCAAGGAATATAGTTGTTAAGTTTAAACAATTTGTGGAGGTTTCTTTGTAAGCTTTGATTAAGGAATGAAAAGCTAATTTTGGAGGATAAATTACCTATGTATGTGTGAATTTTTTTTATGCTTCTGTTGTTTATTTTCAATTATTGTATGATTAATGCTATGTTTAGAATTTTATTTTATGATTTAATTAAATTTTGCAATTAATTGATTTGGTGGAGGACATAAGGACAACAGTGACCAAGGCTAGGAAAATTTACATGGTATTTGAGTTATATGTTCTGATTGACAAAGGGTTTGTGACATTTTACTGGAAACAACTACAGAAATTAAGGACCAACAATTAGAGGGTTTTCAGAGTTAGTGCATTGGATCTTAGAGATGGAATCATCTACCTTATATTTAAGGATAGATTGGAAGGTGCCTCAAATTTCTTATTTTAAAAATTCAAGGTCATACTCTTGTTGGGAAAAACTGATCTTGGGTTATCGTCTAGGATGTTGTGATTCCGTCGAAATATCCACAATATTTGGAAATTCATAAGAAAAAGGAGCTAAAGTCTAAGTAGATGATGATGATGTTATAAAGTATCATTTGATTCCTCACACATCCAAGAATAATATGGTGAAGAACATGTCTGGTGCCCTAGTAATCCTTTACCAGAGTGAGAACATAAGCATAAAGTTGATATTATGGAAATAAGTTATATATGTAATGTCCACGACCCTTGAGATAAGGCCAAAGGTGCTAAAATTAAGACTAACTTAAGTTTAAGCACAACGAATATAGATAAATTACTATTAAGCTTACTAACTATTCACCCAAATAACTAAAACTTTTAACTCTAGAGATTGAATTATAAATAAAGTTGTGACACTAATTATTTAATTACGACACTTAATTAAATAATTAATTACGACACTCAATTAATGATTTCCAAAGTGTGAGCTAAGAGTCGTAATTGCAACAAGAACCTGAATAATACATGATAAGCAACATCTTCGATGTGAATGACTATTTATGTACTTTTGGTTTGTTTGATATCATAGTCTACAAATAATCAAGTATTGATGTCATTGATTATTGTAAATTAATCTATTTTTTTGGTGTTGTTATGTGTGTGTTGTTAGTGAGGATAAAAAATAAGGAAAACCACATATCATGGAACATCCATACGATGCAATCTACTACCATGCCAAAACCATAGCAAACAAAGAACATTGGTTGCAACTACAACCCTCAAAATCATCTCTCGATGAATGTCCCATACAGTCATCTCTCACTAATAAAAATCAAATTGTATGGCTGCCACCCTCCATCCATTGATTAATTTTACATATAGAATACATCACTTGTCCTCAGATCTGTAACTAAGAAAAAATATGTAAGCAAAACCTTTACAATCAAATGACAGGTGTGCTCAACTTGGCATTGGAAAACTGTTGGAACAAAACAAACATATATTGGTCATCCGGAAAGCTTTTTCAATTAAACAAAAGTTTTTTTCAATGGAAACGTTGTTCCAGACATAGTGGAATAGGTCTCACAATAGAGAAATGAGCAGATATGGGAGAACCAGATCATACGGTTACGCCCCTCTCAATACAATAGAGCCAAAACTACAATTTCTGATTAAGAATAAGAAGAATATAAATACGGTAATGAGCATGGAAACTCAACTGCATTTTATATGAAATCCATCCTTCCTACACGCAGATCCCGAAATTCAATACATGAACACTCAAACAACCAATCAGCCACCATTGCACATATACCAAATAAAATAATTGATCCATATGAATATCTGTGGCCACCCACCTATTCCACTGGCTCAAAACAATTGTCCATCGTGGTAGTTTCCTAGTTTTTTTTTCTATAGTTTCTCGGGTCCCAAACTTCCGAGGTCGTTTTGAGGCGCTAAACAACATTTTTGGGCAATTCGAGAGGGAAAATGGTTTCCAGTGGCTTTCATTTGGAGCCATACGAAAGATGTAAAGCTCAGATAGACCTTTCCAATAGGATATCGAGCGCCCAAATCGAAGATCGTATGCACCATTTATGACCTTGGGGAGTTGATTGTTCAACTTACCATATTGGGGCCACAAACTTTATGACAGTTCATCTTCTAGGGTTATGTTTTGGACTTTGGGTGTTCTTTTCCTCATTCTTATTATAAATAGGACCCTTTTGCCTCATTTTGTATTAAGCTTGGCATGGATGAGCATAGCAGCCACATCTCTTCTCAGAGATAGCTGCCACCATTCTAGTTTTTGTATTTACAGTCTGTTTTATTCCCATAATTTAATAGAATATGTGTTTACTGTATCTCTGTTATCTTTGCAATATGGTTGTGTTTATGTTTATCTATTTGTTCTTTCATTTCATTCACATATAAATCCGTATTAGTGGTATCAGAGCAATCTTCTCTTTAATTGTTTCTCGGTGCATGTCCCCGATGAGGTCATGGTATAGAGAGTTTGGTCTCGAACTAGTTTCACTTGGTGAATATCACTCTCGTCGCCCCAAATAGCCTCCCATGGTGGAAGAAAAGAGAGATGGCAGAGTAGGAGATCATATCAAGTCTTTATTCAAGGAATCCCTCACGCAACAGTGGAATGAGATGATGGATAGTTTCTCCCAGATCCTTCTATGAATGCCAGCAATGGTGAAATCACCTTCAACAAGCAAGCGTTTTGGAGATGAAACCCCATTCAATGTATAAGTTAACTTTGATATTCTTTTATTTAAAGGACAAATCGATTATGATGCCCTATATAAGTGGTTGAATGTTTTAGAAGGGTATTTCTCTGTCCACAATTTCTCTGACAGGGAAAAATCACCTTTGTGCTCCTTAAGGAAGTCCCCCATGTCAAAAATTGGTGGGGTACCTATTGGGAGAAAAATGCATCAATTGAGTCTGCAATGTTTGAGACAAATTCCACTTGGGCCTCTTTCATAGATGTTGTCAAGGAACAATATTACCCTATGGGAACATATGATGATCAGTGCACCAAATGGACCATTCTATGTCAAGAGAGGGGCTAGATGGTGTCGGAGTACACCAATAACTTTCATACCTTACACACAAAGTTGGGTATCAAGGAATCCGAGCAGCACCTGATGCTGAAATATCACAGTGGTCTACATCGGTACATCCGAACTAAGATGCACTTCCTCGACATCTCTTCACTTGGATTTGCCTATCGTTATGCCGTCAAAATCGAGGAGAAATTTTGGTAAAATAACAAGCAAGACTTTGGACCTGCAAACCCACCGTAGAAGCAAGGAAAGGGAAACCTTGGCCTGCAAAACATAAGAAAAGACAACCAGTCCCCACCACAAGTAAAGAATGGGAATGGAAAGACAAAGAAGGACACTAGGAAGTGGTGTGAATTTCATAAAATCCCTTGGCACAACACTGATGAATTTCATGCAAAGTAGTATTTGGTAGCCAAGATCAAATCTCCAGAATCATATCCTGATTCCAATTCAGAACCCAATGTCACAACTACACACCATGGGAAGCAGATAATTGATGTAGACCCCAATGTCACTATTTCTACCACACAGATTCAACGAGAGGAGCCTAAATAGTCAGGGTAAGAGGAGCGTCTCTTCCACTTGTAGATGTGGGAAAAGGGAATCCCAATGCATTTTGTTGTTGACAACGATAGCCAAAAGAACCTGATCTCAGTACAAGTCATCAAGATATTAGAGCTTCCAACAACACCACACCCGCAACCCTACAACGTCTGTTGGCTAAGACAAGTATGAGGTATCTGCATTACTCAACAATGCCTCCTACCATATGGCATCAAGCCTTTCAAAGACGAGGTACTGTGTGATGTGTCCCCACTTGAAGTTTGTGATTTTATTTTAGGACAACCATATATGTGGAAGCATCATGTTGTATATGAGTCACAACCTCACAGTGTCATTTTCACTTTTTGGGGACTAGAGACAGTTTCACCTAACATAGGCTCGCAAGGTAGGAAGATAAGCTCCCACACTAGGAAATTATCCCTCTTCACAATTGCCTCTGAAGGAGAGCATCATATCATAAAGACCTCCACACCCTCTGCACAGGGTATCTTTTCTCGTTAGACACAAGAAGAAAATAGAGTCATTGTTTCCTCGTCTATTCGAGTACCTCTACGATTCAAGGCCACGCATTCAAGGTGCTCATCCATAAGCAAATCATCCATACAATGATTACAACCTTCTCAGGATGCCAAAGAAAGGCAACCTCTTCACTTCATCAAATGTTGCACCAAGAGATCAAATCAACACATAGTTCGAGACATGATATAATATTTGACGCAATGGAGACCATTACTTCCTAAGGAGGGAGGACCGATCTAGATGAATATCGGTGTCCACCCTCCTATTCCACTGGCTCTAAACAATTTTCCATTATGGCAATTTCATAGCTATTTTTCTACAGTTTTTTGGGTCCCAAAATTCTGGGTTCGTTTTGAGGCCCTCAACGACGTTTTTTAGCGATTCGGGGGTCCAAATATATACTTGAGACACTCATATGGCCCCAGTCGAAATATTTAAATCGCTGATATACCTTTCCAATGGGATATCAAGTGCCCAAATTAGAGATCGTATGCAAAAGTTATGACCCCGGGAAGTTGATTGTTCAACTTACCACCTTGGGGCCATAAACATTATGATAGCTCATATTCTAGGGTTAAATTTTTTACTTTGGGGGTTATTTCCCTCATTATTATTATAAATATCCCCCTTTGGCCTCATTTTTTATTCATCTTGGCATAGATGAGGCAACCACATCTCTTCTCAAAGATAACTACCACCATTCTAGCTTCTATATTTATAGTATGTTTTATTTCCACCATTTAAAAACATATGTGTTTACTGTATCTCTATTATCTTTGCAATATGGCTATGTTTATGATTATCTATTTTTTCTTTCATTTTCTTCACACATAAATCCAGATCAATGGTATCAGAGTAATCTACTCTTTGATTGTTTCTCAGTGCATGTCCTCGAAGAGGTCAGGGTATAGATATTTTGGTCTCAAACTAGTTTCACTTGGTGAAGGTCACTCTTGTCGCCCCAAACGGCCTCCCGTGGTGGACGAAAGAGAGGCAACGGAGCAGTAGATCATATCAAGTCATTGCTCGAGGAATCCCTCATGCGACAGAGGAATGAGATGATGGATAGTTTCGTCCACATCCTTCTACGAATGTCGACAATGGCAAATTCACCTTCAAAAAGAAAGAGTTTCAGAGATGAAACCCCATTCAAGGTACAATTTAACTTTGACATTCCTTTATTTGAAGGACAAATCGATGTTGATTCCCTAGAAGAGTGGTTGAATGTTCTAGAAGGGTATTTCGCTGTCCACAATATTTCTGACAGGGAAAAAATCACCTTTGCGCTCCTTAAGAAAGTCCCCCATGTCCAAAATTAGTGGGGTACTTATTGGGAGAAAAACTCATCAAACTAGTCTAGAATGTTTGAGAGAAATCCCACTTGGGCCTCTTTCATAGATGTCATCAATGAACAATATTACCCTGTGGGAAACTATGATGACCAGTACACCAAATGGACCATTCTGCGTCAAGAGAGGGACAAGACGGTGTCGGCGTACACCAAAAAATTTCATACCTTGTACATAAAGTTGGGTATCAAGGACTCCGAGCGGCACCTGATACTAAAATATTTCAGTGGTCTACACCGATACATCTGAACTGGTATGGAATTCCTCGACGTCTCTTTACTTGGATTTTCCTATCGTTATGTTGTTAAAATCAAGGAGAAATTTTGGCAAAAGAACAAGTGAGACTTTGGACCTACAAACCCACCACATAAATAAGGAAAGGGAAACCCTGGCCCACAAAACATAGGAAAAGATAACCAGTCCCTGCCACAAGCAAAGAAGGGGAATGGAAAGACAAATAAGGACACCGGGAAGTGGTGTGAATTTCATAAAATCCATTGGCACAACATTGATGAATGTCGCTCAAAGCAGTATTTGGTAGCAGATATCAAATCTCCAAAATAAGATATCGATTTAGATTTAGAACCCAATGTCACAGCTACAGACCATGTGAAGCGGGTCATTGATGTAGACCTCACTGTCACTATTGCTACCACACAGATTCAACGAGAGGAGCCTAAATAGTCAGGGGAAGAGGAGCGTCTCTTCCACTTGCAGATGTGGGTAAAGGGAATCCCAATGCATTTTGTTGTTGACAATGACAGCCAAAAGAACTTGATCTCAGTACAAGTCATCAAGATATTAGAGCTTCCAACAACACCACACCCGCAACCCTACCAAATCAGTTGGCTAAGACAAGTATGAGGTATCTGCATTACTCAACAATGCCTCCTACCATATGGCATCAAGCCTTTCAAAGACGAGGTGTTGTGTGATGTGTCCCCACTTGAAGTTTGTGGTTTTCTTTTAGGACAACCATATATGTGGAAGAATCATGTTGTATATGAGTCACAACCTCACAGTGTCATTTTCACTTTGGGGGGACAATTCTATCGGATACTAGAGACAGTTTCACCTAACATAGTCCCACAAGGTAGGAATATAAGCTCCCACACCAGGAAATTATCCCTCTTCACAATTGCCTCTGAAGGAGAGCATCATATCACAGAGACCTCCACACCCTCTCCACAGGGTGTCTCTGCTCATCAGACACAAGAAGAAAAAAGAGTCATTGTTTCCTCATTTATATCAGTACCTCTACGATGCAAGACCATGCATTCAAGGTGCTCTTCTAGAATCAAATCATCCATACAATGATTACAACCTTCTTGAGATGCCAAAGAAAGGAAACCTCTTCACTTCAACAAATGTAGTACCTCTACGATGCAAGACCATGCATTCAAGGTGCTATTACAGAATCAAATCATCCATACAATGATTACAACCTTATTGAGATGCCAAAGAAAGGAAACCTCTTCACTTCAACAAATGTCACACTGAAAGATCAACTCAACACACAGTTCGAAATATGATACATGATTTGACGCAATGGCGACCATTTCTTCCAAAGGAGGGAGGATTGATCCAAATGAATATTGATGGTCACCCACCTATTCCACTGGCTCAAAACAATTTTCCATTGTAGCAGTTTCCTAGCTATTTTTCTACGACTTTTCAGGTCCCAAACTTTGGGGCCGTTTTGAGGCCCTAAACGATGCCTTTTAGAGATTTGAGGGGCCAAATGGTTTCCTTTAGCATTCATTTTCCCCCATTAGAAATATGTAAATCTTAGATAGACCTTTCTAATGGGGTATCGAGCGCCCAAATCTAAGATCGTATGCAAAATTTATGACCCCAGGAAGTTGATTATTCAACTTACCACCTTGGGGCCGCAAACTTTATCACGGTTCATATTCTAGGGTTATGTTTTTTTGGGTTCTTGCCCTCATTCTTATTATAAATAGGCCCCTTTGGCCTCATTTTGTATTCATCTTGGCACTAATAAGTGTAGCAGCCAAAGGGTCTGTTCTCAGAGATAGCTACCACCATTCTAGCTTTTGTATTTACAGTCTGTTTTATTTCCACCATTTAATAGAATATGTGTTTACTGTATCTCTATTATCTTTGCAATATGGCTATGTTTATGATTATATATATTTTCTTTCATTTCATTCACACATAAATCAGGATAAATGGTATCAGAGCAATATGCTCTTTGATTGTTTCTCGGTGCATGTCCCCGACGAGGTCAGGGTATAGAGAGGTTGGTCTCGAACTAGTTTCACTTGGTGAAGATCAAACTCGTCGCCCCAAATGACCTCCCATGGTGTATGAAAAGAGAGATGATGGAGCAGGAGATCAAATCAAGTCATTGCTCGAGGAATCCCTCGCCGGAAAGAGGAATGAGATGATCGATAGTTTCGCCTATTTCCTTCTACGAATGTCTACAATGGTGAATTCACCTTCAACAAGCAAGTGTTTTGGAGATGAAACCCCATTCAAGGTACAAGTTAAATTTGATATTCCTTTATTTGAAGGAAAAACCGATGTCGATTCCCTAGATAAGTGGTCGAATGTTCTAGAAGGGTATTTCTCTGTCCACAATTTTTTCGACAGGGAAAAACTCACCTTTGCGCTCCTTAAGGAAGCCCCCCATGTACAAAATTAGTGGGGTACTTATTGGGAGAAAAACTCATCAGACAAGTCTGGAATGTTTGATACAAATCCCACTTGGGCCTCTTTCATAGATGTAATCAAGGAATAATATTACCCTGTGGGAAACTATGATGACCAGTACACCAAATGGACCATTCCACGTCAAGAGGGGGACCATATGGTGTCAGAGTACACCAACAAATTTCATACCTTGCACTCAAAGCTGGGTATCAAGGACTCTAAGCAACACCTGATACTGAAATATTGCAGTGGTCTACATTGGTAAATTTGAATTGACATGGACTTCCTCGAGATCTCTTCACTTGAATTTTCCTATCATTATGTTGTCAAAACTAAGGAGAAATTTTGGCAAAGGAACAAGCGAGACTTTGTACTTGCAAATCCACCGCAGAAGCAAGGAAAGGGAAACCCTGGCCCGCAAAATAAAATAAAAGACAACTAGTCCTCACCACAAGCAAAGAAGAGGAATGGAAAGACAAAGAAGGACATCGACAAGTGGTGTGAATTTTGATAAAATCCCTTAGCAAAACACTGATGAATGCCGCTCAAAATAGTATTTGGTAGCCGAGATCAAATCTCCAGAATCAGATCTTGATTTTGATTCAGAACCCAATGTCACAGCTACACACCATGGGAAGCAAATCATTGATGCAGTCCCCACTGTCATTGTCACTACCACACAGATTCAACCAGAGGATCCTAAAGAGTTAGGGGCGGAGGAGCGCCTCTTCCACTTGCAAATGTGGGTAAAGGGAATCCCACTACATTTTGTCGTTGACAATAGTAGCCAAAAGAACATGATCTCAATAGAAGTCATCAAGATATTATAGCTTCCAACAACACCACACCCGCAACCCAACAACATCGGTTGGATAAGATAAGAACAAGGTACCTGCATTACTCAACAATGCCTCCTACCATATGGCATCAAGGATTTCAAAGATGAGGTACTGTGTGATGTGGTCCCACTTGAAGTCTATGATGTTATTTTAGGACAACCATATATGTGGAACCGCCATGCTATATATGAGTCACGAACTCACAGTGTCATTGTCACTTTGGGGGGACAAATCTATCGAATACTAGAGATAGACGCACCTAACACAGTCTCGCAAGGTAGGAAGATAAGCTCCCACTCCAGGAAATTATCCCTCTTCAAAATTTCCTCTGAAGGATAACATCATATCATAGAGACCTCCAAACCCTCTACACAGGGTGTCTCCGCTCATTAGACACAAGAAGAAAATAGAGTCATTGTTTCCTCATTTATCCGAGTACCTCTATGAAAAAATGCCACATATTCAAGGTGCTCTCCCAGAAGCAAATTATCCATACAATCATTACAACCTTCTTAGGATGCCAAAGAAAGGCAACCTCTTCACTTCAACAAATGTTGCACCAAGAGATCAACTCAACACACAGTTCAAGATATGATACATGATTTGATGCAATGGATACCATTACTTCTTAAGGAGGGAGGATTGATCCAGATGAATATTGGTGGCCACCCACCTATTCCATTGGCTCAAAACAATTTTCCATTGTGGCAGTTTCTTAGTTATTTTTCTACGGTTTTTTGGGTCCCAAACTTTCAGGGTCGTTTTGAGGCCCTAAACAACGTTTTTTGGTAATTCTGGGGGATAAAAGGATTTCAATGACATTCATTTGGCCCCAATCAAAATAAGTAAAGCTCAGATAAACCTTTCCAATGGGATATCGAGCGCCCATATCAAAGATCGTATGAAAAAGTTATGACCCCAAGAAGTTGACTGTTCAACTTACCACCTTGGGGCTGCAAACTTTATGACGGGTCATCTTCTAAGGTTATGTTTTGGAATTTTGGGGTTCTTTCCCTCATTATTATTATAAATAGGCCCTTTTGGACTCATTTTCTATTCATCTTGTCATGGATGAGCATAGCAGCCACATCTCTTCTTAGAGATAACTACCACCATTCTAGATTTTGTATTTACAGTATGTTCTATTTCCACCATTTAATAGAATATGTGTTTACGGTATCTCTGTTATCTTTGAAATATGGTTGTGTTTATGATTATCTATTTGTTCTCTCATTTCATTCACACATAAATCCATATCAATAATGTAATGAAAACATAACATAAGAGAAATAATTATCTCAAAATATGGGCAACTGGCTGCAACAGGATGACTTTCCTCCCAGTCGTAGACACCGTAAAGCCTCCCTCGCTTAAAAAGGTCACCCCATATATGAGACCATGGATCCATAGGTAGATGAAAACTTATTTTAGAAACTCTCGGAACTACCTCTTCCGAGAACCACAATGCTTCCCACCACTACTTTCATGCCCATCTCCACTGCCTACGGTATATGACCTACCTCGCCATCCCAATTTCTTGGCTTCCCATGTGAGAACTTGGACTACTAGAATGATAGAATGGAAGAAAAGGGAAAACAACTAGACTAACTCTAAGTATCAATACACTCCCAATACTACCAACACTCCCAACATGGATAGATAACATAAATCACATGGTCTAAAGATCAAGATTAACTTCAACAAGGAGAGGGAATATGAATTTATAACACAAGGAGACCAACTCTAACCCAAAGGGATCAACTCAAATTAGAGAGAGGTAAGGTTTAATCTTCATCTTGGAGACCTTGAATTAGTGGATTGGTGACTTAGTGAAAATATCCTCTTTCTCGAATTAGCACCATGAGGAGTTAACAAAAACTAAGGAGTGGATCCATGAAGAGCACATGGAGGCACACTAATACATAAAGGGAATTGAAAAACATCAAGGAGGGAGAAATAGGCGATAAAAGGCATCCAATAGGGTCATACATATTATGGATGCACAAAAATAGGATCATCAATGCATAGTGTAATAGTGGAGTCTATAAAATAGCTTACAACCCCTAAAAACTAGGAAAAGGATCATAAATTACCAAAAACATGTAAATGTGAGGGAATGTCTTCCCAAGTAGGGCGCCTAGGTAAGGGAGGCCCACTAAGGTGTGCAAAAGATGCAATATTAACTTCATAGTCCATAAATATTGAAAATAGGGTCTGTATTAATGTCACCAAGGTGAAAATATGAATTGGGATGGACACACTTAAGCCAATAACAAGTTATAATGTGCTAGGGATGTCCCCATTGCCCCTCAATCATAAGTATTTAATCACATTAATCATGCAAAGGATCATAAGTCAACAATCATATAGAATATCATAAGTCCATAATGAAAAAGAACATAAGTCATGTGAAGGATCATAAGTATGGGGTTTAACAACTAGGTTATTACAATATAGATGACCATATCATACACAGTTACTAGTTATTTGATGAAGGTCATGCAAATTTGGGATCAACTTGTAGCATTTGAGTAGAATATTACAGCTTGCAAAGTTAGTAAACATGGCACTAAATGGATTCTTGGCATCATGGGAAACATGTTGGACATGTGTTATATTCTATGCATGACTACCCACCTTCTAATGGGGGTTCATGGGGTGGTATACCCCGCTTGATGGGGGAAATGATTGCTAGAGGTACCCCATCCGAGGGTTCGAGGGTGGAGCACCTGAGGAAAATTCTTTGCGTTGTTTTCACCCCATTTTCTGTTATTTTTTTCTGCCAATGGTTGTTGACCCATTGTAATCTAATTTAAGTTTAATAATTACGGTATAATAGGTTGGTGAATGTGTATGTGTTGTTTGTAAATGATTGAAATAATACATTGAAAGAATAAATAAAGAGAACGGTGAAGCTTTAAGTTAAGTTGGTTTTTCCCTTCGGTATTTCCAGGTTAAATTTTTGTGTATTATATGTGAATGCCTTTGTTTAATTTCTATTTTTCTTAATAATTGTATGCATTGTTGCACTGGACATGTTTAGAACTTTCAATTGTTATCATAGAAATATTTGGGTTCAGGGGGGCGCCTTTCTTTCCGAAATTTTATATATGTACTTGGGTCTGTAATAAACCTGGTTTTAGTGAGATGTTTGTAGGGGTGATTCTTTTGCTGAAAGAATGGCAAGAATTTCTAGAGTGGAAATCAAAAAATTTAATGGACAAAATTTTGAGTTGTGGAAGCTCAAGATGGAGGATCTTCTAGTAGACAAGGAACGTGGGGGTCATAGATATAAGTACAAAACCTACTACTATGTCAAAATAATATTGGGATAAGTTGGATAGAAAGGCAAGGGGTAGTATTCCTCTTTGTCTCTCAAATTCGGTACTATTGAATGTCTCTTGAGAAGGCACTACAAAGAAGTTGTGGGAAAAGTTAGGGAATCTGTATTAGTCAAAGTCCATGGTAAATAAATTGTTTTTGAGAAATAAACTATATCATCTCTAGATGAAATATGGTGTCTCAATGAAAAATCATCTAAATGTGTTCAATACACTGGTATGTCAACTAACCTCAATTGATATTAAGATGGATAAAGAAGAGAATGGTATTACCTTGTTGTGTTCTCTACAAGACTCTTGGGATAATCTAGTTGTAGAAATAAGTTGTGATACTTAATATAAACTGAATATGTAGTTGCACCCTTGTTCTCTAATGTTAGGATAAAATCCATGGAAAATCATAGCACTAATTCCTAATTAGTGAGGGGTAATACCAAAGACTAAAAAAATAGACCTACATGGGGGAGATCTAAATCTAGGCGAAGGGCTAAATTTCCAGGAGAATCTTTAAAGAAATTAAGTTGGAAATGCCACAAGGTTGAGAATTATAAGAAGAAATATAGATCAATAAATGTTGAAAGAGGTAAATGTTCATAGATACTCCATGTAAGTAAAGTCCACCTCAAAAGAAGGAGGGGATGTGTACTTAGCTTCTACAAGTACACAGTAAGGAAGTGATGATTAGTTGATTAACTCAGGTGCTTCTTTTCATATGACTCTTGACAGGGAGTGGTTATTTGAGTATGAAATGTATAATGCAGGGGATATCTCCTAGGATATTATTTTCCAAACAAAATCATAGGGCATGGAAAAATGAAGTTATTGCCGAAGGATGGAAGGATTAGAACACTTCATGGTTTTTTTCACATTCCAAATCTAGCTAGAAACACTACAACAAATACCTGTGATTAACTCCCTTTTTAGATCCTTTTTTTATTCTACTAATTGTTTTAGTGTATTTTTCTTCATATTTTTGGAAAAGTCAGCGCTATTTATCGACATGGTACTTTTCCAAGCATTTTTTGCATCCTTTTTTGAAATTAGGTGGAAAATTGGACACTAATTATGTCTAGTTCAACGTCCACTTTAGTGCTAGGAGTAGCGCTAGGCATAATACCAGAAATAACACCCTTAATAGAGCCTAGTTTTGCTTCCTTTGGCACCAAAAATAGCGTCATCCATAACACCAGGGGTAGGGCCAAGTTTAGCTTCCTCTTTTGTACAAGGATTTGCACTAGTATTTATGCCAAGAATTACGCCAGGTTTTTCTCGCTAAGTTGCACCAGGATTTAAGCCAGGATTAACACCATGTTTAGCTTCTAATTTATCTTCCTAATTGTCTATAGGCTTTGCACTAAGTTTTACAAATACAATAATGTCTAGTATAGCATATAGAAAGTGGCATCATGTCTTTGCTCCTAGTATGGTTCCTTGTTTTGTGCCTAAATTTGCTCCCAAAATAGCACCAAGTTTTGCTCTTAGAATTGACCCTAGTTCAACATATGACTTAGATTTATGGGATATTGGTTATCAAGGTTGAGAGTTATATTTGGGAGGGTTGTGTTAGACAGTGATGTTGGTGTCTATGATGATAAAAATGATGATAAGGACAATGACGATGATGATGATGATGATGTCAATGAAAATGATGATGATGCATGCTATTGCACAATTTGACGCTGAGTGAGCCTAATGGAACCTAAATGGCATTTTTGGAAACTGAGAGACCCTAGTTAATCTTAAATGACCCTAATGGAATGCGAGTGTCACTAATGACATTCGAGTGAACCTAACTGCATGACGAGGATGATGACGACGACGATCAATTCCAACAATGATAAATATGACATTGATGAGTTGTACTATGTTGACTAGGATGTTGATGATGAAAACAATGTCAATAATGATGATGTAGGTAATTATTTCATTATTTGATCTTAAATTATCCTAATGGCATCTGAGTAAACCTTAATGGAATATGACTGTCCCTAACAACATTTGAAAACAATGGAATATGTTGACTAGGATGTTGATGATGACAACAATGTCAATAATGATGATGTAGGTAATTATTTCATTATTTGATCTTAAATTATCCTAATGGCATCTGAGTAACCTTAATGGAATATGACTGTCTCATAATGGAACTTGATTCACCCTAACAACACGAGGATGATTTCGATGATGCATGATGAAAAGTGGTGGCACTGATTATGATTTTATTATAAAATGATAACAATGACAATTATGAGCACTACATCGATAATGATAATGAAGATGACCATGGTTATAATGTTGATCTCTATGACGATGGAAATGATGATAATGACAATGAGGATCATAATTATTTCGATGATGATGATGCATGTGATATCACTATTAGATCCTTATTGATCCTAATTTCACCTAGATGACACTAATGGTGTCTAAGTTACCCTAATATCACTTAAATGACCATGATGGAATCCACGCATCCTTAAAATATTTGAGTGATCCTAATTCCATATGACTAACCCTAACACCATGTTCATGATGAGGATGATACATGGTGACAAAGATGATGGAATTTACAATTATTTGATTATAACATGATAACGATGACAATTTATGCCTACATTCCCAATCAAAGGAAAAATATATTTTATGAAACACATTTAATTATTAGGTGGTTGAATTTTGTTTTCATCATCTCAATGATCATTGTGAATATAATCATGACATTAACTAGGATGATATATGATGATGACAATGATGATGACTATTGTGATAATGTATATGCCTAGGATGATGGTGATAATGATAATGATGGTGATGACAATGACAGTTAGGATCATGATAATTATTAATTATTAAGACCCAATGATCGAGTTAGGTGAGGGAAAGTGTCCTTTATGAAATTATTCAAAGGTAGTAATATGCCTTGTCCATCATCATAATGTGGTATACATGAATGAATATGATCACGATAATATATAATGTGTTAGAAAAAGGGTCATAGAGAAATAACAATAAACAAGATACAAATATGAAAAAAATTAACACATTACAAGAGAGACACCAATATAACGTGGTTCATCCAATGTGGGCTACATCCACACATAAATATTCAATCCTTTATTATTATACCATACATCAAAATAAAGGGATACAACCTGCAACAGCCTTGTCACACTCCTCTTCACTCTCTCACAATCTCTCTCACACAATCACAGAGATCGTTTTATAATGCTACAATACAATGCACTATTATATTACAATGATTTCCATTTATAGGGGAATTACCATGGGAAAAATACCATGATTCACCCAATACCATGGCTCTGTAAACCGTTGGCCAACAAAACATCCCAAAAAAATATTTCGGGGGCAAATCCCCTGAACCCCCAATTGATGGGGACAATGACCCCTCGTTTCCCCCTACTAGGATGAGTGTACAGTAAAACTGGGGTACAAACATGGTTGAACAATAAAAATATTTGAATCAAGAAGATTAAACTCCACAACCAACAATATCCCACTTAGAAATTGATCACAACAACTCCACGGTTGTTGCACTTGCTAGACTATGCTCTAAAACTTGGACCTAGAAAATTTATCATCTTCACCCTCCTGGTTGAAGGCCAACATAAACCAAGAAGGAACTCAGTTTCTCTCTGGTTACTACCTTTTTCAACATGCATGCAGGATTCTAGCTAGTGTGTATCTTTTCCAACTTTAACAACTCATCTTCTAGAACATATCTTATGAAAATGGTACTTGAGTTGTATATGTTTAGTATTGGAATGGAAGGATGAGTTATTTGTAATATGAATGGAACTTAGGTTGTCCCTGTACAAATTTATATTCTCTTGCTTCATATCCAATTCCTCCATGAACCTTTATAACAAAATCATCTCCTTAATGTCCTCTATAGAAGCAATGTACTATGCTTCTATTGTTGAACGTGCAACAACCTTTTGTATTTTTTGAAATCCAACTCATTGTTATTTAATGTGGTTCTCCTCATACTGTCTTTATCACCTACCATATCTATGTCAACATATAATTGTATAACCGTGTCTGAACCTCCCAAACATAATGCATGAGAAGTGGTACCTCTCAAATAGCTAAGAATCCAGTGTACTACCGTCCCTTGCTCTTTACCTGGATTATTCATATACCTATTCACAAATACCACTACATATACAAGGTTTGGTCTCATGCACACCATGGAAGACATCAAGCTGGAAACTGTTAATGAATAGGGAACCTTGGACATGCATTCTATCTTCTCCTATGTCTTGGGACAAATCTCCTTACTTAGTTTGAAATTATTGGAAAAAGGTGTACTAATTGGTTTTGCATTCTACATTCTAAACCTCTCCAACACCTTTTCTATGTACTCATCCCGAGACAATGTCAAATTTTTATTTTTCCTGTCTCTTGTTATTCTCATACCAATGATTTTCCTTGTAGCACCCATATCCTTCATCGCAAATGATTTAGCTAGTTTCCTCTTGAGCACATTTATATTATGCATGTTATACCTTGCAACAAGTATTTCATCCACATACAATAACAAGATAATATATCTTCCATTATATAGCCTCTTGAAATAAACACATCGGTCACCTCACAACTTAGTGACATGTTCTGATAGCCTCAACTTTCATCCTCCAGGAGGGAACCAGTTCAGTGGGAGTTTGACAATAGATTACTCATATCACGAAGGAATATGGGATTTTGTGTATTGAGGGGCCTACAATATTTTGGAACTATGATTGAATTTGTTCTGTGTAACTTCTCTCAATAGGGGGTTATATCAGTGTTCTCTTGGAAAATATGCAGCATTTCCTGACAACAACATCGATCTTGAGCCCTTATTCCTCTGTTGCTGGTGATGGTAGGGAAGACACTAGGTATACTTAAATAGGTTCTGGACGACTTGCATGCTGAAGTTTATCCAAGGAATGGGTTGCGTAGTACTCGGTTATCTCATACCAATATAAGGTGGCATATTCCTCTTCATCTAGGATCCCTATAAAATTAACACCCTACTGGTCGAACATGACACCAATCTATTTATCTAATTAACTCGACTTTGTGAACGTCCGAGCTTTGCATGAAGATCTGAAATTTTATATGGGGTGGGAATCATTGTAAGAAGAGAAACACACCCGATCCCATACAGACCTCAATATGTTAAATAATATTATGATGTCGCTTTTCGATCGCATCAAATCACCTAGTGTTATTACATATATAACAAATTCATAGAATTTCATTCTATACTCCAATTGAATAGCATCATACTCAAATACGTGCCCTCTCTGTGTTCAAATTCTGACTTTTTGTATAGAACTGAAACTAGCAAACCTGCAAGATCCTTATCTTATATTATTTTATATTAAATAGATATTCATCCCATCCCATCCCTTCGCTCTCCTTAAATTCCCTATGCTCTCCTGATATTGACCAAGTGCAAGCTTCCTTCATGATCAATCCCTTGGCCTAGGGAGGGAAATTAAATACGACTTAGCTTCATTTTAGGACTTTTATTTGATAATGGCCCTCTCCAATTGGGATTTTGGGAAACTTCTCAAAAGAGGTGCATCACGTAAGTAATATCGTGATCGGTTCCAAACCATACCATCCAAAATAGATTGAAACCTGAAATTGAGTGTGTTAGCAGCGTTTACTTCTGGGTTGTGATGATCCATAGATGTAGTTGTTTGACCCCTAAATCAAGTGCAATGGAGAAGATAAGGGAAATATTTATAGTTAAATGAATTAATTGGAGGATATGGGTTGAAATAGTTCATGCTAAATCTGGGATCGGTGGGAGAAAAGGTGGGAAACCAGAAGGAGATTATATGACTATAAACATGAAAATGGGAAATAGTTCTTTGGAAGGTTGAGCTATCTGTAAGGAGGGAAGGAAAACGTTGGGGGGTGGGGGATGGATTCCTTGCTATATGCAAGGAATAAAGGATAGTTCCCTCGTTAAGTGACTTTTTTCAACTCCACTCTTCTTCCCACCCAACCGAAATGGAGTCACGAAATTGTAGCTCCCCCACTTCTTATCTATTCCCACCCAACTGGAGCAGGATAAAGCTTGTCCAAATAATGGCCTGCCCTCACTTGAGTCTTCCTAAATATACCTCACCTAATTATACCTCAGGGTCCTGGCCTCAATATGTTACTTGGATATTTTACTTCAAGTGGATTGGAGAACCGACCTAACTATTGGTTATGTAAATATTAATTTCACCCTAAATGGATGGCTTTTTTTCCTTGATTTGTATCCTGATTTTGAGAATTCATAATATAGGGCGCTAATTGAAAGCCTCTAAATTAGAACACATGCACCAACTACCTTCTTTATTTAATACCCCTACCACATGTGATGAGTGATAATAACCAAGCCTTAAATAAGAATGTGTTTCGGAAATGGTTCAACCACACGGTCGTGGCTACCAACTTAATCCTCTGAGTCATGTAATAGATGGTAAATGGACATGAATAAAAGGTGTGGTTTGTGGTGGACATGGATCATATCAACATGCGACCAAAGGGGTAAACAAAACCCCTGAGCCCGGGACTCCATAGGACCATGAGCCCTATTACAATATAAATGAACTATTCCCATACCAATAGACCCCCCATATCTAAGTGGAGACATAAGAAGATGAATGACATCTACTATAACCTTCTTCTATCATGAACTTATCAAATTTCAAATACCATTGTCTTTGAGCTTCCTTCAGGCCATACATGCTCTTCTTCAACATGAAAACCAAGTTATCCTTCCCTTTAACCTCATACCTATGTGGTTGTTGCATATAAATATATTCCTCCAAATCCCCATGGTTAAAGGTTGTTTTCACATTTAACTATTCAAGATGCAAATATTCTATTGCCACTAGACTTAAAATAGTTCTAATTGAAGTCATTTTAACAAGAGGAGAAAATATTTCATCACAATCTATACCTTTATTTTGTGCAAACCCCTTTACCACAAGTCTAGTCTTGTGCCACTTATTGCTTCCTTCTTCTTCCTTCAACCTGTAAACCCATTTATTATGCAATGCTATTTTACCTACAGGAAACTCAACCAAATACCTAGTTTGATTTCTTACCAATGATTCCATTTCCTCATTCATGTCTTGCTCCCACTTTTTTATCGTTTCCACCTACATCGTTTCTTTATAACATTATGGTTCACCAGAATCAGTCATCAATAAATAATACATTGAAGGAGAGAATCATTCAGGAGGTCTACGTAACTTGGTAGATATTCTTACATTTGTGGGAGTTTGAGGTGCCTATTGTTGTTATTGATTTTATGGAACCTTTGGAACTTCATTTTCTTTGATTTCATCAAGCACTGTGTACCCTGTGTTTTCCTTTTCTTGCTTCTTTCCCTACAACTGATATTTATAGATGAAATTTTCATTGAATACCACATTTCTAGTTCTAATGATTTTGTTATATTCATAATCCCATAAACGATAACTAAAATCATCATCCCCATATCCAATAAAGGTGCATTTATTGTATTTAGCCTCTAGCTTTGTTCTATTTACTTTATCAATACAGACAAATGCTTTACAACCAAAAGTTCTCATAAATGAGTAGTTTACCTTTTTACCTATCCATGCCCCCTCTAGAATTCCTCCATCCAAAGTGCTTGAAGGCCCTCTGTTTATTAAGTAAACAACATTCCAAAACTGTAAGGGAAACCCTACATGCAATCTCATACACCTTGCATGCTCCATGGTCATCCTATTCATCCTTTCTGACACACCATTTTATTGTGGTGTTCCTGGGATTTTATTCTCACTATGAATCCCATTGTGTGAACAGTAATTACCAAACTCCTTGTAGCAGTATTCACCTCCATTATCATATCTGAGACATTTCAACCTTTTTCTGGTCTCATTCTCAACCAAATCTTTCCACTTCTTAAAAGTAGCAAACACATCAAATTTCTGTCTAATGCAATAAACCCATGTTTTTCTAGTTGTATCATCAATAAAAGTAACATAATAATGAGAGGCACCAAGATATCATACCTGAGTCAGTCCCCATACATTTGTATGCACAAGCTCTAACATTTCACTCTTCTTTTGTTTCCAAACCCTAAGAAATCTAACTCTCTTTTGTTTTTCATAAACACAATTCTCACATAATTCCAAACTTACATGCTTTAGATCTAGAAGAAAATCGCTTGAGTGGAGAATCTACATCCCCTTCTCACTCATGTGTCCAAGCCTATGATGCCACAACGCTACACCTGTTTCTATGGAAGCTACAGATATAAAATAATCAGTATTATGAGGACGTAAATACAACATACCTATCCTATCTCCTTTTTTCTATTACCATTGCTCCTTTAGTGATCTTCCACCATGTTTTTCCAAATGTAAAAAAATAGTGGCTATCTCCCAACTGCTTTTTTGAGATCAGATTTATTTTCATAGTAGGAATATTCCTTACATATTTTAGTAGCCATTCATTTCCATTACTTAACTTCATTCGTACCTTACCCATTCCAACAATTTTACATGGTTCATCATCACCCAATAAAACATGTCCAAAATCACCTGGAACATAATCATGAAATAATTTCCTATGGGGTGTAGCATGACATGAATCCCCCAGAATATACTACTCATTAATCACTAGTATTATCTAATGCAATAATCAAAGCATCTTGTAACACATCACCTACTACATTTGCTTCTTGAATAGTCTCATGTTACATGTCTCTTTTCTTCTTTGGAGCTCTGCAGTCTTTCTTCAGGTGTCCTTGTTACAGAGATAAATTCCTATGGCTTGGGGTACCACAACAGACAGCTTGAATCCATAAATCAATCCTTTCCAATATGCAATAGAAAGTAAATGTCTAACACGAAAATATCAGACCTCGTACCTTATTCCGGGCGATTGAAGTAGATCCCTGTTGAGCTTTCCAACTTCAACTTGAATTGATAGATTACTTCCTCAACAACAAGTAACAATACAAGCATACTATGTATCATGGTGTTAGATCTATTCTAACATATATAATCAACAATGTATAAGCATTTGAAATCATCCCATGGATAAAATATTCATTCAAACACACATTATTGAACAGGAAAAGGTATTTATATTAATATAAATCAGAGATTACAATAGATACAACCTCTGTCGGCACGTCTGCGAATCAGAGAAAATGAATCCCCCACGTGGGCCTCCACCACCTCAATCCTCCATCTCTCAATAGAAATCTCACAAGCAAAAGGCAAGCTTGGGAAGAACACAAAAGTGCTCCAAGGGACAAAGGGATGCAGACTCAAGCATAAGTTCCGGCAACAATGGACTATAGTTTCTTTGCTCTCAATTCTCTCATATGCCTTCAATGTACCATAGAGTTCCTTATATATATTTTCAAAGGGGTAATGAAAGGTCAAATCCGAGCGATCTCAAGGCATAGGGAAGGCCAGGAGTCAAGTGAGTCAGATCCATGTCAAGGAAAACTCCAAGAGGATTTGGATTTTGTACACATCCCGATGTACACGGTTTTAGAGGTCAAACCCATGTATATACACGATTAAGGGTTTAAAAGTTGCGTGTATCATTTTCACATGTTTTTAGGGATGGTCAAGGAAACATCAAATGAAAAAAAATGGTCCACGAGGTCTAAGGAGTCTGTAGAGGGACAGGGGAAGGCCATACAAAGTGTGATTCACCTGGAGTGGTAAAATCAGCTATAACAGATGCCCCCTAATGTGTGAGGTCAGAGGTGTCATACGATGGCTGAAATACATTATAAGTCCATCCCAGAAGTGGAGTGATGAAGAATCCCAAATGGAAGACCAGCCACCCAATCAGCATAGTACAATGATACAACTCTGTACATAACTGCAAATACATATAGCAGTCCTGGATACATAAGAGTACAATGGCCATGAATAGGCATGATACAAGATATCACATAAGTGGTCATCGCCACGTACAATAAACATAGATCAAAATCTCCATGATGAAGATATACAAAGGACCATGACCTCCATAATGGCTGAAGATATATAACAGATAAAGATCTCCATAGTGGCTGGAAATGTCTGACCTATACTAGAATCAAGTCACGAGAGTTGAAATCTCATGAATACAGGCATGATCAAGGAGGTAGCATATAAGAGATGCCACAAATCTGGAAAGGCTTCTACACAAACTGCTACGAGTACATGTCCTACTATGTGAATAGAGGTGTCGAGGTCGAACATAGTAGTCCATCGTCTGATTACCGGTCATTAATGTATACCGTTAATAGATGCGAGATCACCCACTGATAATGAAAATGGGAATCAAGGTACTAGAGTGCAAACTAACAAGTGTGAATAAATGTGTTGAGGTCGAACACTTGAGAGGATCCATCGATCAGGGGACATTGATGTATTCTCAAATACTGTCGATAGCGAGAGAACCTGCCACTAATGACTGCAAGTCTCAAGGCACTCAAAATGACTCTAGATTCCAATTCCAGAATAAATGATCTGAAGTCGATGGGATGAAATCTGCTGGAAGAAAGGCATTAAGGCATCCCCCATCATCCAACACGAGGTACTCAGCAAAGCTGTATAACGTGGAAGGACTCGATCATAATGTGCACAAACCAGTAACTGTACCGGGAATGGTCGACATGCAAAGTCAAGATAACTGAGGAATGGCCGACTCAGGCTTCAACTTTCTTCGAACAAGAGCATAACGACGTATGGTGACTGAATAAAGGCAGCATAGACTCGATATACAAACTGGGACATCTCTGTGACACAAGAGGCATCGACAGAGGCTCCATGGGGACTGGAAGCTTAACCAGTTGGTGGAGATAAACTCAGATAAACAATTACAGCTCCTAAAGTCAAACTATAAACCCAACCAATGGATCTGATATTCAGTGCTCTGTTTGAAGGTGACATGACTTGGCAGCTGCCAAATATAACATCTTTCCTTGTCTGGATTTTTGGTTTTTTTATTTTTTTTTGGACTTTTTCAAATATTTAAAAATCTTGAAAAAGAATAAAATTGTTTTATAGTTACAGACTAGGAGGGGACGATGTCATAAGGGAAAACAAACTAGTTCCAAGCAGTGGAACATACCTATGCTCAATGCAAGGATACACGTGTAGGATATCGAGACTCGGGGGAAAATCCCCTCCCGGTAAAGAGGGAATCAAGCTGCAAAGGATATAAAAAATGGCTCTGCATGGCTAGACATGAGACAAGCTCGGGCTATATGGCTGAAACGCAATGTCAGGGAAGCCGACATAAAGCTCAATAAGGTAGTCAAAGCTCATGATAATGCATTCACAACTTGACATGAGGGAGTCCTGAGGGAAATAGGCCAGCAAAAGATCATGAGGAGTATGAGGCTCTTGCGAAATGTCATGGCAGTACTATACAATGGACTCCCACACCCTAAAGGAGAAAATGTCAGCATGGGCACCAAATGAAAATAAGGTGCTAAATAGGGTACCCATGTAAGGTGAAGCTCTACCACTCATATCATGCCACTTCTAAAACAACAAGCAGGTTCCGTGACATAATAGAGTGGGTTCGTACCTAAGGTTATGATGAAACAGTCATAAGGTCATGCAAAATGCAAATGGTGATGAAACCTAACCTATATGCCATTTTAGACATGATACCTGAGATCAACACGAACAGGTCAATCCAACGACTGAAACGACACTGAAAAAGGTCCTCTACATCATGAATTAGGTCAAAAACAGTCCAAAATGGTTAGAAATTGTAGAAACTATAGGAAAGGGGGTAAAAATTTTCAAAAATTTGAAAATTTTCTATAAATAGTAAACAATTCAAAATATTATAAAACATTCAAAATTTTTGTTAGGATATCTAGACACTTAGGAGTTAGTTAAGATCAACTTGTGTAATATATCCGTTAGGTAAAAGTATGTCTCTTTAGTATGCATTAGTATGCATTTGTAAATATTCTAATCCAACAGTCACGATATGTTCTAGATAGAGTGATCCGACGGTTCAACTTCTCTTAGATCATACCTACCATTGATCCGTGGCTTAACACCCGATTGGTCTATGATTTCTATTTAAAGAGCATAGAGGGTCCTTGGCTAGTTGATCGATTATGAGAAGCTCATGTAACTTTCTTTTTTTGGCATAATAAATTGCTCCAAGTAGCTATTTGGCTGGGGCCGTGGACTGTTTCCCTCTCGAGGGTTTTAACCACATGACAAACATCGGTGTGTTGATCTATGATCTGTTTGTGTGAAGCGATATCTGAAGGTGTTCGGTCTTTTGGGAGTACCCTATGTACCCAAACATGGTATCAGAGCAGAGGTCTCATGTTCAATTCCCCCGAGCTACGCCGGAGGCAACAAGTGGTTTAACCACCACTCTTGGTGATTGGGCTTGTGCTGGGTTTCAAATGTTCACCAACATCTACAAGTTTTGGTGTAACGACAAACCTTACATGGTATCAGAGCATAGGTCTCAGGTTCAATTCCCCCAAGCTACGCCGGAGGCAGGGTGTTGGAGCATCGGGTACCTCCATATGGTATAACCGTCGCACCTCTGGGAATATAAAACAAGTGGTTTAACCACCACTCCTGGTGATAGGGCCTTGTGTTGGGTTTCAAATGTTCACCAACATCTATAGGTTTTGGTGTAACGGCAAACCTTACATGGTATCAGAGCTTTATGTGCATTTGTCCATTGCATCCAGAGCACTGTTTCCATTTGAAAATAGTTTTCATTTCATCGAAAACTATTTCCGTTTGCTCCAGAAACACCCATTTCGGCAAATCTGAAGGTATAATGTTACAGTGACGGATTTTTTTTTTTAAATCTCTCATATTTTATCAGTTTATTATTAGATCTTTTATGTTTTAGTCTCGGACTGTTGTTTTCCCTGACTGCATATGCTCTCTTCCATGCACCTTGCGCGATCGCGGCAAATCAGAAACAGTAAGGGAAAGTTTTTTTTTGTCTTCTCGGCTATGTATGCTCTTTGTCATGCACCTTGTGTGATCACGGCAAATCAGAAACAGCGAGAAAACTTGAAAACGTAGACTTTCCAGGTAAGCTAACATAGATCTAACCCTATTGTGTGGAAAAAAAAAATTTGTTTTTGTTTGTCGTTTTTTTTGGTGATTTGTAGGAAAAGAAAGCAAGCACGGAAAATGAGAGAGAAGAGTAAAAAAAAAAAGCCCCCTTCCTCTTTCCATATTTTTACGTACATTTTAAACTTATCCCACTTGGTCCAAAGTTGCTTTACACCTTGATAAGTCTTGAGTTCAAGTCTTATCAAAATAAAATAAAAGTGAGTCATTTAAGTTTTTTCATTTATTGCCGCACTATTTAAAAGTCACATTATTGTAAAAGTGAACATCACTTATTCTACAAAAGTGATTCACTTCAAAGCAACTTTATTGTAAAAGTGAACATCACTTATTCTACAAAAGTGATTCACTTCAAAGCAACTTTATTGTAAAAGTGATTGTCAATGGTTGATCTTGGGAAGAGAGGGCTTCTTTTTTTTAGCTGGTCAAGTTAATATCTGCCACGTCACTATTGGGGACATCTTCAACATTTTTTTTTATGAAGCATAACTTCATCATCTGGAATCTGTTTTAAGTGTCATTTTTTTTAAAACCGCATATTTTTTCGATCTCTTTGCATCCAAACAGTTAGTTTCTGTTCTTTCAGCCATTATTTTACAGTACGGCCACCCTTTTTGATATTATACTTACAAGTTCTAACCATTTCTCATGGAAATCTCGTATGGAGGATGTTCTGCGAAGTAGGGGAATTTTCAAGATAACCTCAAGGAAAGAAATAGAACCCACTGATGATGGTAAGAAAATTAAATGGGAAAATAGATGTGATGAAGCTTGTGGATTGATTGGGATGTCAATCTCTACTGATTTGCGATTCCACATATCTGGCATTGATGAACCTGATAAAGCTTGGGAAAAGTTGGAATCTGTGTTTGGTAAACACAACGAAATTCGGGGTCATCAACTTGAGAATGAGTTGCTTTCCTTGAATCCAAATGATTTTTCATGCATTCAAGACTATTTATCTAAGTATAAAACTCTTAGACTCTTATGTGCAGAATGCGAGATTAAGAAAGAAGACAAACAATGTATTTATCATATTCTTTCCAAACTTGGACCTGCATATTCTGTTTTTGTATCTACATTCTACTCCATGAAAGAATCCTTGTCTGCGGCTAGCTATCAAGAGCCTACTCTTGAATCCTTTTGTGATTCCTTAATTAGAGAGCAAGATAAGCTCATTCATATTGGAATAATTAACAATGCAGATACATCTGGGAAAGCATTATTGTCCCAACAGAAAGAAAAGTCCAAGCCTCCCAAGAAACAAAATTTTCGTAATAATAAGCCAAACAACAAGGGTCCCAAACCCTCTCAGTCAGCTCCTTCTTCAAAAAATGACAAAGGATCCAAGCAAGAAGGAAAAAAGAATGAGCGTCATTGTAATTTTTGTGGGAAAGATAATCATGATGAATCTAAATGTTTTAAGAAGATGGAAGCCTTGGAAGCAGCAATGAAGAAGCACCACATCAGCCTAGATTCATCTTCAGAATCTAACACTCATGGACATGCACTTTGTGCTTCTGGTTACTCTTATACTGCATCTTCTTCTTCTACTTCAAATGAATGGTTCATTGATTCTCGCGCATCTTATCATATGGCTAAGGATCAAGCCATCTTTTCTACTATGCATGAATGTAACACCAAACAAATATTTGTTGGTGATGATAGATCTCTAAGTGTTGTAGGATCTGGAACAGTTCCAGTAGAAAATAGTCATTTCAGTGATGTACTATGTGTTCCAAAAATTTCCTGCAATTTGTTATCAGTCTATCAAATTACTCATTCAGGTGAAGGTAAAACTGTGATGTTTACACCTCACCAATTGTAATCAAGGATTTTAAAAATCCTCAAAATGTCCTTGCTACCAGAACTGTTGATGATATTACCAGGTTGTACAAATTTAACAACTTTGGGTCATCACCTTTTCCTTCAGTTTTTGTTGCTCATAGTGATAACTTGAGCAATCTTTGGCATGAGCGATTTGGTCACTTAAATTATCGCTCATTGCAACAACTATGTAAAGACAATATGGTGACTGGTCTTCCACTGGTATCTTGCAAGGATGGTGTTTGTTCCGGTTGTGTACTCGAAAAACATCATCGGGACAGTTTTGACGAACGTGCCTCTTGGCACACCTCGGTTTCCTTGGAGCTTGTGCATAGTGACTTGTGTGGCCCTCTTCCATCTGCTTCCTTTTCTGGTTTCAAATATTTCTTAACTTTCATTAATGACTACTCCAGACGCACTTGGGTTTACTTCCTAAAACTTAAGAGTGAAGTATTTAACATGTTCTTAGCCTACAAGGCCCTTGTTCAAAAACAATCTGGTCATCAAATTATTAAGTTAAGATCTACCAATGGAGGAGAGTATGTTAACAACAAGTTCACTACTTTTTGCACTGAACAAGGAATCCAACAACAACACACTGTTCCATATACACCACAACAAAATGGTGTAGCTGAACGAAAGAACCACACTTTAAAAGAAATGGCTAATTGTATGATCCAATCTAAGGGACTAAGTCTTCAATATTGGGCTGAGGCCATAAATTATGCAAATTACATTTAATCACACACCCACTAAAGTTTTACAAGGTATAACATCGAAAGAAGCATGGAGTAAAATTAAACTAGATGTAAGTCACTTTCGTGTGTTTGGTTGTGAAGCATGGGCTCACATTCCGGATGAAAAACGGAAAGCATTGCAGCCTAAAGAAAAGTGCATATTTGTTGGATATTCTGAAGATGTAAAAGGTTATAGACTTCTTCAGCCCCATTCACATGATATAATCATTAGAAGAGATGTTAAATTTGATGAAAATCTCTTTGGCCTGTGAGCCCGATTCGGCAATTGTGCCTTCTTCTTCTTCTTCCAACTTCCTTAACATGTTTCCAACTCCAGTTTTTTATGATGACAGTGAGGATGAAAATTTACCTCCACCTTCTCATGTTCCTCCAATTGCACCAGCACCAATACTTCCTCGATGGGTTTGTTCAACATGTGAAGCAACTGGTGATCTTGCAGGTGATCCTAGAGATCAACATCGAACTCGTTCTTAGTTTCAGCGACCCTCTTCTCTTTTGGCTCAAGTTTCTGAGAATCATGACCTAGAAACTTTTGTAGAAGCTTCAAGAAATCCAAATTGGGATGCAGCTATGGATGAAGAATATCGTTCCTTAATGGAAAACGATACTTGGGATCTTGTTCCTCTTCCAAAAGGAAGAAAACTTGTCAGATGTAAATGGGTCTACAGAACTATGTATCAGATGGAAGTGTTGAAAGACTTAAGGCAAGGTTAGTTGCTAAAGGTTTTTCCCAAGTTGAAGGGATTGACTACAATGAAATCTTTGCCCCTGTAGCAAAAATGAACTCCATCTGCCTTGTTCTTTCCCTTGCAACCTTACATAACCGGGAAGTCCATCAAATGGATGTCAAGTCTGCCTTCTTACATGGTGATTTACAGGAGGAAATTTACATGGAACAACCTCCTGTATATGTTCAAAATAACTCTAGCCTTGTTTGTCTCCTTAAGAAATCCTTATATGGCCTTAAGAAAGCTCCTAGAGCTTGGTATGCCAAAATGGATAGCTTTCTCCTTGACACTGGTTTTTCTAGATGCCATTCTGACCCCAATGTCTATACCAAGAAAGTAGGAAACCATCTCATCATACTTGTTCTTTATGTTGATGATCCTATCCTTACTGGTAGTGACCCTAACCTTATAACCCATGTGAAATCTAGTCTTAAGCAAAATTTTGAAATGTCAGACTTAGGACATTTGCATTATTTTCTTGGTCTCCAAGTCTTGCAAACCAAAGAAGGAATCTTTCTTTCCTAGTCTAAGTATGCTTGTGACCTTCTTTGTCGCTTCCACATGGAAGATTGTAAACTGGCCCCTTCTCCCTTACAGTCTGGATTCAAACTTTCTGCCACTTGTACTTCCCCTAAAGTAGATGCCACCTTGTATCGTCAGCTTGTTGGTAGTCTTTTATACTTGGCTCATTCCCATCCTAACCTTTCCTTTGTTGTTGGTCGTGTTGCCCGTTATATGCAAACTCCTCATGAAAGTCACTGGAAAGCAGCAAAAACAATACTTCGATATATTCGAGGTACAATTCAGTTTGGGATTCATTACAATACAGGGGGGAACCTTTGTTGGTTGGTTTCACTGATTTAGATTGGGCCGGCGATTCTGATGATCAAAAGTCTACTGCAGGTTATGTTTTCAGTCTGGGATCTGGACCTGTCACTTGGGCTTGTAAGAAACAACAAGCTCTTGCTCTTTCTTTAGCAGAAGCAGAATATCGAGCCGTAGTTAATGCCAGTCAGGAAACTTTATGGCTTTGACAGATCTTTTCAGAGTTTGGATTTGAGCAGCAGCAACCTACTCCACTTTGGTGCAACAATCAAAGTGCCATCAAGCTTGCCAAAGATCCAGTTCTACATGAGCACAGCAAACACATTGAGCTACACATGCACTTCATCAGAAATCTTGTTCATGATAGTGTTATTGAAGTTCTCTATTGCCCTACAGATGATTAAGTTGCAGACATCTTCACCAAGTCTCTTACAGAAGCGAAGTTTTCTAAACTTCGGTCTATGTTAGGAGTTCAGGAATGTTTCCTTAAGGGGGGATAGGATCTAATGCCTCCTTCCTTCTCCTAATAGTGTCACTTTTGTAAATCCTTCAATCCTATCCCAAGTTGTTCTTAAGGGGGGATGTTAGGATATTTAGACACTTAGGAGTTAGTTAAGATCAACTTGTGTAATATATCCGTTAGGTAAAAGTATGTTTCTTTAGTATGCATTAGTATGCATTTATAAATATTCTAATCCGACGGTCACGATATGTTCTAGACATAGAGTGATCTGACAATTCAACTTCTCTTAGATCATACCTACCATTGATCCGCGGCTTAACACCCAATTGGTCTATGATCTCTATTTAAAGAGCATAGAGGGTCCTTGGCTAGTTGATCAATTATGAGAAGCTCATGTAACTTTCTTTCTTTTGCATAATAAATTGCTCCAAGTAGCTATTTGGATGGGGCCATGGACTGTTTCCCTCTCGAGGGTTTTAACCATGTGACAAACATCGGTGTGTTGATATGTGATATATTTGTGTGAAGCGGTATCTGAAGCTGTTCGGTATTTTGGGAGTACCCTATGGACCCAAACAATTTTTACCCAATTGAGCTCAGATTTTCAACAGCGAATTCCAGGAGATCCAGCTGGTGGAATCCACTACCATTTCTTCCAGGTACTTACCCATGCTCTTATCTTCCATTTCAATTCAATTTTTATTAAATTCCATGGTCATTTGAGTTTTCTAGGCCAAACTAAAAAGGGCGCTGCGGCCCACACAGAAATAGAGGGTTTTTCCGCATATAGGGTTGGATATACGCGAAAAATGCCCCCATAGTCGCGTACATAAGTGGTTGTTTGGAAAACAGTCGCGTATGAGGTCGCGCAAAAGGTTTTTTAAGTAATCTAATGGGAAACTTTGCAATTTCTTGTGTAGGATGGTCCTAGAGTGGAGAGAGCATGAACATGGTGAGGTAGAGGAGGCAGTAAGGGCCGATCTAATGGCTCAACAAGCTCTACGTGCATGTGGACTCTATAAGTTTTGGTGTCTTGGTGGCTTGAGGGTCAAACCAAGACTATTGCAGATGCTGGTGGATTACTGGGATCCAGAATTTGAGTCCTTCCAGATAGATGGGATGTCCCTCATTATAGAGGTGGAGGACATATACTTCATTACTGGGCTTTCCCAATGGGGGGAAGTAGTGAACCTTCATTCTCGTGGTGCGCCAGGAGGTGGCCTGACTATCGATGAGTACATTGCAGTGTACTGCTATCTAGACACAGAGAAGGTGGGGAGTCAAGTCCCTACCAACGCTATACAAGTGTTAGGCCTAAAGGCCATACTATTGACATTGGGCAGGATAGCAGGCTTGGCCTCACCCCACCAGGCCTGGTGGCCTCTGATGTTCTATGCAGTGGAGTGCATGAGACCCATGATTTATGACTGGAGAACTACACTACTGAGCAACATGAAACATCAGCTTAGTGAGTGTAAGGTGGGCAGAGTGCGGAACTTCGGGTTCAGTAGTATTTTGAGCATGTTTTTCTTCAAGCGTGTTACAGGATTAAGCCCCAGAGTTGACGTTCCTCTTCACGGGGTTCGAGATCTGACCCAACGACGTTGGGCAGATGCGATGCGTATACTGGGGGGAGGTAGGGTGGCCAAACCCTATCCAGTTGACTTCTTTCTGTGGTGGCGACAACAGATAGTTGCCATCGATGACTACCCCTATGCAGGGATAGATTTCCGGGGGGACCCGGACATGCTTCTACCACCAGGATCGGCATATGGTTATATAGGTAACGAATCTTGACCCTCTCTTTTTAAATTTTTGAGTTATTTAATTTTTTTTGTGTTTTATGATTATATGGAATGAAAAGACATTTTTGCATGACAATACATAGTGACATCTACCATTTGTGTGCAGATGTGGGACCACGACGGCCGGAAGGCTTCCCTCGTCATAAATGGAGGGGAAGAGGAGATGATATCACGGGTGTGGATGCAGAGCAGATGCTCCAGAGAATTCATACCAATTTTGTGAGGCTAACACACAGGGTTCCCATGGCGCAAATCGAGGACTTGCCTGAGGCTATGCAGCGCTAGGCGGTGGGTGTACCACGAGCATGGGTGCGATTATTCCGATGGCTAGCTAGAGCTGTAGTGACCTTCCATGATCACAACCCCCCTCCTCCTCCACAGGATTAGATACCTGGGAGTGCATACATTTTGTACTACCGTGTATTATATGTTGGTGGCTTGAGAGCCCCATTTTTGTATCATGACACTATGTATTACCACATTTTGGATGTTATATAAAAATTTTTATGGTGATCGGTTTATTTATTTACATGTGTAACAATTATGTTTGTGATGAATTTATTGTGTATGAAACAAATGTCAATCTAACACGTAGTTAGCATATGAGTCAGCAACTTGATTATTAATTCTTGGAATGTGTATGTATGTTATATTGTCAAATTGTCATTCTAATAATATCACATGTAAGAATCTTCTTAATAACGTTGGATCTCTAACATGGTACAAACCATTAAGCTGTGACACTACTAACTCCGAATCAAGACATACCTCAAGAGAGAGAACGCCATGTGAAATGGAATCCTGTAGAAGCTCAATAACGGCACTATATTCGTCAACATTGTTGGAAGATGGCCATAGACATACACCTCCTGAAGACAGTACCTGACCCATAGGAGTATAAATCACCCAAGCAGCAAAGGCTGAGTCTTTAGTGTGACGGCTCGTACCATCCGTGAATCCTATGTAGGTGGAAGATTCCATTGACATCTGCCAATGGTGAAGTGTCTGGTAAGAGTTCTATAGCTAGCTTTAAAGAAGGAATCTCGCATTCAACCAGCAATATCGACTCCACTCCATGTACAAGTTGATATGGAGAAAAACCTGTGGCAGTATTAACAGCGGTTCTATATGCCCACAAAGCAGGATATAACATGATGTGCCAATTATTATTGCTTTGTGTGATGGTTCGTTGGAGAATGGATTTGAGTGATTTATTCACTGCTTCCACCTGTCCATTCACTTGAGGGTAGTAAGAGGAGGAATGCTCTTGCTTGTACCCTAACTTTGATGCCAACTCTTCCATCATACAATTCTGAAAGTGTGAGCCATGGTCAGTGACAAGCTCTTTCGAAATTTCGAACTGAGTAATAATTTGGTTGAATACAAAGTGGGTGTCTGTCTCACCGTTAGATTTAACTATAGGCATAGCCTCAGCCCATTTCATGAAGTAATCAACAGCCACTATGATATGATGATGCCCTCCAGCTGAAGCTGGGTTGCAATCCATAAAATCAAGCCCCCACTTAGTGAAGGGACCGACGGTGATAATGGGATGTAACGGGGCAGGTTTCGAGCACATATTATGTGCGAACACCTGGCAAGGGTGGCACCTCTTGACCACATCTACACAATCCTTAAAGATCGATGGCCAAAAATAACCCACTCTTAAGATCTTTTGAGCTATAGAAAGCCCAGATAAATGACCACCACATGCCCCTCCATGGCAATCATTCAGCACTACCTCAGCCTCTTCATGAGTTAAACAATGTCATAAAATGGAAGCTACCCCACGGCGGTACAAAGTGTTATCCACTATGAGGTAGTTCTTAGACACGTGACGTAATCGTCGTCGTTCATCCCGTGAGAGGTGAGTAGGGACCTTCAATGTTTGTAAATATATTATGATATCCCCATACCATGGGTCTAAAGTTGAGATTAAGAATATGTGTTCATCGACAAACGTATCTTCACAAACCAACTCCTCAGCCTCGCTCGGGAAATCTGATATAAGCTCTGCAAAAATTAAATACTTCTTCGATTTTGCCGAAACAAACTCGAGATCGAATTCTTGCAGAATGACAATCCATTTATTATATTTTCCCCCAATCATCCTTCGAGTGAGGACGAATTGAAACAGATTGACAGGGGCTACAACTAAGGTCTGGCGAAGGAGAATATAATGTCTCAACCATTGAACTGCATGTACGGTAGCTAAAGCAAGCTTCTCGACGTGAGAATAATGAATCTCTGCATCAATAAGGTTCCGGGTCAAACAGTATATGACATGCTCTTAGAGCTCCTCATCCTCTTGAACCAAAACCATACCAATCGTCTCCATGCACGCGGCCACATAAAGTAGAAAATCACGGATATAGTCTGGGGGACTAATTACCAGGGCCGATGCTAGGGCTCGCTTGAGTGCATCAAAGGACTCCTGGGCTCGCTCATCCCAACAAAAGGTGGTGTCCTTCTTCAATAGACGCATGAAGCCTCTAGTCAAATTGGCAAAGTTGACAACAAATCTCTGTAATAAGTTTTCCATGCCTTACAAACATTGAAGATGACGAATATTCTTTGGGGGAGACAACTGAAGTATTGCCTCAACCTTCAAAGGGTCGACTCTTATACCCTCTTTAGAAATGATGAATCCTAACAAACAACCTGACTTCACACAAAAGATGCACTTATGAGGATTTAACCTAACCAAATAATGCCGACATCTTTTGAATACCAATCTCAAGTGATAGGGATGACGCATTCTTATACGAGAATGAGCAGCAAGGTCATCCAAAAATACTTTGATAATCGACTTGAGATTGTGGAAGATCAAGGTCATTGCCCGCTAAAATGTAGCTCCGGCATTTTTAAGGCCAAAAGGCATTTTTCAATATGCAAAAGTTCCCCAAGGACAAATGAATGCAGTCTTATGTTGGTCCTCAGGTTTAATTTGTATTTGATTATATCCGGAAAAGCCGTCCATAAAGGAAAAAACCTCGCTACCCGCACAATCATCCAAAATCTGATCAATAAATGGTGTGGGGAAATTGTCCTTAGGACAGGAACGATTCAAATCATGAAAATCAGTACATATGCAGATCGCTTCCTGCTTCTTATCCACCAGAACGAGGTTTGAAACCCACTCCGTCAAGGGAGCGGGATAGATAAAACCGTCTTTTAACAGCTTTTCTATCTTTGCCTTAATCACGGGTGCTTTCCTAGGATTCACAGCATGCAAGCGTTGTCGAACAGGATTAGCGTTGGGATAAGTCTTAATCTCATGCTCGACAATACGAGGGTCGATACTTGGCATTTCGTCGTAATACCAAGCAAAGATATCACGAAATTCCTTAAATAGCTTGGTGTATTCTTGAATCTCAGCATGGGAACATTCCGCCCCAATATAGACATTCTCTATCCTGTCAGGATCATGAGAGATATTGATAGGAATCATTGAAGATATGTTCGCCATGTTTCCATCAACCATTAGACCATGAGAGCTTAATGGAACCATAGGACTACCAACTCTCTCACTAAGAACCGCCCTAAATTCCTCACGCTCCAAGCAGTCAAGCTCGGGAAGAAAGTAAGATATATGATGGAGTTCCTCCCATGGTGGCTCAACTCCTGACATAGCCTCAATAATCGCTTCATCTGAAGGGAAAAATGTATCAAGGCAGTCGTGCACATGAGAAGACTGCACTGCCCATGCCGGCAACACATAAGGGTTCTCCTCCTCCATCCGCAAAGAGGAAGGACTAGGCTCTTCAACACACTTGAGATTAGCTTGATAAGCTATCATAGTTGCAGGCGACGGCATGTTTGTCATGATGGGCTCACTCGGAGTACTCAGTGTAGGAAGAATCCAAGGGTCTTCCATATGACTCATATGAAAAGACACCGATCTCATAGATGTCGAAGCCTCATCGGAACTAGACCTTATCATAAGAATCAATGCAGGACAACTAAAGCTTCCCATGAGGGATGGATACATGCCTACAACCACACTCCCAGTTGCCGGCTGAGAGTGTTCAATGATTAGGATCGAAGCTCCCGAAGATGCAGTAACAGACGGATTCTTGAACGTCGTTTGATTAATCGTGGCTATCTTCCCATTAAATGGAAAGCATACAACGCGAAATACGGAAGAATCCACAGCTTGCATACTGTACATCAAATTCCTACCTAGAAAAATATTGTAGTCAAGGGGCGCATCAACCACCTCGACCTCTTTTGCAACAGTCTTCCCTCCCAAATGAACTTTAAGGGAAGGAAGAATGTCGTGCGGCCTAAACGATCTCCCATCGAACACACTTAACATGGTCGCTGATTTAGACAGCTTAGGGGAACCTAAACCCTTCCAACATGATAAATACATCACAAAATCAGCAGCGCCTTCGTCAATCACAGTGTGCTTAACGATAATATTAAGACATTCTATGTGAACCAAAAGAGACACATAGTAAGGAAAGCGAGGCTGAAGTCCTGTGGTTTCAAATTTAATCACATAGGAAGAATCATCATCATTCACACCAAGGGAAGAAAGCAATGCCTTCCTTTGCGAAGGACAACTCTGAAGCACTTCCAATGCAGACATCGCACAAGGAGTGTGGCCCAAATCCTCGACAACTGAATAGTTCTGGGTGGCTAGGGCATAGGGATTGTGCCTCGAACGCTTAAGGACTCCCTTAGGAATGCGAGATGCAGCATCAGGTTTATCCATAGGTTTCTCAATACGCAAAGGGGACCCTAATGGATCAGGTTCTTTGCCCGGGCTGCGTTGTGATGAACCATAGTCCTTCGCATGAGTCACAACTTTTGCAGCATGGACCATGTTAATGCAACCACGACCACTACCCTTCTGCAGATCTTGATCACCGCCAGACTGGTCATGGGACCTCAAGTTCATATTTTGATTGTGAGGTAAAAGGTTAGTTAGCACAGCTAAGCCTTGTGCCAAGAATCTCAAGGCTTCATCGATACGAGGGCACAAGTAAGTGAGGTGATCGTCCTTACATAACTTGCAAGGGAACTTAACCTTACATTTAGCTTGCTTATCCCCCCCAGCATTACGATCATTCTTGTCATTATTATTAGCATTCTCATTCTTATTCCCACCCTTACAATTATTCTTACCCTTTTTTCTATTCTGTTTGGGCTGCTGGTTACCCTTCTGGTCCGACGATTGCACTGAAAGTACACTTGCCGTTTGGGTGGGTTGAGACGAAGCTGAAGCTTGTCCCAAAGCAGATTGGTTGATTGACAATTGACTAACTTGTTTTGCAATTGAATCCACGGGTTTCACACTTGCACAACCAACAATGCCATCGGCATGTGGTCCAAGTTTGACTTTGGGGTTGAAACTAAAACGTGGAGCATTGGGAATAATCTCATATAACAAACCGGACTGAGCATAAATCAAGTCCAGTTCCTGCACCCTAAAAATCACTTGTTCCTCATTCTGCTCTCCGGATATAGAAACATCCTTCGCTATATATGGCAATAACGACTTAAGGAACCATTCGAGGAGGAACTCCGGTAGTATAAAGGCTTTAATTAACCTCTTCCATCTACGCCACTCTTGGATATGATCTGAGATATGTGTGGCTTTATCCTACCAAGATGTCGATAAGAGTTCAGTACTAACGTCATAACGCACTGGTAGCTGGAAGTGGTTAAGAAAATTCATCTCTAGGTCATCGAACAAAGCGAATGCCCCCCTAGGTAGGTCTATATACCATTTCGTGGCAGGCCCTATAAGGGTGCATTGAAATAGCCTTAAATGGATGGAGTCCTGGTGTAAGGAATTCGAAGAGCACCATAGGTGAAAGGTAGTAACATGTTCGCTTGGATCCTCTCCCGGTTTGCCCTCAAACTTAGGTATGTTCGAGGGAAGCTTATTAGGGACAACTGGCCAAGCCGGGTCATGAGCTATAGGATTGTTCGTCAATATTGACAAGTCAGGAAGATTCGGCGTCACGAGGAAAGGGAGCCTAGGATGATGAGGTCAATGGACCGCTCCCTGATAGTTCTGATTCACATAGGTCTGATTACCACCATGGCCTTGGCCATAGTGCCCTCCTCCCATTTGACCCATATAGGGTGGCATGGAAGCACCATAGTGTGGTGGACCTTGACTATTAGGAGCTACAAAGCCATAATTTGGAAAGTAAGCAGGTTGTTGATACCCGCCCCCATAAGGTGAAGAACCTTGTCCATACTGCGTCCCATAATAGGGTCCATAAGTCATCTCATGAGATGTCCCATGAGACACTGCGTAAGTAGGAACATATGCTCTGGAAGTAGGAATATACATTTCGGAGGTAGGAATGTGACCTCTAGAATTATGATCATGACCTCCCGAAACAACGGGTGGTACATGAAGTTGAGACACAACCGGTCTAGTAACCGCAGTACGGACATAACTCGTAGCAACATTTCGGCCCGAAGGACCATGTGACTGAGGTGGAGGGTGAACATTTGAAGAAATAGGGACAGAGGACGGAGGGATCTGTGTAATTATGTACATACTATTCCCTATAGTCACTCATCTCGGATTTGGTATCCTAATAGGATCACTAACCCTAGACCTAGGAGGAATATGTGATGTAACTTCCACCACCGGGATGGAAGGTGCAATGTGACTAGTGCTCCCAAACCTCTCTGCATGGTAAGGAATGAGAGTGCCCCCAGGCATAGTGTTAGGCTCGAACTCTTATTCGACATGAAATGCCAAATCATGTGTGGGAAAACCATACATACCATAACTACCATAACTAGTGCTCGCGGGTTCAAAATGAGTCTCGGCATCCTCCGACATCCCATACCGGTAATACGTGAATGGGGAATCAACCCTAGAGTGAGTAGGTCTATCATGAAAGGTTCCTATCTCAGAAATCATAGGGCCTAACTCAGCCAAGTCGGGTGAAGGATCATAGGTAGGAGTAAACTCCCCATCTTCCACTTGAATGGGAGAAGGCGGTTCAGGAATTCCTTCTATATGGTCTCCCATGGTGTGTGAATCAATGTGTGAAGTAGTCCGCCTGGATTGTCAAGGTCTCTCTCCCAAAGGAGGAGGAGATGTAGAAGGAAAAAGTCCTGCTAAATGACAAGAACGGCGAGGAGCCGCACTTGAATCCACAATGACTCAAAAAATAGAAAAGACTCTATATTTACGCAAACCCTAGGCAAGCTATCATGCACACAGCAATCACCAATAAAATCTAAATCCAAATGCAAGCAATCAAGAGTAGGATAAGTGAGCTCCCGAATAAAGCAGGTATGTCTCTCCTAGGAGAGGCTTGAGACTCCCATACACAAGAAGCGGAGGTACGTAACCAATTATTGTGGCCCTCAGCTTCAACGCGTAAAGAGACTGTGCTATCCGACCCCAACCTGGCCGGGACACCCACAGAATAACCCCTGCAAAGTACCCCCTCGATATCCTAGGTAAGGCCACTAAGGTTGCCTCAATATAATCAATGCTCAGGCAGACAGTTGCAGGTGGGATTGACCATATGGGCAGGGTAGCAAAGCCTGAAACTATCGAAAGAGCCCCTAGATACGAATACAATCCTGGAAATATCTCCGGTGCTACTCAGTTATGACTAGTAGTCATCCCAATCAATAACCACTCACACTGCCTTGTGCTTAACTCCCTTTTGAGAGGAGGATCTTGAGAAACACTGGTTATACCAAGGATTTCACACACTCACCTGGACAGATACATACATGTTGTTGTATAGTGGTCTTGGATAATTTACTCACAATGAACTATTCCAAGACCCTAAAACCTAATCTTGTTGGTGCACCCTATAAAATAAAATAGTGTAGTTCATTTTAATTAAGCGTTGATTTTAATTGGCGTTATTACTCGAAAGAGGGATATGGCCGTGCAACTAATGGTGTTATGACACAACATGAATTAAAATGCACACCTAACAATCAATGCAAATGCATTGTGTCCATGAAAATAGGGTATGCTACTACGTGAAATGTACATTTTTTCTTCAAATGATGAATGCAAACTTTCCTGTGCAAGTACTATGAAAAATGCAAAATGCAATGCATGATGATAAGCAAATATTTTTGAATTTTTTGAAATAAAATGAGATACAAAAAGAAAAAGAATGATTGTACAACCCCCAGACTCTGCAAGCACACTCAAACATCACTCAAGCAAATCACTAAGGTAAAAGAAATCTAATGCACTAATCCCAAACAAAAATAAAAAATGCCATGACAAGAACCTTCTTAAAAAAAAATTTACCATAAAAAAACGTCTCTGGTCAGAAACAGAGGTATAAACAGACTCAGGCAGTCTCAAAGGAGACTCAGTAATCATCAAAATTCACCCAGCAACCATTTAACTTCCACTAAAAAGCAAAACTAAGGGCATACACGACTGTTCGCAGTAAACCCACATGTATACGCGGAAATCACAGAGAAACCCGTGTGTATATGCGACTGTGAGTTAAAAACTCGCGCACAAGAAGAAAGGTGCATAAAAATCAAGGCAAATAGACAAGATGAGACAAACTTCACACCAATCAGACACTACCAAGCAAAAATGTCCCTAGACCCGACACAAAAACAAGAGAGAAAGAGCAATTCAAAGTCATTGAATTTCGATAGAAAAACCCCCAAAGGACAACTACTAGGAACTCCCCAGCGGAGTCGCCAATTCTGTTATGGAGAGAAATTCCTATGGCTTGGGGTACCACAACAGACAGCTTGACTCCAAAAATCAATCCTTTCCAATATGCAATAGAAATTAAATGTCTAACATGAAAGGATTAGACCTCGTACCTTATTCCGGGCGGTTGAAGTAGATCCCCGTTGAGCTTTCCAACTTCAGCTTGAATTGATAGATTACTTCCTCAACAACAAGTAACAATACAAGCATACTATATATCATGGTGTTAGATCTATTCTAGCATATATAATCAACAATGTATAAGCATTTGAAATCATCCCATGGATAAAATATTCATTCAAACACACATTATTGGACATGAAAAGATATTTCTATTAATATAAATCAGAGATTACAATAGATACAACCTCTGTCGGCACATCTATGAATCGAAGAAACTGAATCCCCCACTTGGGCCTCCACCACCTCAATCCTCCATCTCTTGATAGCAAGCTCACAAGCAAAAGGCAAGCTTGGTAAGAACACAAAAGTGCTCCAAGGGACAAAGGGATGCAGACTCAAGCATAAGTTCCAGCAACAATGGACTATAGTTTCTTTGCTCTCAATTCTCTCATATGCCTTCAATGTACCATAGAGTTCCTTATATAGATTTTCAAAGGGGTAATGAAAGGTCGAATCCGAGAGATCTCAAGGCATAGGGAAGGCCAGGAGTCAAGTGAGTTGAATCCATGTCAAGAAAAACTCCAAAAGGATTTGGATTTTGTACACATCCCAATGTACGCGGTTTTAGGGGTCAAACCTGCGTATATATGTGATTAAGGGTTTAAAAGTCGTGTGTATCATTTTTCACATGTTTTTAGGGATGGTCAAGGAAACATCAAAGGACAAAAAATGGTCCACGGGGTCTAAGGAGTCTACAGATGGACAGGGGAAGGCCATACAAAGTGTGATTCACCTGAAGTGGTAAAATCAGCTATAACAGTCCTCTCTTACCATAGTTCCATCACTCTATCTTTCTGATTCTAGACTTGGATCTATCATTTCTAGACTTTTTGTGATTACATGGGCTCTTTCCTCTCTTTGTTTGTCTTCCTTTGCTTTCCATGGTCAACGCATTACCCAATGTCTCACATGTTATTTTTATTCTCATTTCCTCGCTAAGAATAACACCATCAACATCATCAAATTTAAGAGTGTTTGAACCAGAGACATAGTTACTTACATCCATGACTAAGCCATTCCATCTTTCTGGAAATGAGCACAAGATTAGAAGAGCCCTAACCTCATCATCAAATTTCACTCCTATAGAGCTTAGTTGATTTTTTTTTTAACAAAAACCAAAGAAATATTTATATATATAAAAACGTTGAGCACAACCATCCTTACAAAAAAGGTTTCCATAGTTTCAAATTGTTCTGGAGAAAGGAAACTGACATAACTACACGGATAACTAAAATATATATGGTTCTTAAGTTATTTCTAAAATAAATTAGACCCATTGAAGGGTAAAGTATGACAAACTCGAGATTTAAAAGAACACAAAAAATCTTGTAGGCATGGTGAAGTAACCTATTTTTTCTTTCCTTCTAAACCACGAACCAGCTGAACAACTGAAGTTTCTTGCATTTGATGGCCACTGTTGGTTGAGGTTTCCTAGAAGTGACTGCATTGGTTCATGCTTGTCAATTTCTAGACTTCTTCTTTTATGATATCCATTGTTCCCATCAATTCGCAGAGGTCATGATCATTTTCATCTATTCTTTACTCATGGCAACCAATCTGGTTTTCCAAATACTTAACATCTACAGCTGCAACCTTGTTCTCCTTAACGTCGGTGCCAACCATTTCGTATATCCATCGGAAACCATTTTTATATCCGCCAGAGTTTCTTTGATGTCGTTGATGTCCACGTTTCCTTAGTTATTCTCCATTGAAACCTGAGCATTGTTTATCACCAGTGGGGTAGCAGAGGCAAAAGATAGTTCCTACAAAGGATCGAAGGAAGGACCAGCTCAAAAAACCTTACCACTATGGAAACTTGCAGTAGGTATCTTGTACAGAACCTCCGGAAACCAAGAAATGGGAGAAGGAACTTCACCTTTGTGGATGCTAGAGAACAAGAAATGGGTTTGCACTGGTTCAAAGACAAGAGCCTGTTTACTGAGTAAACCTTCAAACAAGATACTAATTTCTTCCTTCAGAGAGCTAATACCAAAAGAAAGTGACTTGTAGAGGTCCTCTGTCTCACATAGAAACCCAGGAGTCAGGGGAGAGGTATTCATCCCTCTTAGCGTTCCCATGAAGCGTGCCAGCGGTCCTGTCTTAGCCTTGAAAATCCAAATATAAGGATAATTCATTAAAGCCTTGACATGAACAAAACTTCCATGAGGCCAATGCTGCCGCGTCGAAGAACACTTGTTGATCAGGCACTAATGGGGTGGACAAATGGTAAGGTTGCGAGAGGAACAAACCTTACACCCCCATATTAAGTTTATTTTAAGGGACATGCTTATGATAAGTGGGTTGACCCTTAATCGAAACCATACCCAAATTATTTTTGACTCCTTGGTTGGCCAAATTGTCTGCAGTAGCGTTATTACCTATGAGGATGTGGTAATATATTGCTTGAACATCTGGATTGTTGTGACATATGTGATCATAAATTATTCTACAGTTGGAGGCTCCATACTTGTAATTCGTTCTCATTTTTTGAATAACCTACTTCGAATCTCCAAAAACTATAAGTTTAGCGATGTTATTCTGCACTTCCAATTCCAGTCCAAGGTAGAGTGATAGCCATTCTGCTTCATCGTTGGATTTATGTCCTATTCCCCAGGAATGAGATGTGAATATGTTTCCTCCAGGATCAAAGATTATCCCACCCGCACCTGCCTCCCCATGGTTTTGTTTCGAGTCTCCAATGAAGAAGAGTGTATGGAAGTGTTCTCCATTGTAGAAATTCTTCTTTTTCTTTTCTGATCTCCCAGTGATGGATAATTGGGTGATATTTGGTTTGAGGAGAGCTCTATATACAAATATATCTACACCACTTGGCTTCCCTGGAGTTAAGGTTTTCTGACTCTAGGAGAGTAACCTGCTTAGAAGCCATCTTTGCAAAGATCATGTTGAGGACTTTGTTGGCGACTCTCCAAGGTTCCATTTTCTTCCCATTGAAAATTAACCTATTTCTAGAAATCCAGATCTGCCAACAAGTATTTTGTGGAACCGTGTTCCAAATTCTTTTCATAGTTTTTATTTTCTTTAGGTATCCTAGGTATAAGGTCTTCCATTTTGTAACCAACTCTCGTATATTTTCAGGTAAGAAAATACTTCCTTCTAGAGAACCCAGTGTGTGATTCCAAACTTGAACAATGATGGGACACTTTAGAAAAAGGTGGAGGGTCGATTCTTTATGAGAGAGACAAAGAGATCATATGGAGGGTCCTTCAAAACCTATTTTTCGTAAGTTATATATAGTCAGAAGCTTATTCTGGACTAATAACCAATAAAAATTATTGATTTTGGGAATGCAATCAGAATTCCATACCTTTTTCTAGAAGCTCGCCTAATAATTTTCGTCATTGTTCTTCAGAATCTCGTACCCTTCATTGATAGTATAGAAGCTGTGAAGACCCCACCCTTTGGTATCTCGGGTCCTAACATTGGAGGGGGAAATTCCATAAAGATAAGAAGAGAAGAGTGCATAATAATTTTGGAGATGAAAGGGGGGACACAAAACCTTCCATTCTGCACATTCCCCGTTGTTATGCCAAACTGAAATGTCTTTGAGCTTGGTCAATTCCTGCTCTTGTGTCCAGCTTTGAAAGTTGACTAAATTTTGGATATTATCTAGAGGCGAGTGTCGCAAAAACAATTATGTCCATTTATTTATTTTCCTACCATTACCGGGGATCCAATAAAGATTGTCTTTAATTAAACCATCAGAGAGTTTACAGAGGATCCATATGGAGGTGCCTTTACCATTCCATGTAGAATCTATACATTTTGATCTTGGCTTTTTTATAGATTTTTTCCTATGTACCTCTTTCCACCAATATTTTTCTCCAGAGATTAACCTCCAAACCAGATTGAATCCCAAGGCCTTATTCATCATGTTAGGATCCCTTATTCTAAGCCCACCTTTTGTTTTTTCTTCCATGATTTTTTCCCAATTGACGAGATTGAACTTTTTCCCCTACGTCTCCCCTCCTTGCCAAAGAAATTTTCTTATTTCTTTACTAATATTGTTGACAATGTACTTACGGGTGAGGTAAATGGCACACATGAAAATAGGATAGGAGGATAGAAGGGATTTGATGAGCATAATATTACCAGCTAGATTGAGCCATCTTGACCCCCAAGGTTGTTTTTCTACTTTCAGCTTTTGTATTATTGAGCTCCAAGCAGTATAATTATTGTCTCGTTTAGAGATTGGAATTCCCAAGTATATGAAGGATGTCCAATCAAGACTTGCTTTGATACCTAAAATACATTCTATCTCTCTTAGAATATAGGGATTACTATTCCAACCATAAAGCCAAGATTATGAAGAGTTGATTCGGTTTCCTGTAACGTTTAGGAAGAGGTCAATAGAGAGTTTGATTCTTCTGGCGATTTGAGTCGAAGCGCTTCCAAGTAATATGGTGTCATCAGAAAATTTAGCGTGGTTGAAGGATTGAATCCCCTAACAAAGGAGATGTCATGGAGATTTCCTTCTCTTTTCAATTTATTTAACCTTCTGTTGAGTGAGTCTATGACTAGAATGTAGAGGAAGGGGGACATCGTATAACCTTGTCGTATTCCTCTTTGAGCTTGGAAAAAGGTAGTTGGTCGACCATTAACCAATGGAGCTATCCATGGGCTACTAATACAAGATTTGATCCATCTAATGAAGTTTGCGGGAAATCCAAACCTTTCTAGAACTTGAAAGATAAAAGCGTGTCTAATTCTGTCGAAGGAATTTGTGAGATCTAGCTTGATAGCCATACCTGCTTCCTTACTATTTTGACTGGAGTGGATTGCCTCCTACACTAGAAGGATTTTGTCATAAATCTTCCTGTCATCGATAAATGCTCCTTTATTTTCTGATATGAGATCTGAGATTACCTTTTTAAGCCTATTTGACGTGATCTTGGAGGGGATTTTGTATGAAGAGTTGCAGAGAGAGATTGGTCTAAATCGCTTGATGGAGGTTGGATTCTTTTCTTTGGGTATGAAATTAAGGAAAGTGGAATTTGTGGCTCACCCTATCTTGTCCCTAGATTGAGTCCATAGTAGAATCCTTTGAAGATATTTTTTAATAATATGCCAGCAACTTCTATAAAAACTAATTGAGAATCCATCAGGCCCAGGAGCCTTGTCTGGGTGTAAGGACCATAATGCTAGACGAACCTCCTCCCTAGAGACCGACTGAGTTAATATTTCATGATCGTATTTTAAAATGTTGGGTGTTTCATCACTGAGGGTTTCCAATTCCTTAGTAGTGGCCTCATCTTCATTGGTGTATAGGTCCTCAAAGAATCTTTTGATCTATGTTTTAATTTTCTCAGGATCTGTTAGTGTCTCCCCATTTTCTGATATGATCTCCTTTATGGTATTCTTTTTGTTCCGCTCTTTGCAGTGGGACTAAAAAAAATTGTATTATCATCTCCCCATTTGAGCCAGAGGATTCTAGATCTTAAGCGCCATTCTTCTTCTTCTCTTTGAAGTAAATCCTGTATTTTCCTACCAGACTCTTTTTCTTGCCAAAGCATCTCTTTAGTTGTTTCAGTCTGCTCCATTTTATCTTGAATACCTTCAATATTTCTAAGTAGGGCCACTTTCTCTTTCTTGGGATTGTAGTCACGAGTTGCTATCCAATTCTTTGGCCCTTTTTTGACATTCTTGAGTTTTTGTTCCCATATATAGCTTGGAGAACCCTGTATGAAGATGTTACAGGCTTGTTGAATGACATCATAGAACCCTGGGTATTTGATCCAGGTGGGGGAGAATATAAAAGGAAGTTGTCCCAAATTTCCAATTGGAGTGAGGGTAAGGGAGATAGGGAGATGATAAAAAAATGACAGAGGCTAGTATTTTAGAGGCAAGAAGAAGAGGTTTATTGAGAAGGGAGGAACTTACCAAGAATCTATCTAGTCTAGCAGCGATATGACCTAGTCCTAGACGCTTATCACTCCAGGTGAACTTGCCACTTTTTGGGTTTGATATTAGTTACCTCCAAGCATTCATTAAGTCTTCTAACCTTTCTCCAAATGGGTCTCTAACTTTGGATCCTCCCTTTTTCTCTTAGAGAAGATGGTGGTATTATAGTCTCCAGCTATAATACAAGGATGTTGCATCTTACCATGTTTTTGGTTATCTAGTTGTGTCCAAAAGTCATCTTTATGTCCATGGATTGTTGGTCCATAAAAGTTTCTTGTCCAGAAAATCTCTCATGGGTTGATATCCTCAAGTTCTACAAACAACCAATCATGGTTTTATGTCTTATATATGAGTTTATATGTATTTGAGTCCCACCATATTAGTATACCTGTTGAGGCTCCTTGAGAAATTACAGTTATTCCTTCACCTGTCTTCCATATTTTCTTCATGGTTGTTATACAGTCCTCTTTTTTCATTTTTATCTCCTAGATTACAAGGATGGAAATTGTTTCGCTTTGTTTTATTATTTTTATCTCTTCAATATTTTGATTTCCTCCCAGGCCTATGAAATTCCAAGAGACAAGTTTCATTATTTCTTATTAGGTTGGTATGATACTCCATCCTTTTTCCTCCAACTGCTTCTCCTGCTTGTTTTTCTAGAGCATAGGTTCTGACCAAAAGATCTAGGATAGACTACTTCCCAACTTCTTTTTGTCGGGCAGTTTCCAGCTCTTGAAGGAATTTGTTGGTCTTTCTACCTTCCTTCCTTAGCAGATCCATTTCCTCTTCTTTAATTTTTTAAGTGTCTTCTAGTTGTGCCTTGGCTCTAGATCTTGTCACTGGTACTCCAAATATTTATGAAGACTATGGTCTTAGTTCAACATAGGCTTGTTGTGGAAGAGTGTGTTCGTAGTTGGCTTATTGTCCTATTTCCATTAGTATTGGTTTGTCTTCTTTACTTTTTCTGGGCTCAAGTCCTTCTCAGTGGCTAGTATGTCCATTTGCTCATCCTCTTTCGTTGAAAGGGCCTGGAATCTGTTCTCTGCGGGATTCTTTTTTGCAAGGGTATTTTCCTTACTATGAGTTTCTTTATTCCTGTTTTCCTTATGTACCTCATTCCATTCTTCTTTTTTGGTTTCCCCCTCTACTGACTGAAATTTCTTTTGGTAGTATTTTGTGAAGTCCCATATTCATGACACATCTTGCACTTGAAGGGTATATGTTCATAGTCTACAGTTTGTAGATGGATCCATCCTTCCATTGTGAGATGTATTGCTTCTGGGAGACCTTTCTCCAGATCTACTTTGACACATATCCGTGCCCAAGAAAACATGGGAGGCTTGGGCTCCGATTTGTTAATGTATTTCCCTAAAGTGTTCCTAATGGTTTTTTGGTATTCATCATTCTAGTGGTGCACTGGGAGGTGGGGTAGTTTAACCCATACGAGGACTGAGGAAGGGATGTATTTTTCTGTATCAAACGATAAATCCCATTTGTTTAGATACATGCCCCTTAGGCCCATGAAGTACAAACCATTTCTGAAGATTAGATCTCAATCTTCTTTTTTTTCAAATAGGAATACGAAAAAACCTCTACCACAAAATTTTTGTTGTGCTTCAGCTTGAATGAGAGGTATCAAATTCTTGTTTATCCAAATTTTTATGGAGTGAGGGGAGGTCCAAATTCCAGTAAAGTGTCCAACCAAGCCTCTTTCATAAAGGGAGACTACCTTGAACTTAGATGCTGAGCAGGACAGTTTGACTTCAGGAGCTTCCACGCATTTGAAGAACTTTCAGTCACTCTGAGGAGGTTTGCAAGAGGGCTGCATGGATACAATCCTTTTGAAACTGACTTTCAGATAGGCATGGCGATCATCCAGAGCCAGGTCTAGCGGATCCATGGAAAAGATGGCCTAAATCCCCAGTGGAGCGGCGACTAGGGTTCAAATCCGCAGTGATTTTGAAAAAACAGTAGGTATTTTGCTACGATAAATATTTTATGTCGGATCCTTATCCATAATCCTAGTCCAAACTCAAACAAGGAGTCTCCACCAACCATCGCTTCAGTCAAATAAGTATTAAACGCTATAGAACTTAGTTGATTAGTAACTATTTTAAATTCATTTAAATGATCAACAACAGGTCCCCCTTCTAACATCTTCATATTAAATAAATGCTTCATTAAAAATACCTTGTTGGAAGCTTAGGTTTTTTCATATAGCTTATCCAATGCGCTCATCACACCCTCTATTGTCTTTTCTTTCAAAATATTGAAAGCAACCAACGAATCTAGGCATGGTCGTATTGTTCCCAATTCCTTTCTATTAAGAACCTCCCATTCTTCGTCTTTAATAGTCGTCAGTTGTTTTTTTTTCCACCTAATGGTAGGAATAGATCCTTCCACTACATAAATTCCTCCATTTACATCTTCCATAACTAGTAGTTTTGGACATTAAATTTATCGACCCTAAATTTTCCTTCTTCTTCCATTACTCCCACTCGAACCAGGAACCCTTCTTTCTTGCAAGTTTACCAGCCAAATAGATCTTTGGCTCTAATACCAATTATTAGAAAAACAAGATCGTAGAGCAATAATAATAAAAAGATAAAAATATGAAAAAAATTAACACATTACAAGAGAGACACCAATATAACATGGTTCACCCAATATGGGCTATGTCCACACAAAAATTGCCAGTCCTTTATTATTATACCATCCATCAAAAAGAAGGGATACAACCTGAAGCAACCTCAATGCACTTATTATTCACTCTCTCATAGTCTCTGTCACACAGTCACCGAGATTGTTTTACAATGATACAATACCATACACAGTCGTATTACAATGCTTTCCTTTTATAGGGGAATTATCATGGGAAAATACCATGGGTCACCCAATACCATGGGCACATAAATTGTTTTCCAATAAAACATCCCAACAAAAATTCTTTCAGGGGCTTCGTCCTCGAACCTCCATCCAGGTCTTGTTGGCCCCCGAACCCCCCAGTCGAGGGGATGGTCCCCCTTCACACCCACATGTTGGGAGGAGTGTACAGTAAAACTGGGGTACAAACACGACTGAACAATAACATCTTTGAATTATGAATATTAGGCTCCACAATGATGTACTTTATGATGTTGACAATGATTATTAGGATGATTAGGATGACCAAGATGTCAATTTCAATGTTCATGATGCATGTGATATCACTTCTAGATATTGATAGATCTTAATGGCACCTAACTAAACATAATGCATGAACTTCTACATATTGATCTATCCTAATGGAACCTAAATGAACCTAAATGAACCTAATGTGTAATACCCCCTGAATTAACAATTATTAATTCTATTGAAAATACTTTCATTGTTATTTTATTTTTCTTTGACACGAGGTCAAGAATTGAACATCTTGTAATAAAACATTTCTATTAGTAAAATATGCTGAAGGAGAACACAAGTGGATATAGCTGTTGAAAGAGTGTTTTCTAACCCACAAGAGGAAAATGGCAAGTGGCAAAGACCACTGAGTGAGAACTCAAGATGCAGGAGGCATCATCCCCAAAAATCAGGTCTACACTCCTAGTTGAGTTGCTAAAGAAAAGGAGGCTCACAAATGACCAAGTCCTAGGCAAAATACTATTTAATAGTATGTCCATGAACAACAAGGGGAAAGCATTGGACAGGGTTTAACATATGTGTAATGCAAGAGATGGTACATTAAGATATTATTCTCTTGTGGTTCAGCGAACATGCTCGGGGGTTTTGGAGCAAGTAAATTGGCTTCTCTAGGAGTTGGTTGGGAGGAACAGCTTCTCCACTTGTTTTTTTCCAGCATTGGTGTCAGGTTCCAACTTTGTTTTCTTATCAATGATTCTAGTTTCCGTAGGATGTATATGTGAATTTTAAAATTGCAGTTAGTTATCCAAGAAAAACTATGTATGCATTTATGTAGAATCATAATCCATGTTTTGTTTATCATAGATCTGTACAATGAAAGTATCGTAGTAATTAATATTTTGATCTGAGCATAATTCTATAGAGTTGGTTATGGTTGGTATGTTAGGGATCGGTTTCAATACTTGAATGATTGTAGAATTATGAATCTGCATTTAAAGGAACGAATCCTATTTTTGAACTGTAGCACGCATTCTTGCATTTATCTAAGTTTGCTTTTCTGGATCGACCTCGTCAATCTTTCCTAACCTTACTTCTCGATTGGGAATGTCATCTGAGATGACAATGCTGGTTTAGAGTATAGATCTATAAATATTGTATTTGAAATACTTTTACATAAGAGAAAACATTAATTTATTGATTTAAACCCCAAATCAAAATCGGAAACCCTTGAATCCACAGTTAAACTTTGATCCAATAAACTATAAGTTTAACAGTCCAGATCTAACCCACAGCAAGATCGACGGTTCGCAAAAGTGTGGCAGTCGAAAGACGAATCTGTCGAAGTCTTGAAGAGTTGAAAGGCAACCCAACTTCTGTAATCCATGGGGTTAGATGTTGATTACCAAGTTTAGAAGATCAACGGTCTGGATCTAATCCGTAAGGAAAATCAATGGTTGATGTTAGTTGCAAAGTTTCATTGGAAAGTTCAAGTGATTGTTTTATGAATTTTTCGACTTCCGAGTTCCACAGTGAAAGGTGGAAAGCGAGAGGCGGAAATAAAAAATTTCAAGTGATTGTTTTATGAATTTTATGACTTTCGAGTTCCACAGTAGAAGGAGAAAAGCAAGAGGCGGAAATCATAAAGTTCAAGTGATTGTTTTATGAAGTTTTCGACTTCAAAGTTCCGTAGTGGAAGGTGGAAAGTGGGAGGCGAAAATCAGAAAGTTCAAGTGATTGTTTTATCATTAGAGGAATTTTGGGGTCTAAAATGGGCCTCCTAAGGAAAATAATAAAATAATAGTTAAAATAATAAAATAATAGTTAAAATAATAAAATAATATTGATTAATTTTGGAGGAAGAAAGAAAAAAACTACTTTTTGTGTTTGTATTTTTGACATATCTCCCTGTGTTTTTACTCAAATTTCGATTGGGAGAGCTAGTTGGATGAAAAATTTGATTCTGCATCCAACGAGTACCCACATTGCATACTTTTGATGGACCTCGCTACCCCAAAAAGAAGAAATACCTGAGAAAACGTGATGATGATGTCATCATCACATTTTTTCAGGTATTTCTTGTTTTTGGGGTAGCGGGGTCCGTCAAAAGCATGCAGTGTGGGTACTCGTTGGATGCGGAATCAAATTTTGCATCCAACGAGCTCTCCCAATCGAAATTTGAGTAAAAACACAATGAGATATGTCGAAAATACGAACAAAAAAAGTAGTTTTTTTTAATGACAAATATGTCAATTCAACCATTATGGTTGACTTATTTTATTGAAATTCTATTGGTTCTTGAATTCAAACTCATAAAAACTTATTTTGGCATGTTTTCTTATAAGGCCCATTTTAGACCCCAAATTTCCTCTAATGGAAGTTTCCATCTTCTGAGTTCCACGGCGGAAGGAGGAAAGTAGGAGGTGGAAATAAGAAATTTCAAGTGATTGTTTTATGAAGTTTCTAACTTCTGAGTTCTGCAACAGAAGACAGAAAGCGGAAAGTCTAAGTTGTCGTGCTATGAAGATTCTGAATTTTGAGTTCTGCATCGGAAGACAGGAAGTGGAAGGCAGAAAGAAGAAAGTATAATTGTTCGTGTTATGAATTTTCTGACTTCCGAGTTCCGCAGCGGAAGGTGGAAAGTAGAAAGTCTAAGTGATCGTGTTATGAAATTTCTAGCTTTCGAGTTCCACGGCGGAAGGTGCAAAGCAGAAAGTCCAAGTGATTGTTTTATGAAATTTCGACTTCCAAGGTCCGCAGCGGAAGGTAGAAAGTGAAAGACGTAAATTTGAAAGACCAAGTGATCATTTATGAAGTTTTCGATTTTTGAGTTCCGCCCGGAAGGAAAAAGGTGGAAAAGGATTTTGAAGTAACAACTTGTGATGTTCTGATTTCTGAGTTCTGCCCAGAAGGCGAAAGGTGAAAAAAGGATTTTGAAGTATCAACTTGTGATGTTCCTATTTTTCGAGTTTTTCCTAGAAGGCGAAAGGCGAAAAAAGGATTTTGGAGGAATCAACTTTTGGTGTTCCAATTTCTGAGTTCTGCCCAGAAGGCAGAAGGCGGAAAAATGCATGTTGAAGGTATCAACTGGTGAGGTTCTTATTTTCGAGTTCTGCTAAGGAGAAAAAATGGCCATTTTGAAAGCATCAACTGCTGGTTCTCTGATTTCTGATTTATGCCCAGAAGACAAAAGGGGAAAAAGTCTTTTGGTGCGGAAATGACTATTTTGGTTGCAGAGTGGTTTTAGCAAAGGAGGAATGACTAATATAGTGGTCCCTAAGCCTGGAAATGAATGTGCGAGGATGGTTTTGACCTTTAATTATAGCTAGGGTTTCCTTTTATTTGTATTCCCTCATAACAGTTAGGAATTGTTTTTAATATGTCTGAAGATATATGGTTATAGAATTTTTTTTTTTATATTTGAATTTGGAGGTATGTTACATATGGTATCAAAGCATGGTTTCAGCACTATGCCTGAATTGGCTCAACACAAAAATTCTATAGAAAACAACAAACTAACTCATGTTTATGTTTTCTTGAAAATTCTCTTACACAACAAAGAGAAGTACAAATATTTTTGCAAGAAATATGGAAGATGCGGGAATGTCTGCAGAAGAGGAACGTCACCCGGAACAACCTTTAAATGAAGAGGGTAATCTAAGGGATGAAGAGTTCTGGGTAGATCTAAATGAAATTCAGGACAATAAATCTGAGTTAAAAAGGACTGTGAATAAATTTAGATCTAAATTAAGAAAGTTTAAGGAAGATAATGAACAAACTCTGAAGTCTCAAGAGGATTTGAACACTATCTTGTTAGCAAAAATCCATAATGAGGAAAAATATATGCTCGTATGGTAAGTGATTCATGAAGGGTTGTCTCTAGTGGACATTACATGAATATTATAGGACTGAAATAGATTAAGGTATCATGGATTAACAATCGGGTATGCATGAGAATTTTTGTATGAATCATGTCGGTTGATGATTAAGGGATTCTTTAATGAGTTCTAAGAAGAAATATGAAATAAGATGAAAAGTGATATGTTGTATGGCCCTTTAGGATTCTCACTTAGATGGAAATCGTAGCATGTAACTTAGCTTTGCATGTTGCAGTAAAAGAAAAAGTATGTTAGGTGATATGTGAAAATAACTTCCCTTGTGATCTCCACTAGAAAGGTAACCAGTGGTAGTATTGAATGGGTACTAGAAATAACTTAGGGGTATTTCTTATATTGAGATTGAAAATAAATTACTAATCATGTAACTAATTAAGCATGGCTCAGGTAGCTTTATTTAATAAACCTCATGTATTTTGTTGAAAAGTAAATTGTGGAATGTGAGAAGGTATTGTTTCTAACCCCATCACTGCTATATTAAGTGATCCAATAGCCACATGAGTTGCAGCACCACAAGGATGAGGGAGATCTAACAACTCGCCAAAGTAAAGCATAAGAAACACTGGTTAGTTCAACCAACCATTGGAGCTAACGAGAAGCTTGGTTTAGTACTGAGATTACTGTTAACACTTGGTGTGTTTTCTTTGGACATCTAAGAGAAACTAGAAAGGTGCATGCAAGAAAAATACTTATAAAAGATATAGACTCTGTAAGTAAATTTGTTCCTGTAGAGTAATAAGTTACCTTTCAGTGAATACGAAAAATAAGAATTCTGGAACCTTTACGAATCTTGAAAGTTAATGAAATAAGAATTCTGGAACCTTTACGAATCTTGAAAGTTAATGATGTTACTTTCTGATTCATGTATATGATGTTGATATTAACCTTAGTAGACATGTAGATGTATGTGCTTAAGATGATTTCCATGGATTGGTTAAAAAAATATATAGTAGGGTTAAAAATATGTTATAAATGTTGACCCTACACCCAACAAATGGAGCCTCTATCGATAAACCATTCCAGGGTCTATGAGGAGATCTGCATGGAAGTCATGTGTGGGATATAGCTTTTTCGAACGCTAGAATGGAGTTCAGAATTGGACAAGGGAAAACTTGGAAAATTTGGTTAGAGATCAATTGACCAATTCTCTGATCAATTGAAAAAGGGAGAGTGTGAATGAAACTGATCATTCCTCTAAGAAATTCAACTAGGAATCACCTGAGTTAAATATATGTAACTCATACAGATCTACGACCGAGGATAGATTCCAAAAAGGGGAGTTACAAGCGAGATATAACTCTAGAATGGCTAAATTCAACTTAACCCACAAGGGTAGATCTATGGGTGAGATCTAGTGAGCGGGATGATCCAACGGTTGGTGGGATTTCCGTTGAACTAAAATGCACGAAGATTAAATTGTGGAATGTGGACTCGGAATTTCACCATTCGTTATTACTAGATATAGATCTAATGTCCCTGAAACATTCCACTATAAGGAAGAGCGCGGAAGATAAAAGGTCAGTCAGGATGCGAAATTGGAATGTAACTGACGCAAAGGAGATCGAGAATAACGAATGAGGTTGACCATTGAAGAACATCTACAGCTGTTAGTGATTCTGCTGGTTAAAGTTGTGCGGTCTTCACAAAACTGAATGGATGCATAATTTTAATGTAATCCGATCTATATTAATTGAATTCCACCATCGATCTGGGTGGAGATCTAATGGTCCTTAACGATTTTGTTGAATCAACTAGCGAGATGGTTAATAGTCCAGTTTGGATGCGGATTTTTTATAAAAAATAGCTCACCTCCATTTTGAAGTTCGCTCTTCATCAAGATCCGAAGGAATACTGGTTGAATTTAGAGGTTCTTCCAAATATACAACCTGACTAAATTGTGTATCACCTACAAGAAAGACTGTATACAGGGAATTCGGGCATCAGGATTAGAGGGTCCCGTCTCTGAAATCAAACCAGTAAGCTACATGAAGTAGTGAGAAAGAAGGATGAACAAAGAATGTTTAGTTAATAAAAACCTAAACATAGTATGGGGTGAAGGGCGAAATGATTGTGCAATGATTCGATATGAAGGCATGATGAACACGATTGCTTAAATCATGGGTATGGAGGGTTTGTTTCAGTTACATAAGCAAGGTGAATATGTCTATTTAGTTTAATGATGCATTTAAGATAACCATATAGTGTCCTAGAAATGGTAGTAACTGATATGGTTTAATTTAGTTAGTATTGTAATTTATGAATATCACTTCAAGGATTAGTGTAAATCTTGTGTAGGCCCACCAAATTTCTTGGATGTTTGGAAGTTACAATTTTCAAGTAGAATTGACTAAAGACATGGCAATACGGTTATGTCCAATAAAATAAAGACAAGAATCTACCATGTACAAGGGACAAACTTCTGAGAAGGACCTCATGTCGGTTGGAAGCAAGTGTAAATGATGGAGGATAAGTGCTTCCACTTACTGGAGCCAAACATTATGTGGATGGCCTCAGGAATGCAAAAAAAAAAAAACTGTAGGAGGCAGAATTGTGAATTCATAATTTGATTTGATTAACTATGTACTAATGGTTTCATGTAGGAACCATGTCAGGAGATACGTTGTAGAAAACCATGTGTGGTGGCCTGTAAGAAACAAAACACCAAGTGGGATGATAGAAGTTTCCCTTGGGGAAGGTCTTGGGGAGGGTGCCATTGTTGCCTAAGATCAAAGCAGGATATATGTGGAGTTAGTAGAAGTTGCTTATGAGAATATATATTTGGGTTATTTAGAATATTCTCACTATTATACATGCCTGATATTGCAGATCTAAAAATTATTTAATTCAAAAGTGTTGCACAAACCCCTTATGCAGGACACCCTGACTGCCAAAAGATGATTAAAGCCTTTGGAAAGTGATTCTTCTGACCCAATTTAAAGGGCACATTTAGTTGATTACTTTTCTAGAGGTGGAATGCCACTAGGGGAAGGCTACCTCCCCTGGGTAGAAATTGCTTAAAATGATGATTTCCAAGTTCCTGCAGGTATGGGTCCTTGAAAAGTGTCATAGGGACACAAAGGTATTGCTCCAAAGTCGTGAAGCAGGCCTGTAAATTGATTGGTGTTAGGACCTGATTCATTAAAAGGAAAGAGAACTAACTATGAAACAGGTACAACTCCTAGAGAGTTCCAAGTGGGTGGTCATGTATACATAAAGGTAAATCCCAAGAAAAGTACCTTGAGATTGGGCAAGTATAATAAATTGGCACCCAGGTATGGCAAGGAATTTGAAATTCTAGCCAAAGTAAGGTCGGTTGCATACCAGTTATCCCTACCACCCGATATTAGAATACATAATGTGTTTTATGTTTCTTTAATGAAAATATATGTTCATGATGTTTCTCATGTGATTGAATGGAATGTAATTCAGGTGGAACCAGAGGGAGAGTTCCAAATGGGGCCAGAGCGCATTATCAGCAAGAGAGAAATTTTACTTCAAAATGATACCATCGGACAGATAAAGGTACAATGGAAGCACCTTAGTCTGGAAGAAGCTACTTGGGAGCTAGAAAGTAAAATGTAGGAGGCATATATAGGCTTATTCCAAAAGGATGACATGGATGAATAAAAATCAAAAGTTATAACACCGACGACGGTGTTAACTTTTAAGGGGAGTTGTATATAATACCTCCTTAATTAACAATTATTAATTCTGCTAGAAAATACTTTGATTACCATTTTATTTTTCTTTGACAGGAGGTCAAGAATAGAACATCTTGACCCACAAGAGGAAAATGACAAGTGGCGAATACCATTGAGTGAGAACTCAAGATGTGGGAGGAATCATCCCCAAAAATCAAGTCTGCACTCCTAGTTGAGTTGCTAAAGAGAAGGAGGCTCATAAATGACCAATTCCTAGGAAAAATACTATTTAATAGTATGTCCATGACTAGCAAGGGGCTAGCATTGGACAGGGTTTAACATATATGTAATGAAAGAGATGGCGCATTAAGATATTTTCTCTTGTGGTTCAACAAATAGGCTCGGGGGTTCTAGAGCAAGTAAATTGGATGCTCTAGGAGTTGGTTGGAGGAACAACTTCTCCACTTGTGTTTTCCCAACATTGGTGCCAGGTTCCTACTCTGTTTTCTTATGAACGATTCTAGTTGTCGTATGATGTATATGTGAATTGTAAAATTGTAGTTACCTATCCAGGAAGCACTATGTATGCATTTTTGTAGAATCATCATCCATGTTTTGTTTATCAGAGATCTGTACAATCATAGTATCGTAGTAATTAATATTTTGATCTGAGCATAATTCTGTAGAGTCGGTTATGGTTGGTATTTTAGGGATCGGTTTCAATACTTGAATCATTGTAGAATTATGAGTCTGCATTTAAAGGAATGAATCCTATGTTTTTAACTGTAGCATGTATTCCTGCATTTATCTAATTTTGCTTGTCTGGATCGACCTCGTCAATATTTCCTAACCTTGCTTCCTGATTGGGAATGTCGTGTTAGATGATGATGTTGGTTTAGAGTATATATCTATAAGTATTGTAGTTGAAATACTTTTACATAAGATAAATCCTTAATTTATTGATTTAAACCCCAAATCAAAATTGGAAACCCTTGTATAAACAGTTAAACTTTGTTCCACAAAAATAGAAGTTTAATGGTCCAGATCTAACCCACAGTAAGATCGACGGTTCGTAGAAATGCGGAAGTCGGAAGACGGATTCGTGGAAGTCCCGAAGAGTTGTAAGGAAACCTGACTTCCACAATCTGCAGGGACAGACATTCATTTCCAAGTTTAGAATATCAACGATCTGGATCTAATCCACAAGGCAGATCAATTACTAATGTTAGTCATGAAGTTTCAATCGAAAGTTCAAGTGATTGTTTTATGAAGTTTTCAACTTTCGAGTTCCGTTGTGGAAGGCGAAAAGTGGGAAGCGAAAATCAGAAAGTTTAAGTGATTGTTTTATGAAGTTTCTGACTTTCAAGTTCCATAGCAGAAGGCATAAATCATAAAGTTCAAGTGTTTGTTTTATGAAGTTTCTGAGTTCAGTGACGGAAGGCGGAAAGAGGGATGCGGAAATCAGAAAGTTCAAGTGATTATTTTATGAAATTTCTAACTTCTGAGTTCTGCAACGGAAGCTGGAAAGTGGGAGGCAGAAATTAGAAATTTCAAGTGATTGTTTTATAAAGGTTTTGATATTCGAGTTCCGCAGCGGAAGGCGAAAAGCGAGAGGCAGAAATCAGAAAGTTCAAGTGATTTTTTATGAAGTTTCTGACTTCGGAGTTCTGCAGTGGAACGCGGGAAGCGAAAGGTGGAAAGAAGAGATTCTAAGTGATTGTGTTATAAAGTTTCTGACTTTCAAAATCCACAATGAAAGGTGGGAAGCGGAAGGTGGAAAGAAAAAAGTCTAAGTGATCATGTTTTGAAGTTTATGACTTACGAGTTCTGCAGCGGAAGGCGGGAAGTGGAAGGCGAAAAGAAGAAAGTCTAAGTGATCGTGTTATGAAGTTTTTGACTTCTGAGTTCCATGACGGAAGGGGGAAAGCAGAAAGTCCAAGTGATTGTTTTATCAATTTCCAACTTCTGAGGTCCATAGTGGAAGGTGGAAAGCGAAAGGCAAAAATTTGAAATACCACGTGATCGTTTATGAAGTTTATGATTTTCGAGTTCCACCTGGAAGGCAGAAGGTGGAAAAGGATTTTAAAGTAGCAACTTGTGATGTTCTGATTTTCAAGTTCAGCTCGAAAGGCGGAAGGCAGAAGTCAAAAAAGGATTTTAAAGTATCAACTTGTGGTGTTTCAATTTCTGAGTTCTTCTCAGAAGGCAAAACGCAGAAAAATTCTTTTGGAGGTATCAACTTGTGGTGTTTCGATTTCTAAGTTCCGCACGCAAGGAGGAATGTGAAAAAATACTTGTTGAAGGTATCAACTGGTGAGGTTCCAATTTTTGGGTTCTTCCCAGAATGCGAAAGGTGGAAAATGGCCATTTTGTAGACATCAATTGTTGTTTCTTCAATTTTCAACTTTTTCTTGAAAGACAAAAGGCGGAAAAGTATTTTTGGTGTAAAAATGTCTATTTTGGTTACATAGTGGTTTTAGAAAAGGTGGATTGACTGATACAGTGGTCCCTAAGGACTGAAACGAAAGTGCAAGGATGGTTTTGACCTTTAATTATGGCCAGGGTTTCCTTTTATTTGTATTCCCTCATAAGAATTAGGAAATTTTATTAATATGTCTGAAGATATATGGTTATAGATTTTTTTTTATATTTGAATTTGGAGGTATGTAACATAATTTCACCTAAATGGATCTAATGGAACTCAAGTGTCCCTAACAACATTTGAGAGACACTAATGTCATCCATTTGATCGTCTAACAACATGACAATGATGTATTATGACAATTATCATGGACCTGATTATGATTTGATAATTATAAGATGAAATCTATCACAATTGATGCCTACCTTCCCACTCATATCCCAAATCACTTTTATGAAAATCATGTGATTGGGTGGTTTGATGCATTTATCATTATCACAGTTATGATCATGATATTGACTATGATGATCATATATGATGATGACTACAATGATGATGATTATGGTGTTAATGCCAATGTCTACAATGATGATGATGATGATATCAATGATGATGGTGATGACGACAGGGATAATGATATTAATTAATTATTATTAGGACCCACCAAACTAGTTAGATGAGGGAAAGCATCCTTCAATAAATTCTTATAAGGTAGTAGGATGACTCGTTCATTACAACAATGTTGATGACAAGAATGACTATCATGATTATATATGATGATGACAATGATGATAATGATTTTGATGTACTATATGATGTTGACATTGATCACAAATATGATTTTGATTCCAAACATGTTGATGAGCATGTGATAGAAATTATGGATCTTGATTGATCCTAATGGAACCTAAATGATCATAATGGAATCTTAGTTACCCTAATGTCACCTAAATGAATCTAATGGAAGTCGAGTGTATCTAAAAACATTCGAGTGACCCTAATGGCATCTAAATGACCCTAATAGCATGACGATGAAATGTTATGACAATATTGATGGCGTTGATGATGATTTGATAATTATAAGATGATATAAATCACATAGATTCCTACATTATTTCTTAGATCTTGAATATCTTTAAGTGTGAGAATTGCTTCACAATGAGATCTAGGAGCAAGAGCAATATTCGCAATCAAAGTATTTGACAAATATGCAAGAGAACAACAAAAGAGACTGAAATAGCACATGTGAATGGTGCTAATAACTTATCATTATATTACAGTACCTCATGTATATGAGTATATTACATATTTATAATACATTGGGGAAAATTCATGAGCCCTTGGAGGCCATGTGAATGCATACAAGTGTCAGGCTAGGATTTGACCCCTAAACCCCCCTATGTTGACCAATAGGCTCCCAAACCTAACCAAACAGTCACGAATCCATGTGTGAACATGTAAGGAGTATTCCTGGGTCATAAATGAGGGAAGGATAAGCATGGGAGAGTGCATGGGTGAGTGGGAGAGTCTTTAGGAGCCAATAAATGCCCAAGAAGGCCACAAAACATCCACATTCACACACTAGCGCCCCTAGTCAAAGCTAAAAGTGGTTTTTAATTAATGAAAGAACCTAGATGATAGAATGATCAAAGTAGAGCGCCTCAACTATCCATTAATGAACCATAAATCACCTATTAGACCAATATTGACCAATATAGCCTAAGTTAGACCATACAACATAAGCACAGGGAAAATGAAAATTTTTCGTAGGTAAATGAACATGGTACTAAGGCATATTAATGCTATAACACCCCCCTTAAGCCTAAATTAGTAGAGATTATACAAAATGATTTATTAAGGCCTTGGAAAATAAGGCACAAGTCACCTTTTACAACAGAATTTTATTAGTCCATGTAACCGAGGTAAGGAGGAAAACCTCATGGGATAAAATCTTCCCTCAAAAATGGACATGATAGAGATGATAAAAAATATCTTCAATGTGTCCTCTTCTTCACTTAAATGAGCTGAAAGAACAAATTCTTGGGGACAGACTTGGAAAATATATTGTGGATGCCAAGATCATGCATCAATGCATCAAAGTGTTATAGACAAAGATCATGTGGAGAGGACCTTTGATGGTCATAATTTGATGATAGAGGATCATAATAAGAATGTATTTTGCTACAAGAATACTCTGATATAGAAGCATAATCAACCATGAAAAATATATCTCTGCAAACTCTTTCCAAAACAACATCGAAAGATTCAACAAAATCTGCCTCATGTGTAGCTGCCATATCATGGATAAAACCATGAATGTTCTTCCCAATTTGATGAAGCACATTCATAAATATATAAAAAGTATCATGAGTCTCCTAAATATGAGAATATATGTCATATACAGAAGAAAATATCATCGGTATGGTGTCTCCATGAGCGAATGGGTCCATAGAGAGAGAAGAGTGAGCAACTAGATCACATTTACAATTGAGCGAACCTGGAGGGTCTAGAGACTTGAGATTCGAAACATGGGTGGTAAAATCAAGTCCAGACATATGGAAAAGAATTCCCATGAATTCCAATGACATGTATTTCCAACCAATGAAAGACATACAAGACATAAAAGCAACATACACAAGTGACATAGCATTGGAAACTGGGCAATTTTGAGATTTTCCAACTAGTGAACTTGAGGGTTGTCAGGTATTTTGGTCATGAAATGGTTGGTGAAATGAGTATATTATTGTAATAGGATGTATATAAGCCTATATATTACCATAAGAATCATAATGGGAAATATCTGATTGGTTTGGGAAAGAGCTTTCAAAAGACATATCAAAAGCTAGTGAAAAATGACTAGTTTCTGGAGGAAGATTTGGTGAACTGGTTGGGGTTTCTTCTAAGGAAGAGATGGCGGATTCAGATTCTGATATATCATAAGTTAAATAATAAATATATCCATCATAAAAAAATATATCATAAATGGTTTTTACCCATGCACTCAATGCATGTTCAGGCTTACCATTTCGTTGCTTGCGCTCGCATCCTCTTACAAATTCTGGAAGATCAATATGGTTCTCCTCAAAGAGTTTGTTCATGGTGTCCATATTATTTATGAAGAAAGATATTTCAATATGTGAACCTATGCAATAACCACATGTGGATCTCTCTCTCTTGTTTCTCCTCCTGGATCTCAAACTCCCATTAGTAGAACTGGAGCTTTCTGAACTTGACTGCTTCTTCTCTTTCTCTCTTTGCTTCAAATATTTCTTCTTTCCTTTGGTTTGATTTGATACACCAACAGAAAGGGCTTGATCCTTGGTATATTTTATGGTACCCATTTGTATGAGCGTGTCATGATCCTGTGTCAATGACTCCATGAAATCTGCCAGCGCAGGCATCCTCCAATTTCTAGTTGTAAGCTTGCTTGAGTGGAATGTCGAAACATACACAGAATACTCAGGCCTTAGATTAGAAAGGATGGAAAAGATAAGTTTATCATGTTTATTCTTTATTCCACACTATTTCAGCTAACGTACTAGCTCTTTAAACCTAATAAAGAAGCATTGGATGGTCTCATAGTGAGCTGGACTCAGTGAGATTAGCTCATTTTCAAGATGATGCCTCTCATCTCATTAGTCTTCCCAAATAGTGACTCAATATTGAGACAAACTTCATTGTGTGTGCCAATACTTTCTACATGAAAAAGGAGGTCCCTCAAAGTATTGAGACATAGCATACAAAATTCTTCATCAAGTCTATAAAAAACTTAGCTTTCCCCACAGCAGAATTGGGCTCGATTTCAGTCCCCATGGTGACCCTATAGAGGCCCTTGGACCTCAGCTGGATGACCTATAAGCCTTCTATTCAAAATAGTTGAATGGAGTAAGAAATTCTCAAGTCTGCTCCATTATTCTTGTGCAACCAGTGACAAAAACATTGTAGCTCCTGCAATGCAAACACTCATATTTTCTGGAAATATGCCCTAAATAGCAACTCAAACCTCTCTAGATTTGTTTGCAGCTCCAACCAGGTCTGATATAATGTGCTAATTACTTCACAGTGATATCTAGGAGCAATAGCAATATTCACAATAAAAGTATTTGACAAAATATGTAAGAGAACAACAAAAGAAACTGAAATAGCACATGTGAATGGTGCTAATAACTGATCATTATATTACAGTACCTCATGTAGATTAGTATAGTACATAGTTATAATACATTACAAAAACTTTGTGATCCCTTGGAGGCCATGTGAATGCATACAAGTGTCAGTTTAGGACCCCTGAACCCCCCTAGGTTGACCAATAGGCTCCCAAACCTAACAAAACAGTCACAAATCCATGTGTGAACATGTAACGAGGATTCCTAGGTCATAAATGAGGGAATTATAATCATGGGAGAGTGCATGGGTGAGTGGAAGAGTCTCTAGGAGCCAATAAATGCCCAAGAAGACCACAAAACAGCCACATTCGCACACTAGAACCCCTAGTCAAAGCTAGAAGTGGTTTGCAATTAATGCAGGCGTCTAAATGACATAATGATCAAAGTAGAGCACCTCAATTGCAACTAATGAGCCAGAAATCACCTATTAGACCAAAATTTACTAGTATAGCCTAAGTTAGACCATACAACATAAGAACAAGAAAAATGAAAATGTCTCCTAGGTAGATGACCATGGTACTAAGGTAGATAAATGATCTAACATTAAGAAGATCATGTAATTAATTAGGTGGCTTGATATTTCCTTTATCATTATCATAATGATGATCATGATTATGATTATATTCAGATTGAATGTGATGATCATGATATATTATGATGACAATGATGATGACTATGGTGGTATTAATGTCAATGTCTACAATGATGACGATGATTATAATAGCGATGATGATGATGATTTATTGTATGATGATGAAGACAATGTCAATGTCCATGATAACGATGCATGTGATAGCACTTCTGGATCCTAGTTGATCCTAATGCCACCTAAATGGTCGTAATGGAATCTAAGCAAACCCAATATCACCTAAATCACTCGAATGACATTTAAGAGTCCTCAATAAAATTTTAGTGAACCTAATGACATATGAATGACCCTAACAACATGACATGAATACTAACATGCATGAGTGATGATTAACCCTAATGGCATATGAGTTAGCCTAAAACGATTATGATGATGTTGTTGTTGATGATGTACTTGATGTTGATGATGATAATGTTGGTGATTTTGATGTCGATGTACCATATGATGTTTATGACAATGATTTACATAATGATGATGAATGTGATAGCACTTCTAGATCATGATTGATCATAATGTAACCTAAATGACCATAATGGTGTATGAGTGAACCTAGTGTCACCTAAGTGACTTTAATGGAATTTGAGTTTCTCTAACAACATTTAAGTGGCCCTAAAGGCATATAAGTGACCCTAACAACATGATGATGATGCATTATGACAATGTTTATGGAAATAATGTTGATTTGGTAGTTATAAGATGATATCAATCATAATTGATGCCGACATTCCCACTCATAGCGCAAATATCTCTTATGAAACTCATGTAATTAATTAGGTGATTTGATACCTTTAGCCAAGAGGTTCTCTACAGCCTAGTATGGGGGGTATCTTGTAACATTATCTAATGTTCCTCTTGTAAATGTCAGCCACAAAAACAACCTAATATGGGGGAGATGTTGTAATGTTCCTACCTAACAAAACAATAAAAAATTTAGACATCGACCCAAAAAAATGTCGGTTAGAAAAACAACACAATATGGGGGAGATGTTTTAATGTTCCTACTTAACAAAATAATAAAAAATAAAAATTTGAATTATCCGCAAAAAAAATGTTGGTCGTGCACATTGTTTTAAAACCAGGTGCAAGGCCTCCCAAACAACCCTTGGTTTTATTGTACATGGTTTAGGAGGGCCTTTCAAATGGTTTTAAAACCATGTGCAAGACCTCCTAAACAACCCATGGCTTTAATGTACATGGTTTAGGAGGTCGTTGCAAATGGTTTTAAGACCATGTGCAAGGACTCTTAAACAACCCATGGTTTTAGGAGGGCCTTGCACATGGTTTTAAAACCATGTATGGGGGAGATGTTGTAATGTTATTTCCTAACAAAATAAAAAGTAATAAAAAATATTATATGTCAGCCATAAATAGTATTAAATATTAATAATAAAAATATTATATGTCGACCTTAAATAAAAAGATGTGTCTTTTGGTCTGAATCACACCAACGCTAATAGTTGAGTGAAATACTTAAGAAGAGGTTTACACCTCCAAATATTTGATCCCTCTCGGTGCTTGATAGAGCCTAGGATTTCGATCTATGTTGGTCATTTTCACAATGATGTTCATGATAATGGTGATCTTGACATTGACTGTGATGATCATGATATATGATTATGCCTCTAGTAATATTAATGTCAATGTCTATAATGATCATGATCATTATAATGGTGATGATGGTGATGATGGTAATAATGATGTTGATGATGTACTTGATTATGATTATTTTGACGATGATGTTGATGTTGTGCCCATATTTAACCCAGGATTGAAACCATGTTTAGTTCCTAATTTAGATTCATAATTGTTGTGAGTTTTATCACCAAGTTTTGTGTCTATAAGAACATATACAATAGCATATCGTTCTGCTACCAAAGTAGCACCATGTTTTCCTCCTACTATTCCACCTTTTTTGCACCTAGATTTGTTTCCAAAATAGCATTGATTTTTCCTCCTAGAATTTATCCTAGTTCAACATACGAGTTACTTAATGGATGGGATAAGGGCCATTTGTTATAGGAATTGAGGGTTATATTTTGGAGGGTTATGCTAGATATTAATGTTGATATCTATGATGATAAGGATTATGATAAGGATGATGATGATGATGATGATGTTGATGTCAAGGAGGAGGTGTTGAGGCCTAGAAATTCACAGGCGACAATAGTAAGGGATTCTCCCCAGTCAACGTTCCCAACTAGCCCGTGACTGTTTGGTGTAGGGAATCCGTCCGGTTTGCGGTCCGGCTACCGTAGGTCAAGTAACAAAAACAAAAGGTTTTATCGGTTGCGGCCCGGTCCACCGTGTATATTTTTGTATTTTTTGACTTAAGTATGATATGCAAGTGCCTATTTGACATGCAGATTGATAAAGATGCAGGGAGCGGTCACAATGTGATGCGCAGGTTCTTACCTCTCGTCTTAAACTCTCTCGCATCTAAATCACACACAGCAAGAAATTACAACTAAATACCTAACCTAGCCCTAGGGAGCAAAGTTATCATTTATTAATGAGTAATGTAATTTGTACATGCATTATGAAAAATCACAGATAGCTGATACTTCTTACAAAACGCATGAACATTAAAAGATATTTGAACAACCAGATAGCCAATTGTTTATGAACAGCACTCATTACTCATAGTGGAAATCTTCATAAAATAAACCAAAGAACATTCATACAAGAACATAAGTTCAAAGAGTTAGAACGGTCTCACAGTTAATGGACACAAAGCTGAAAACGAAATAGTTCCTCTTCAACAAATCCATAGCACAACATTTGAATATTCCACCAAGCTTTCTCCAACAGGAAAACTGTAATTATCTATTGCAAAAGGAAATAGTTCTTCTTACAATATGTCTTCACAAATCTAACTGGGAAAAAGTCCTAGTAACTTCTAACTTTCAAATATTTAAACAAAATCAGTAGACCGCTTGGGTTCCCCCCCCAAACGTGTGACTCTTCAGTTCTTCGAGCGTTTCATATTCCTCCTTTTCATCTTTTCTGCGCAAGCTCATTATCTGCTGAGTAACTGACGGACTTTTCAGATCTATGTATTTTGTTGCTTTCGATTTTTTCTTTTCCTTTGCTTGTCTCCCTTGCGACCCTGCCGGTTTCGATTTGATTTACAATGTCTAGCTACACCTTCGCGCCTTGGTAGTCCGACCAATCCCTTGAGTCCACCTGCAAATAAACCAAAATGCATCATTCATTGGATTTGCGTTCCAAAACAAAGCAGCAAATTATATTACTGAAACAGCTAATCCACAAGAAAAGACCAGGTGCGCCATCGTCATTTTACAAATGCCGACAACACTACCTTGTCCTTCTACAGGCTCGTGATAAAAACACCAACTACGAAAAATGGGAGGAAACCGACATCGAAAGCAAAAGCTCTGCCCAGCCGCAACGACGGAAGAGTAAAGGCTACAGGCATGCGATGGGAGGGCGGGAAAACTCAATCACAAATCGGAAGGATAATGACAATGGAATCCAAATGGTTTTCCCAGCCGCAACGGCGGAAGGGGCACAACTACGGGCATGCAACGAAAAACTCAACATGCATCGGCAGTGGAGAGCTTTTTACTTCGGATGGCTACTTGATTTGGGAGTCGCAATGGCAGAAGCGAAAAGTTTAGGGACACGCGACCTGAGGGCGGGAAGACTCTCAATCAGAAGTCTGAAGATATTTTACATCGGACGCTAAATGGCTTTCCTAGCCGCAACGGTGGAAGAAGAAAAGATACAGGAAAGCGATCAAAAGACCAATACGCATCGGGTGGAGAAATGATTTGGGAGCCGCAACGGCGGAAAAAGAAAGACGACGGATTCTGATCAAACAAAATTGACTCCTGATCAATAGAAAATATAAGTGCTTAGACAGCTTTAAAACTCAGTGACGGTAAACCTATTTTACTTCCGCAACAGTGGCTTTCCAAAGAATAATAAAGTCCGATTCATCCTCAGCTAACAAACCAAACTCACATCTGCGACTAAACGCAAAATTCAAACGCAGGTAACCTCCAAAAACAGGCCGAGAGTTAATCCTCTAACATCATCCAAAATTGAAGTACGACCACAAAGTTCAAACGATCCAACGATTAAAAGTAACGCTAAATCATGAGGAGGGGCCCAGAATTTAAGAAATTTGGGGAAATAGTTGCAGCCGCAATAGGTTCCTCGCTGCTTCTTGATTGTAGGCTGGCAGCAGATAGGCGGGATGCCAATGGATGTGCTTTTGAAACCAACAACAACAATTGATTTGATTGAGCAACAAACCGAGCAAACAAGCTGAGACTGTATCCAAAGGCAACAATCAAATTTGATCAAACAGCTTCAAGCGTTAAAGGAAAATCTAAAACAAATGGGAGATCAATCCAAGCATTAGAAATCTTTCTAGAAAATCATTAGAACAAATCAAAGAAGAAAATCAAACTAATCGAAGCAAAGGAGGGTCCTGAAATTTTTTGGAATTTAGGGAAAATGTTGCAGCTGCAACAGGAGGATGCATGTTATTGTACTATTTGACTTTGAGGGACCCTAATGGAACCTAAATGGAATTTTTTGTAACTAAGAGACTTTAATGGAACCTAAATGGAACTTTTTGTAACTAAGAGACTCTAATGGAACCTAAATGACCATAATTATATCCAAGACTTCCTAACAACATCTAAGTGATCCTAATGGCAGGATGATGATAATGATGATGCTTCTTGACAATGAAAATTATGGTATTGATGATTTGTACAATGTTACTGACTATGACTAGAATGATGATGAAAATGATGTCCCTATCAACATTTGAGTGAAATTAATGCCATCCAAGTGACCCTAATAGCATTTAGGTTCCACGATAGATAATTGTATTCCATTAGGTTCATTTAGGTGGAATTAGGGTCACTCAGATGCCATTAGGGTCACTTAGGTTCCATTAAGATAAATCAAGATAAAATAGTGCTATAATCACAACCATTATCATCATTGACATCGAAAATTCCATTGTTATCATAGTCCTAGTCATCATCATCAACATCATACAAATCAAGAATATCATCATCATTTTCATCATCCATGTCGTTATAGTTTTCAATGTCATCGTCCTCACTGTCGATGTATTGCTCATTGTCATCCTTATAACCTTGTAATCAAACCATCATCAATTCCAACATCATTTTCATCATCCATCATTAGAATCATTGTCATGTTTCTAGGGTCACTCAAGTTCCATTAGGGACACTCAAATGCCATCACATTCCATTAGGGTCATTTAGGTGCCATTAGGGTAATTTAGGTGTCATTAGGATTATTTAGGTGCCATTAGAATAAAAAAAGGTCAATTAGTGTTATAATGACATGCATCATCATCATTAACATCGAAATCGACATCGTTGTTTCCATTATTGTCCTAGTCATCATTTCCAACATCATACAAATAAACAATATCATCATCGTCCTCATCATTGTCATCATAATTTCCATTGTCATCATCCTCATCATTAATTTAGTGCCAATTTTCATCAACATCATATTGTATTCAAATCATCATTAATTCCAACCTCATTGTCATCATGTATTAGTATCATCATCATCATCATCATCATCATCATGTTCTTAAGGTCACTCAAATTCCATTAGGGTAAATCAAATGTTGGTAGGGACAATTGAATGTCATTAGGCTCATTTAAGTGGCATTAGGGTTACTTAGATGCAATTAGGGTCACCTATATTCACTTTATTTCATTGAATGGATGCTAAAACCGATGCACATGATGCCAAGAAATGAATCCCAAATGAATTACATTTTGTAGACACATCTAGGCACAACTTTATACAAAAGTACACACTAAAGATAGCGCTATTAGGGATACTAAATGTGTTTCTATTGAATATTCTAATCTAGATGTTAATTGGGATGTAATTTAGGATGGAATTTCATGGGTAAACTGTGTCTAGTTTAGTGTCAAATGATATTTGAAATTTCAAAAATAAAAAAACACAAGTGAATACAAGGGAAAAGAGAGTTCGTTTCACTCATAAAACTCCAAAATAGAAGAGTTAAACACTAATTTGACATATTTAGAGGAAGGAGCATCCAAGCTATAAAATCAATGATTATTACTTCAGATTTGGAGATTTTCAAGGGAAAAAGACTCCTAAATTCTCCCTTCCTAATCGAATAATTCCTTGTAGTTTCTTGAAGATTTTTTATTAAGGAAGAGGCTTTGTAATTTTTCCTTAAGGAAATCGGTTGAAGAATTTTCCTTCTGGAATATAGTTGAATAATTTCGCTTGAGGAAGATGGTTTAGAATTCAAGTAAAAAGAAAAGAAAACCCTAGTTTTTTGACAAGTGAGAGGGACCCAATACACTCAAGCATTTGAAGCTGGAAAGTGGAGAAGAAACCATCAATCAAGGGAAAATGGTATAATTAATTTATATGCTTAATTTGTATGATGTTGAAATATATATACCATGTTCTTGGATTCACCAATATTCTCTTCAGTGGATCCATTATCTTGCATCTAAGAGTTTTTTTAACTAATTTCCTCCTAACACTACTTAAACAATGCTTCATGTGGTTGGTAAGAGTTTGCATGTGGTGTGTTTGACATAATTCCCAAACCATATTTGATCTCTTGGATAGTGATGATTGCAGGGTATGCGCAAAATGGTGAGGAAGAAGAGGCTCTATAGATAGCACAACCTTGACACTCTACAATTCCTTAACCAAACTTTCAAGTATTTTTTTACATCGAATTTTCATTAAAAATTCATATATTTGATTATGGAAATGACATGTTTTGTATTTTAATTCAATACATGTAACTATGTATAAATTTGTTTTAGCATACTAGATTTGTATAGAAAATGTCTTGTAAATACTTTTAAAAGAATCCCAGTAGTCAACTAAATCTTTTTGACAGCCAAAGCAAAAATAGTATGTCATAGCCAAAGAAAAGAAGAAACTCTTGTATGTCTAGTAACATTGTCGATTGTTTCAATGGTTTGATGATAATACATGGAGACATTTTTATTGTTTATAATTATATATATGAAAGTTGTCTAAACTTTCGAAACAATATGGAAATAATTGATACCAACAATTTTCTAACCTCATATTATATCAATTATAAAAATGTCACTTTCTAGTTGCAGATATTGTTGTTGTGATTTCAAATTTTAGAGTAGATGGAAATAAAATTCTTTTCCTAGTAGAAAAGTAAATTTGTTAAAATGAGGAGCATGTCCTCAATCATAATATTTGTCAAGTTCTCATCTATCAAGTCCAATCTCTACAAAGTGCACCAACTCAACCATCATAGTTTTGTAAGACAACTGCAAAAGATGTTTAAGCCATGTTAAAAGAGAGTCTTGTCTTGTGCCAAAAACTCGGTCACTAAAATGCCAATTATACTTGTACCTTATTCACAAGATGAAGATGAGAAATATTTATCCTTTCATACTTGCGTTTGATTCTCTATGGGAACTTTACAAAATAGAATGGTCTACCTTTGAAAGTTATCTTGGAAAATAATGGGTATTTCAGTAATGTGTAAGAGATATGACTTTTCTAAAGTACACACTCCTATATAGAATTAATAAAAATAGTTATATTACAAAGTGTACTTGGAGAAATAGAAATACCTAAACTTGTATGTATGTATGTATCATGTTTTATTGTTAAAGCATGGTTTTCATGTTGCAACACATAAAATTTTATAAATACCAAAAATGACTACAACTTTTAATCCATCTCGTAGCTACATCCAACTTTGTATCTTCTTGCCTAAAATAAGTAGTAGTAATGATGCATACAACTTGGTTCCTTTATGAGACTCAATGCCATGTAAACGTGTTTCAATATTTGAAAATAGGATTATGTTGAAACATGATATGTTTCCTTTAGCTTAAGGGATGATAATATTTCACGAAGAGCTTGGTTTGTTGTTCTAGTGAATCAACTTGTGATTAATTATGGATATGGGTATGAAAAGAATTGATTTGTATTCCAAAGTGAAATTGGATTCTTGATGAAAACCATTAATTATGTACTAACTTCTTCCCTACCATTAGGAATTCCTTAGGCCTAAATGTTATAAGTATTCCCACTTATTCATTAGTATTTATCGTGGCCATCATCAAGGGAATTTTGATTTTTCCTAGGATTACTCCCTAGAACCCTATTAGTGTAGTACACTCACTTGAGTAAATTATTCGACGGTCACTCTATGTTGGCAATTGCAATTTTGCACTACTAATTCAAATGATGAGCAAGGTTTCTTCCCTCCTTACCCAAAGGTTGTTGCACTTCATTCATAGGATCATTTTGTAGCACGTATTCACCTTTTGGGTTCACCTTTTTGGTATAACCCACTTATATGTGATATATCATTTCATGTTAATTTGCACTCTTTTTTGTCATATTTTAGGGGTGCTTCTTATATCCCCCTTTTTTGCTATAAACAATTGTTTTATTTTCATGTCCCCTTCATTCACTTGGTACTTAAAGCACATTAATATAAATGTCATTTCATTTTAGTGAAAAAATATGAACATTTTTTTATTAATCATGTGTGGGTGCACTTTGGCTTACCATCTTCAGTCACCTCCAACAATGACAATAGATTTCCAAGCCACTTTTGGAAATTGCTATGGGTGTTGATGGATAGAATGTTGAAGAGAAGTGTTTGCTTCTACCCATAGACATATGGGTAGACTGGGGTAGTTTCCATTGCTCAAATTTTTCACATTTCCAACCATAACCATGCAAAACATGGGATACTAATATCCCTTATTTGAAACACAACTATAATCAAATAATACATAATATGATTTGAACTTTACATTTTGAAGTGTGTTTTGGATTCCTTCCAAATGATCCATTGTCCATTCTAGGCTCTATTGTTAAGGTGATGATGGTAAAGGAAGTTGTTGCACTTGGCAAGCAATTTAGTTGATTTACCACATTATAAATATGCATGAATAACATTGCAAAGATTTGTAGAAAATCCAACATATGGATAAACATGATAAAAAATAATAGATAATTAGTTTTACATAGAAATTGTAGAAATTGATACATCATAGAGAAATTCAGAAAGAAAATCGTGCAATTGGGAGCGTAGTTGTCGAGGGACAAAAACAACTGAACAGGGAGGTTTGTTCCTAGAGTATATTTCAAGTTAAATAATTCTTAAGTCATTTTGGATTTGTGTTGTAGAATTTTCTAGCTTTTGTGCAAGTATGGTTGCATAGAGTTATGCATTGCTTTAAGTTGTGATTCTGAGTACGATAGTTTGGTGTAGATTATGCAAATGAAGTTAGTAGTTTCTTGCAAAATATTCTTGAATGGAAGATTCATGTGGGGTAGTTGCACTAAGAATTTAGTTGTGGATTCTAGTGTTGAAAGCTTGTTGTCTGGGATATTATTTGGTTATGTTAACATATTGTCGCTCACCTCTTTCGTACTGGATTAGTTGCAAGACTAGTTCACCTCAGCATAAAAATATATCATGCATTGGTTCACTTTGACATTATTGACATGCATCATGGAAGAAATACATATTGCAATGAATTGTCTTCCATTATTGCGTCTCTTCCTCTTCCACAAACTTTGTACCATTTTGTAATTTATAATTGTATATAAAATGAGAACTTGAGAAACTAAGTGATTCATACCCCCTTGGCTTAGTTATTTATGTTGTTCATTTTAATGTGCAATGCCTCCTTTGGTTCCATTCTCTATTATGATGGCATTAATATTGTATTTTCACCAAGCGATTGTAAAATATAGAGTTATAACTGCCACAAAATGCATCATTGGCGACTAACTAGTACCTAGTTTTGGAGCATATACATTTAGAACCAAATTATCCCAATAATCATTCTCTAATTCTATATGGACGAGGTCACCTGCAATTGAATTGGGTTCTTTCTTTTTTTACACTACCTTGAAATAAATCCTACTTAGTGTACTACTCGACAAATTATTTTGTTGGTTTTGGTCAAGAGGAAACAATTTTCTTCTTTTCTTGCATCTAATGCAATAAATTAAAACTTACGAAAACTCGCATGGGCTATTCAATAAAAGAACTAGAAATGATAACATGTATACACACTAGGGGGATGAAATGGGTCCTAAAGAAAGTTAGAACATATGAGTAACTCATTTGAGTGTTGTAACATCTTTTAGGTATGTTAGGGAAAGGTCAACATTACCACAATTCCCACACCCTTGTTTGTCAAAGTTTTCAAAAATCTACCTTCTAATGCCAAAATTTCATTGGATGTTGTTGAGCAAATCCTAGTTGCAAATATCATCAATATAGACAACGTCAGTCCATGTAGTCATTGAATATGGGTGTCCCTAGTGGTACTTCAATGTCACAATTCTACTAGAACTGACGATTTTTTCATCTAATCCTTAGTTATCGAGTTATGGTGAGTTTCAATTCACTACCAAAAGCCATTCAGGGACACTTGGAAAATTTTAACTGGGGGCATAAAAAAAAAACCAAGCAATGGAATTGAGTGTCATTACATCCTGCATGTGTGTTTATGCAAGGATGATATGACCAAAATTTACTAACACCCTTGTGCAAAATTTACATTGTGCCTCACTGAGAAAAACCATACTTTCGGAGATTGTATAATACAACCATTTCTAGAAAACTGAAACATGGTAGAGTGGTTGCCTGGGGTGACACTCCACATATTGAATCCATCATAATTTATAGTTTCATTATCTGTGTTACAGATTCTTTCAATGGCAGGTTGCAAGAATCCCCCTAGGGTCATTCAGGAACAACTTGTGAATTGCTCTGGGGCGCAAAATCTAAACTAGGTAGCATAATTGGGTTCCGTCAGCTCCCATAGGTGTGTTTGGACAATGTGGGCGTGGTATTTTTATGCACAGTTTCCCATGATATTTCAATTAAAAATTGGCCACCTTGTGCAAAATTGACATTGGCCCTCACTGAGCAAATCCCTACATTTGGAGATGGTACAATAAGATTGATTCTAGGAAATTGAATAATGAAACAACGAGCATTTAGTACCACAAGATTAGGAGCACTCCCATAAATGAATCGTTCAACCTTCTTGTAGGACCAAAACAATTTCCAAAAATGTTAACACGTGTTAGGGATTTTCTCGAAGAAGCCATCAAGCTCCTCCACCAAGATAAAAGTGTGCAAGGGATCATATTTTTAACCATTATAACCATCTCCATGAATGGAAATGACCTCAATCTAGCCATGTTCTAGGGTTAACTAAGGTCAAATATAAATAACATCCAAAGAACATGAGAACTATTAAAACCAAAAACATTATTTGTGGAAAATGAGAATGGTTAAAACTTATATAGTCCCAATGCCACAAAGTAGTACCAACTATATTAGTGTTTAATGAACTAGTATCACTTGGTAAGGGATTCTAGTTATTGTGTGTTTATACTTGGAAGATAAAAGTGAATTATGGGATCTAGTCAATTGAATTATGGCATTTATAATTCTATTTGATTGTATACTTGTATATATTGCAAATTCAATGTTGACAAACAAAATAATGTTATATATTGACACGAGTGGATTCAGACTTATATGCAATCCAATTTTTAGTTAATAGTTAACTTGTATAACAAATTTTTATGATCTTTACTAACATTTATTAAAATTGTTGCATGTTTTACATAATTGGAATGGCATCTTAGTTGTAACTTATCTCATATTTGATTATGGTATGTCCACTTTGATATGATGTAATATGATTATGGTTCAGTATTATATGTTGCAATATAATGAGCTAATATAAATATGAATTATTGCATGAAATAAATACAAACTTTTCATTTTGAATATTTTCTTTGCAAAACACGAGTCTTCCGGAAGATATGATTGATATTGATCATGATCCAAATTATGTTGAGTCTAGATCATATATGGGAGTTGAGGATGGATATGGAGATAATACCCAGGAGGATGAAGATGATGATGATCCTAGTGATAACGTCATGATGATGGCGATGACGATGAGGCAATTGCTAATGGTATCCAGTGATGTTGGCCATATTAACCGTATCATGGATTATTGTTCAATTATCATTATAATACTGTCGAGGCCTCGGTTATGTAGGTTGTTGGAATGGGTTCCAGGGCTCACAAAAGAGGGGGGGAACCCATACTGAAAGGATTCAAAAGGTCCTACGCAAGCATAGTTCTATCCTCATCATGTTTGGAACAGTAATCTCCCACAAATATAAAGGCCTCTGCTGGCACTTATAGTTTTGATCCTGAAAGGATCTATCTCCCAACTAAAGGAAACACAATGTCTTAGATGTTGAAAGAAAACAAATATTCCTAAGAAGGAAATCTAATCTAAGTCAGTCCTACTCTAAGAAGGTATCTTGTTTGTATGCAGGTTAACTTGAGGTGAAAGTAGATAAGCTTTTATCAATTCAACATAAATGTAAAATAATTTAATTACTCATCCATATAAATTACTACCAACCAACTAAAATTGACTAATAGTAAATAAAATGTTAGTGCATTCAAGATCAACCCGTAATTGATATGTCAATTGAAAAATTAACATCAATTATGATATTTCCTATAAAACCATTTGCAAAAATAGATAACAATTTTAATTGAATAAATTAATTAAAACAATATGGATACACAGATCGTAAGCAAAGAGAAATCAAAACTATGGATCAATGTATTTATAATTTGCAAAAGATTAAACATTGATGGTAAACAATCTAAGGTGAAAAAATCAATACTTATCAAAGAAACTTGATCAAATAGGCATAAGAATATTCAAGAGAACAACATAACTATATTATAGAAAGTCTGTAAAAAATTGCAAACCCTGTATTAATCAGAGTGCCTCCAATCCCTTTAGCTGATTTTTCCTCTTCAAAACCCCCCTTATACAGGAAAAATCTACCGTTTAAATAATAATTACAAAAAGAGTAAATCCCCATGAAACTGGGATTGTAAAATCCACATGAAACTAATGGATGAGAAATTCTCGCCACCTAGTGCAAATCCTTAACAATTCATCTATGTTGGCATAATTTGTTGACTCAAACCCTAGTTGGGCATCGCACATAAAATTTTCCATCTCATTTTTAGCCAGCTTGTGCCAAATGTAGACAAAAATGTGGATCTTTCCCTGTATAGCGAGAGGTAGTCTTATTAATCGATCCATGTCTTCAATACTGACATGTTCAAGGCATTGAATTTTCCCTTTGGCCTCATCGCATCGGCGTTCAACTTGTTCAATCATTAATTTTGGTGGACAAGTATTCTCAATAAGATCCATGGTAAGGAAGTGCAATGTTTCCATAATGTTGTCGACAACATACCATATCCTTCCACAAATAGCATGTGCTTTCTGAATTGTGTCTTCAATCATTTCGTTTAAGTAAAACCAAGCACGAAATACAATCCTGACTTTCTTCAACTGAAAACTATTAAGGATAGTGATATCCTCTATTCTATCCTTAATATACCTCTGCCAATCCACAATATCTGCATAGGCCTTAGAAGCTTGGTGTCTCTTGTCTGTCTACTCCTCAAGGGTGACATACATTTTTCCAAAAGCAACATGAGTCTCCATAATGTCATCCAGATTATTAAATAATTCATGGTGTTCTTGATTGACCTGGATGGCCAAGTCTTTAAACTCTTGCTGGGAAAAATTAGAGAAGGCAGAGGAAGCGGCACTTGCAGTTGCATCTTCACATTGTTTTTCAAGCATAGATATCCTTTATGCATTGGTAACACTTATTGCTTGTTCATCATGCAAATTAGCCTAGAGAGAGGTATTCTTCAGCTATGATTCTTTAAACCTATCTTCATATTCCTTTTCAATATTAGCAACATAAGTCTTATGATCCTTTTTGGTTCTATCCAATTCTTCTTCTAGTTTCTTTATGTCTTCCTTTTTTCTATTGATATCCCTATTCAGTGTGTTAATTGAACCTAAAGCTATAGTTGTATCAATTGTATCTATCTGGGGATCCCCATACTGTTCAATCTAGATTATCTTATTAGTAACAGGTGCTTCCAAACCACCTTGATCTCTGCTTCTCTTCCTTCCTTTTCTAACCACTTCTTTGGATGACCTTCTATAGAAATAATCCCCAAGAGGGACTACAATATCTTCTTCAAACTCAGCCACTGATTCAGTAAATGATGAAGTCCCATTCACTGTCGAAACCAATGAAGATATCTGAGTAATGATGAGAGCAGGTATGGGCATAGTAACATGGGAGGTAGGCAAGGAAAAAGAGATGTTTTGAACAACTCTTGGTTTAGAGGTTGAAGAAAGGATCGGGGTGGAAATTTTAGAGAATGGAATGCGAATGTTAGCAGCTGGAAGTGATTATTAGGGAACTAAAATTCACTCAGGAATAGTCGATGATGAAAGGATGAATGAGGGTAATTGTAGAGGGACTTTTAGGGACAGGGTTTCTGGAATAGTAGATGTAAGAATGAGATGTTGGACTGAGCTAGTTGGGATAGAAGCAGATGAAGAGGTCAAAGAGTAATAGAGTTGAGATAGCGAGGGTGATGGGATCGCCCCAGCAGGCAAAGTTGAGAGAGTTTGGATAGATGAGAGGAGAAATGTTGAAGTTGAAGAATTAGAAACAGAAGTGGATTCTAGGATCCTTGGATTGGGGATAGAGTCTTTCGTTTCATTATTATTGAACAAATTTGTAACTGTTTGCAAATGCTTAGTTACTTCTTCAACCACAGGCACAAGAGAATGTACTTCCTCTTCAGTATCACAGTCAATAAAGTCTATGGTGGGGGTTTGAGAAATAGTAACCTGAATTTTCTATTTTTAGCCGGCTTAGCCTCAACTGTTGCTTGATCATCACACACCTGGGTAACTGTAGTAGTTACTTGAGTGTCGGTAGTAGGATTAGCAGCTACAGTTACTTGAGTGTCCAATACTTAAGTCATTTGTGCTAACTTCTGCTTTGATTATTGGGATGTCTGCATCATAGCTTTCAATTGTTGAGCAATCTTTACTTGTGGAGGGTCTTCCATAGGGATTTTACCCGTGTTCCCATTTGGATAAGTAATCACTGGTGGAACTGCTTCTTCTTGAGCTTCTTTCTTTTCTCTGTCTTTTCTTACCTTTTCAAGGATCTCTAGCCCCATTGCTCTGTAGCCCAAAACCTTAGTTTTAAGCTCCCGTTGATATTGCAAAATTTGGCTTTGTTCATCTTTTCTCTTGTCCCTGGCCAAGACTTCAAAAAAGGTATTCACTCCCTGGTAGATGGATTCATCAAGAACTTCTTCATGATCATAACCATTCCTGATATGGTTTTGCTTGAAAAGAGCATCAAGAAACCCCTTAGGGTCATGTTTTATTTTAGGAGAAAAACCTAGTTTCAAAGAAATTATTTGGTCACTTAATACTATAGCCCAAGTTTAATTTGGGATGACTAATGGCCCAAGATCCGAAGGAAATTTAGGCTAGCCTTTCCTTTTAGGACCAACGACTTTTTTGTAGACACCATCAGTGACATTCTGGAAGGAAACCTATTCAATGACTAACCTATCAAAAACTATCCTGGGAACTAGGCGGACAATATTCCTACACCAAATTCTTATGTATGAAAAGGATTCACCAACATACCAATCACCCATTGTGGCAATGAAGGCTCTTGTTTTAGGTGAAAAGCAGGAGCTTCCTCTTTGAATATTTTAAAATAAATACTACCCAGAAAGTGTTCACAAATGTCATAGAACAAAATTTCATAATTGTTATCCCACGGTGTTGAATAATAAATACGTATAGGAGGGGCTGGTAAAGTCCAGTTCCATCCCAAATTGGGATATTGGAATTACGTGTAGAACACATCGATGATAAAAGTTGAAAAGAAGAAATTTGGCTTCTTCCGAGCAGTAGATTTCTGATAATATTGAATGGTTGTTTTGAGTTCCAACAACAGGATAGACGCCCAAGGGAAAGACTCACTAGTTGTTAGGACATGGTGGGATATCAGAGCCCACTCAGCTTTAAACACATATTAGTTTGGAAGACCATAAAGCCTACAAAACATGGCTGCCAATAAGGAATAAGGCTCTGTAAACCAGGTAATCGGGTATGGGTTGTCATCCCTTTGCGAGAAACTGTTAGGTTCATTCATCCAGGGCATCAACATTTTGTTAAAGTTATATCTAATCTTAGAATATTGGGCGAACTCAACGTTTACGGGTTGGATAGCCGATTTCAGAGCATATGCTTTGCTAAAAACCTCAGGACTGAATGTGGCTAACTGTGACCCTGCGCTATCATTAAACGACCGGTCATTAGGGTTTGCATGGTTTACAATCCATTTAACTGCATCGGTATAGGGAAGGATAGCAGGCCTGGAAGCAATGGCATGTAGCTGGGAATCCCTAATTTTCTGATATACCAACTACCAACTGTTCATTTCAAATATCTGAAAGGTCATCGTTATGAAAAATCGAGTAGACCCTAAGCCAGTCGATTTGGTAAGTTTCGGTAATTCTACCACTAGTGCTTGAGAAGATGTCGAAGTTCGGGTCTTTGGTCAGCATATCTTTGTGAGTGTTCTTGCAATGAGTGATTTGTGTCATTTTTGGAAGGTTGAGAACAAATTGAGAAACAGGGAAACCGTAAACACGAAATCAAAACAAATTGAGAACAGGGAAACTGTAAACAATAGAATGTGGAAATGACAAAAAAACCAACCTGAATTAACCAAAACTTGTGAAAAGTATCCCCGATAATATTCACAATAAAAAACAAACCCACGTGGCAAGGTAATTTTTGAAATTGAAAATGATAAAGAAAATACAAAGGGCCCATATATTTATAGATTTTCAACGGGTCAAATCTAGGTCGTAGGATTAAAAATAAATAGGCGGTCGGGATCAAATCTTGCGAGATGTGGAATCAAATCGTGAGATTTCAATTTTATTAATTTTCCCGAAATCTGCAATCTGTGAATTGCGGGTTGCAGGATGTGGCTTCAAAACTTTAACAAACTAACGGGAAAGAAAGTCCCCGCACTCCGCAATCCGAAATTGCGGGTTGCGGGATGAAAAAAAATCTTAAAATTTAACTAACCTTTTCCGCAATCCACAATCCGCAAATTGCGGGTTGCGGGTTGCGGAAACACACAAAATGATTCATAATTCAAACTACTTCCCGCAATACGCAATTGCGGGTTGCAAGTTGTGGGATGACAAACTTCCAAAGAAAGGAAAAAAAGGCCCACAATTTTTAGAATAACAATCCAAAGTAGAAAGTTTCAAAGGGAGAAAATCCTACTCTTATTAAGCCAACTGTGAAGGCATAAAAATCAAAAGAATCATGATGAAAAACCCCACAATGAAAGGAATTTGAACCATTACCTCTATATTTTAAACATTTGGGGTTCCCGTGCTCAAATAAGACATGGGATCTATTGTACCTACAACAAATGGCAACTGGTTGGGACAAACCAGTTATCTCTGTAAATAAGGACTTCCTTTGAAAGAAAAACATGTTAGTAAACAAATATTTCAGCCTAAAGTTTTAGAAAATGTTTATATAAGAACACAACCAACAAGCAAAGTTACCAAAATGATTGATATATCCCCATCCATGATCAATTAAAATAATGCAAATCTGATAAGGAGGTATAAGGAATAATAAGGATCCCTTACCTTCATGCAATCACAGGCATACAGTTTGAGTTGAACTTGGGAGCAAACCTAGGACTACTACGGATATCCAAAACATAGGTCACCTTGATTTTTTTTTAAATCAGAAAACCTATAAGTCTTCATTGACATAAGACCACTGCCCAATTTGGTAATCAGTGCCATTCACAAGCCTGATCTGGAAACTGAGCAAGCCAGCTCGATAAGGAAACCCCCTGTCTTCCAGCTGTACCTCTAAAAGAAACTATCATGGCCTGGTAATCATCTAATGATAATTTTAGTCCAACATCAAACCTATGATCATGGCAGGGCTAGCTTGTGATAAGACCCCCCTGTCCTTATGTACAACAATTTCCATACAGGAGAAAACAAGAATTTATTTGAGGGTGAATTACAAGACACTACCATGGCTTGATATCCACATAATAGTAGCGTTACTCACTGATGCTTTGTAGATCATGAATGAACCAACCTGCAATATGACCTTCCGTCTTTCAGCAGAGACTGAAAGTTGCCTCCCCAGTTTGATGGTGAAGATGTCACTTCACCAAGCATCTATGAACCCAATGGGTTGGCTTGTGATAAGACCCCCCATCTTGCAATCCACAATCATTAATGAACATTATTTTCAATGTGACTATGATAGGATCCAGAGCAGATAGGGCTGACCAAGTTATAAAGATATGTTTTATTCCACTAATGAAACATGAGATGAGAAGAACCAGTTACCTCCACAACCCCAATTACACGAATAAATAATATGTAAAGATATTGACCAGGATGAGAATGTATCAATCCAAAATCCTACAATTATTGGTTGTCAATTCTATATAAAACAAATCCTAACATAGGCTAAAAAAAGGTTGAAACTGAAAATGTATTCAAAATTCGGAGTACTACAATCTTGAGACAAACTAATCAATCGCCATTACCAAATGTATAGACATTATTAAAACACCTACTAATTAGGAAAATCAATCAAAACAAGGGAAACATAAAAATGAACACACAAAACCTATATACATAACATATCAAATTGTTCGAACAAAATAATTTTTTAGCAAAGAAACATTCACTGGGTAAGTATCAATGACTCCCTCCAGTGCCTGCAACCAAACAGTGCTAGGACCAGTCTTTTCTGTAACAATAGCCAAAGGCGTTGAAACTTGGTATATTCACTTTTGTCCTTATGTTGTTTTATCTCATCTCAATACCAAATCCCCTATTGAAAATTCTCTGTCAGAAGAATATTTCTCATCAAACCATCTTTTAACAATCAATTGATGTTGATACAGTTTGTTTTTGGACTTTTCTCTATCTTCTTCCAGCTTAAGCAAAGTATCAATCCTCTACTGAAGCACGGATGAATCATCTTCTTGAATAGATTGGGATAGTTGTAATGAGGGGATAGTAAGATTGGATGGTAGGATGGATTCCTTGCCATAAACTAGACAATAAGGATAATTCCCAATGGTTACCTTCAGAGTAATCTGGTCTGCCCAAGAGCATTGTAAAGTTGGGTGTGCCAATCTTTACGATGAGAGGCCACTGTTTTCTTCATAATGTTTATCAAGTTCTTGTTAGAAGATTCAGCAAGACCATTGCCTTGTGGATAATAATTGGCAGAAAATTTGATTTTGATCCCTTTTTCAAGGGCATAGTGTGTGAAATCAATCGACGTGAAATATGATGCATTGTCAAAAACTAGATATTTAGGGGCACCAAACCTAGTGACTATTTGACTTTACAGGAAGGATATCACTTGGTTCGTAGTGCACTATCTCAGGAGAACTGCTTCAACCCATCTAATAAAATAATGTGTGGCTATCAGGATGTACTTGTGTTGTAGGGAAGAAACATAATTAATGGGTCTGACAAAATCCAGTCCCCATTGCTGAAATGGGAATTGAACTGCTACTAGTTGCAAGGGGAAGGGGCAACCAGGACCAGGTTATATCCTGAGAAGCCATCAAGGAGTGAAAACATCTCAAACCTAGCTACCTCCTATAGGATCTACTCCATAGGAGGAATAGGGTAGTTAGCCTATTCCGAAGCTCTGTTTAAGTTTCTGAAATCGACACAGATCCTGATTTCCCCATTCTTCTTTCGAACGGGTGTCAAGTTAGCAATCCATTCCATATGTATGACAGGGAATATAATTTTCATTGTCAGTAACTTCTCAAGCTCTTTCTTTACAAAGGGTTCCAATTGGGATGCATCTTCCTCAACTTCTGTTGGTAAGGTCTTACTTCTGGTTTCATTGGGATATTATAATGCATGATACCAGTTTCAAAGGTTTTAAGTTCATCGTACATCCATGCAAACACATCTTTGAAATCCGTACACAACTTGATAAAATCTCTCCTTTCTTCATCAGAGCAATCGATCCCAAGGTTGATGAAACGAATATTCTGTTGAGTGCCCAAGTTGACAAGTTCATAGTTGAGAGATGAACTCTCGGTCTTACAATCGGTATTTTGTTTGAACTTGTCTTGTAGGTCATAAAATTTCTCTAGGTTGATTACTGATTTAGGGATAATGTTAGAAAGATCAAATAAGGATTTATCATGTTCAGCCTCATCAATTGCCATACCTTGAAAGGTGTCCTGGGCTGAGAGAAAGTCCAATAACTTGTTGATCATTGTCAAATACTTTCCAATTCGTCACATTATCTGGAATGGAAGGCCTGTACATCAATTCAATTGAAAAAATTTCTAGTAACAAACCTTCTAGTGGAATCAACCTAGATGCAGTATTAGCCAGAAGATCAGCATCAAAATTTTGTGATCTAGGGACTGACTTGATGTTGAATGCTGAAAAAGAGTTAGTAAGATCCCTTATCAACTTTTGGTAGTTAATTAAACAAGGAGACAGGTAATGTATTTGGTTTCTCACCTGCTTGACTATGATCTCAGAATATCCAACGCATTCAATTACCTTCACACCCATGTCAATGGATTTCCCGAGTCCTTGGACCAATTCTTCGTACTTAGCTACATTGTTGGTGCATTCTAACTCAATTTTGCACACAATCATAGTTTTGGTCCCTTTTGGATCAACCAGGACACAACCTGCACCAGCCCCATCCTTAGACCTGGAGCCATCAAAAAATAAATTCCATGCCATAGGGTCAATCCTAAAATTAGTACTAACATTATATACATTGTGTGCAATGGTGCCAGAGAATGGTACAAAAGTAACATGGGAAATTTGTCACTGGTTATGTACATTCTCGATCGGTGAAGCATCAATAGGAAAATCTCCAAAGAATGTGTCAAACGTGAAGTGTTCAATGTGAGTGCTGAAGTAAGAGATAGATTCATTCAGGCCATCAAGGTTAGTAACTGTTTGCTTCATAAATGGTTCCCTATTGATCTTAAGTTTATTGGGTTGTCCATTGAGGGGTAGACATAGGTGAGACCAATCAGTGGCGAAGTAACCTTTCATCTTCTCGGACCAATATCTACTTAGCCACATTCCATAAGTTTATGGGATGTCAGTAATCACGATGTCTATTGTCTGGTGGATCCTGGGATTAGCAGACAATATCAACAAAACATTTCTTAGTATTCCCACTCCTTTTACTTTATATTTTTCAAGCTGGACAATTTGAATAGGGCACGGTTCCCAAGTTGCATTTAACTTCCTGCAGACAGAGAAAGGTGCCACAGTTGATGAGGCGCCTAAATCTATCATGCAATTGTGAACATTCCTATTGAAAATATCAAATGTAAGCAAGAAAGGAGCTATCCCCTCACTTCTGGGTTTCTGACTATTCGGTTTAGCATAAGAGTCAAGGTTGTTGTTTTTAGTTTCCCTTGGTTGTTTGATTATCATACTTTTAGGAAGGGAATATCTTATAGAACAGATTTTAAGAAGTTCAAATACAGAGATAATAGCTTTGACTCTTTTCAATTCTTTAGCCAAATTGTACTCCGGTTCAAGAATGACAATATCCTTTTGTGGGAGAGTTTTACCTTTATTGGTAACTAGTGTTGAAGGTGGTGGTTCCTAACAGGGTTTCCCTTTGGACCTATTCTTATGAGGATGTTGAAAATTGAAGACTGTCTCAGGTACTTCTTCTTCTTTAGAAAAAAAATTACAGCACTGACCTGCTAATCTTCTTCTTCTTGTTCCTGTGGTGGTGGTGAGTCTTGGCTCGCTCGATCATCAAAGGGTTCAAGGGAATCCTGTATTCCCATGGCCAGAGCTTTTAAAATAGAGTAAATTTCTTACGAGGTGAATCCTTCACTGGGATTGAGAGGTAGTGGATTTTGGGGAGGTTGATTAGGCCTTCTGAAAGGTGGCCTTGCAAACCCCCTGTTATTGGTTTGATTTTCATTACTATTTTTATTTGAATCAACCATCTCATTGGAAATTTTTTGGTGAAACTTATTTATGTCAGTCACGTCGAAAGGATTTGGGTTTGTAGCAGCTTTTTTGGGAAGGTTTTCAATTTTCTTTCAGGAGGTGGATTCCTTCTCAGTTGGTGTGTCGAGATTTTCTTTAAGGAAAAACATATCCTTCTCTACTTGGAATATGGCTTCAGCGAAAGACTCCTACATGCTTCCTTTGCAAGCCCTTTTAACCCACATAGCTATTTTAGTTGGAAGTCCCTTGATGTAAAATTCCACCAACAATTCTTCAACAGGGAGAATGGTGGTGGGAATTCTGGTTTTTAGATACAAAAACCTCTAGTTGAATTCTTTTACCCTTTCGTTTCTTTTGGTTTTCATAGAGGAAAGCTCTATAACCAAATATTTTGGGGTCTTGTCATCCCCAATTTTTTGAGTAAAGAGTGTTGCGAATTCATTGCACGATGGGATATATCTAGTTTCCAAGGAAAAATACCATGTGGAAGCTCTACCTTCAAAAGTATAAGGAAATAACCTGCAGACTACATCTTCGTCTATCACATTTCTGAGTCTAATTGTCTGCATAAATGTTTTAATGTGATATTCTACAGGGATCTTATCATCAGGGTTATACTTTGGAATACATTTTTTAGTATTATTAGGTAATCTATGTTGATCACCCAGGACAGATACGCCATCTTGATCTAACCAAGGTCTATTGGGTCATTCGCCAACCATTGGGATGTCTTCTTCTAATGAACTGAAAGTTTCTGAATCTGATGATTCATCTGAGGAGGATGGAGAAGAAGGGGGCAAAGGTGGATGTCCACCTGTTGCGATGTTGGGTTGAGGAGTACTTTGTTCTTGAAATAATGAGTCAATATTTAATCTAGGGGTCGATGGAGGACTGGAATAATTGTTACGTTCTTCAATGTTTCGATTGCCTGAATTGTGGTTATCTTGACTATTGGTCTGGGGATCATCGATCTAGAGATGTCAAACTGTCATTGGTGCAAGATCAAGATCCTTAGTGAACCTCTGTTGTAACTTGGAAACGTTATTGGAATTACCTTTTAGCAATTATTTGACTATAATGGCCCCCCTAGTGGGTGATATAAAGATGAATTTACTTCTTGAATTTCTCTACTCGATAACAAGAGTAGAAGGGATGGTGTCTGGATCTTGCACCGGTTGTTCAACGGATGAAGACCCCTGTGTGTGAATACGGGTGACAATTGGTTCTCTTTCTAGAGGAGGTTTTCGGTACTCTCTTTAGGCATGTTTTGCTCCTATCCCTCCTTCTAGCGCCATTTGTTGAGGCCTCGGTTATGTAGGTTGTTGGAATGAGTTCCAAGGTTCACAATAGAGGGGGAAAACCCAGACTGAAAGGATTCAAAAGGTCCTACACAAGGACAGTTCTATCCTTGGCCTGTTTGGAACAGTAATCTCCCACATATATAAAGTCCTCTACTAGCACTTATAGTTTTGATCCTGAAAGGATCTGTCTTCCAACTAAAGAAAATAGAATGTCTTATATGTTGAAAGAAAACAAATCTTCCTAAGAAGGAAATCTAATATAAGTTAGTCCTACTCTAAGAAGGTATCTTGTTTGTATGTAGGTTAACTTGAGGTGAAAGTGGATAAGCTTTTATCAATTCAAAATAAATTTAAAAGAGATTAATTACTCATCTATTTAAATTAATACAAAACAACTAAAATTGACTAATAGTAAATTAAATGTTTAGTACATTCAAGATCAACCCATAACTAATATGTCAATTGAAAAATTAACATCAATTATGATATTTCATGTAAAACCATTTGTAGAAATAGATAACAATTTTAATTGAATAAATTCATTAAAACAATATGGATACACAGATCATAAGCAAAGAGAAATCAAAACTATGGATCAATGTATTTATAATTTGCAAAAGATTAAACACTGATGGTAAACAATCTGAAGTGAAAAAATCAATACTTATCAAAGAAACTTGATCAAATAGGCAGAAGAAGATTCAAGAGAACAACATAANATTACAAACCATGTACTAATCAGGGTGTCTCCAATCCCTTTAGCTTATTTTTCCTCTTCAAATCCCCCCCCCCCCACCCTGCCCCATACACGAGAAATATGCCCTTTAAATAATAATTACAAAAAGAGTAAATCCCCATGAAACAAGGATTGTAAAATCCACATGAAAATAATGGCCGAGAAATTCTCACCACCTAATCCAAATCCCTAGAAATTCATCTATGTTGGGATAATTTATTGACTCAAACCCTAGTTGGGCATGGCACGTAAAATTTTCCATCTCACTTTTAGCCAACTTGTGCCAAATGTGGATATTTCCCTACATAGTAAGAGGTTGTCTTATTAATCGATCCACGTCTTCAATACTAACATGGTCAAGCAATTGAATTTTCCCTTTGGCCTTGTCTCATCGGCGTTCAACCTATTCAATCATTCTCAATAAGATCCATGGCGTTCAACCTATTCAATAAGATTCGCGTCGGTGTTCAACCTATTCAATCATTGTCGCATCAGAGTTCAACCTATTCAATCGATCCACGTCTTTCCATAATGTTGTCGACAACATACCATCTCTTTCCACAAATAGCATGTTCTTTTTTAATTGTGTCTTCAATCATTTCATTTAAGTCAAGCCAAGCATGTAATATAGTCCTGACTTTCTTCCACTGAAAACTGCTAAGGATAGTGATATCCTCTAGTCTATCCTTAATATACCTTTGCCAATCCACAATATCTTCATAGGCCTTAGAAGCTTGTTGTCTCTTATCTGTCTACTCCTCAAGGGTGACAGACATTTTCCTGAAAGCAACATGAGTCTCCATAATGTCATCTAGAGTATTAAATAATTCTGTTAATAATCCATGGTGTTCTTGATTGACCTAATGGCCAAGTCTTTAAACTCTTGCTGAGAAAACTTAGAGAAGAGGAAACTGCACTTGCAGTTGCATCTTCACATTGTTTTTCAAGCATAGCTATCCTTTGTGCATTGGTGGCATCTATAGCTTGTTCATCATGCAATTTATCCTGGGTATTCTTCAGCTGTGACTCTTTAAACATGTCTTCATATTCCTTTTCAATATTAGCAACATAAGTCTTATGCTCCTTTTTGGTTCTATCCAATTCTTCTTCTAGCTTCTTTATTTCTTCCTTTTTTCTATCACTCTCCCTGTTTAGTGTGTTAACTGCATCAAGGTTTGCACCTATAAATATATCTAAAGTTGTAGATTTATCAATTGCATCTATCTGGGTATCACCATACTGTTGAGTCCAGATTATCTAATTAGTAACAGGTGCTTCCAAACCACCTTGATCTCTGCTTATCTTCCTTCCTTTTCTAACTACTGCTTTGGACGACCTACTGTAGAAATAATCCCCAAGAGGGACTACAATATCTTCTTCAAACTCGGCCACTGATTCAGTAAATGATGAAGTCCCATTCACTGTCGAAACCAATGAAGATGTCTGAGTAATGATGGGAGCGGGTATGGGCATAGTAACATGGGAGGTAGGCAAGGAAAAAGAGATGTATTGAACAACTCTTGGTTCGAAGGTTGAAGAAAGGATCATGGTGGAAATTTCAGAGAATGGAATGTGAATGTCAGTAGCTGGAAGTGATGATGAGGGTACTAAAATTTGCTCAAGAATAGATGATGATGAAAGGATGAATGAGGGTAATTGTAGAGGGACTTTTATGGACTGGGTTTTTAGAACAGTAGATGGAAGCATGGGATGTTGGACTGAGCTGGTTGGGATAGAAGCAAATGTATAGGTCAAAGTTTGATAGATTTGAGATAGCGAGGGTGATGGGATCACCCCAGCAGGAAAAGTTGAGAGATTTTGGATAGATGAGAGGAGAAATGATGAAGTTGAAGAATCAGAAATAGAAGTGGATTCTAGGATGCTTGGATTGGGGAGAGAGTCTTGCGTTTCATTATTATTGAACAACTATGTAACTATTTCCAAATGCTCAGTTACTTCTTCAACCACAAGCATAGGAGAATGTACTTCCTCTTTAATATCACAATCATTAAGTCTATGGTAGGGGTTTGAGAAACAGTAACTTGAATTTTTTGTTTTTTAACCGGCTTAACCTCAATTGTTGCTTGATCATCACACACCTAGGTAACCGCAGTAGTTACTTGAGTTTCGGTAGTATGATTAGTAGTTGCAGTTACTTGAGTGTCCAACACTGAAGTCATATGTGCCAACTTCTGCTTTGATTACTGGGATGTCTGCATCATAGCTTTCAATTGTTGAACAATCTTTACTTGTGGAGGGTCCTCCATAGGGATTTTACCCTTGTTCCCATCTAGATAAGTAATCACTAGTGGAACTCCTGCTTCTTGATCTTATTTCTCTTCTCTATCTTTTCTTACCATTTCAAGGATCTCTAGCTCCATTGCTCTATATCCCAAAACCTTAGTTTTAACCTCCCGTTGATATTGCAAAATTTGGCCCTGTTCATCTTTTCTCTTAGCCCTGGACAAGACTTCAGAAAAGGTATTCACTCCCTGGTAGATGGAGTCATCAGAAACATCTTCATGAGCATAACCATTCCTGATATGGTTTTGCTTGAAATGAGCATCAAGAAACCCCTTAGGGTCATGTTTTCTTTTAGGAGAAAAACCCAGTTTCAAAGAAACTATTTGGTCACCTAATACTGCATCCCAAGTTGAATTTGGGATGACTAATGGCCCAAGATCCAAAGAAAATTTAGGCCATCCTTTCCTTTTAGGACCAACGGGTTTTTTGTACACACCATCAGTGATAGTCTGGAAGGAAACCTCTTTAATAACTATCCTATCGGGAACTATCCTGGGAAATAGGTGGACAATATTGCTACCCCAAATTCTGATGTATGAAAAGGTTTCCGCAACATACCAATAACCCATTGTGGCAATGAAGGCTCTGGCTTCAGCTGAAAAAGCAGGGGCTTTCTATTTGAATATTTTAAAATAAATACTACCCAGAAAGTGTTCACAAATGTCATAGAACAAAATTGCATAGTTGTTATCCCACAGTACTGAATAATAAATAGGTACAGGAGGGTTCGGTAAAGTCTAGTTCCATCCCAGTTCCACACAAATTGGGATATTGGAATTCCATGTACAACACATCAATGATAAAAGCTGAAAATACGAAATTTGGCTTCTTCCAAGCGGTATATTTCTGATAATCTTGAATGGTTGTTTTGAGTTCAAACAATAGGATAGATGCCCAAGCGAAAGACTCACCAGTTGTTAGGACATGGTGGGTTACCGGAGCCCACTCAGCTTTAAACACAGAACAGTTCGAAAGAACATAAAGCCTACAAAGCATGGCTACCAATAAGGAATAAGGCTCTCTAAACCAAGTAATTAGGTACAGGTTGTCAGCCCTCTACGAGAAACTGTTAGGTTCATTCATCCAGGACTTCATCATTTCGTTAAAGTTATATCTAGTCTTAGAAGTGATGAAACAGGTCTCAGACACTGAGAGGGGGGCGTGAATCAGTGTCTATTTAAAACTTTAAAAATATCTTGCCAAATCACTTAATCTAATCAGTCATACATATTATGAACATAAAGATACCTACGAAGAATAAATATCAATATCAATTTCTTTTATTGAATAAAATTCTTGTTTACAAATTATAATTTTATCTAGACCTAGCTAGATGGAGAGACCCAGCTTTCCTGGAAAGATTCAACTTTCCTGCAAAACCCAGTTTCCATACATGACCCAGCATGTAGAGAGGAATCCAATCCTCATTCAAGATCCAACTTGATTACAGACACCAATCTGTTTGTATGAACACAAGGTCCATATCAATGGTAGAATATCCACCAAGATATTAATAATGATCCACCAAGACACAATTTCTTGTATTCAAAAATATATTTATATACGATCATGTGTCTTTGTTTCTATGGTTGCATCCCTTCATAAATGTGCCTTTTCAAATCTCTGTATATTTAATTTTTAATTAATAATTATGTTTTCATATTCTTTTACTTTTCTTTTGATTTATTGAATCTTTTTCAAACCATCGCATGCCCTTTCGGATCTCTGTTTTAATCTTTATTTCATAATTCTGTTATTTTATTTAATTATTAAATTAAATTAGTTAATTTAACCTTCATTGATCATCTTTGTCCAATTCATTCCTGTAGTTGCTCATTTTTAAAACTCTATTTATATCTTCATTTATTTTCCGGTAGTATGTCCTCTGCCAGCAACCTTCCCTTTATTTCATAACATATTAACTTATTTTTATTAATTTGACTTAGCTGGTCAATTTTAATAAAAACTTGTTTAACAGATATTTTCATATTTATTACTGTCATATTCAGATTCTGTGTAAAACAAAAAATTTCTTCAACTTGGGAAGTTGATTTTTCACACGTGTGATCCCCATATTAAAATATGAAACCATGGCTAGGTGGACAATTAACCAAGCAACAAATCCATGTCATCTTATGAATTTATGGGCACAAGAACAACATGTGGAGGGCATTGCTAAAATGACTTTTTATTATTGGTTTTAACATTTAGACAAATTTCACTTTAACAGGAAAACATATTTTTTCTCAATTTTGGCAGTCTCATAATTCACACATGTGCACACCCAGAGGAAGAATGACTTCTTGGTTGGATATCCACTTCAACAAAGAACATTCCCATCCTTTTTAACTAATTTATTTGTACAAGAGGAACCTCTGGCAGGCATTTTACTGAAGCCAGTTTTACTAATTTTTCAAACATTAAAGCAGTAAAACTGCTTAAAACCTTGTTTTGGAAATTCTCTAATTTTCTTCTCAAAGACTCTTAAATCAAACTAAGACCCTGTTCATGTGCACCTATGAACAAGCTACATCATGAATCTTTCATTTGATTTTTATCATCAACCTATGAGGCATGGCGGGCATTTCTAACTAACCTTTTATTACCAGTTATAACACAGTTGATTTTAGGATTTCCTCTAAAACTTATTTTGAAACCCCTTTTTGGCAGATTCATATTTTTCCTTCTTATTGACTTCCAAAGCAAACTGAATACAAGGTTAGGTAGGCCAATTAACAAGCTATAAGACCGCCATACACTGCAGGAATTTTCTCTCATAACATTTTTCTCGGGCACTTTCAGAACAAACTGAATACATGGTAAGGTAGGTAAAACAACAATCTACAAGACCCCCCTATGGTGTGGGCATTTACATTCTCCTAGAAATTATGGCGGGCATTTTCCTAAACCAGTTTTTTACTAGATTCCCATACTTGGTCATTTTCTTGTTTTTCACCAAATTGCTATATTTTTCAAACTATGTCAGACTGCTATAATGACTTCCGGATAGCTTCCAGAACACCATCATGTATTTTTCAAACCTCATCACACTTTCCACATCACCATATATTCCATGTCATCATTTACCAATCATGCCACATCATCATTCATGCCATGTCATCATATCTTGCCATATCATGTCTTTGGTTATTCCTTTGTAATTACTGATATCATTTTGACATCAATGACAACCAAATTCCATATTTCCAACAATCTCCCCCTTTGTCATTGATGGAAACACCTAAATATTCTCCCCCTTTGACAACAATGACAAAGGATAACCTATTATGCCCTTTTGTTGTAACCATCTTGACATAGAGTTTATAATTTTTCTCCACTTTGACACTGCTTCTGCCAATATGCTTCTCCTTGCCTTTTTGTCTTCTCTTCTTCTTTTTTAACTTGGGCTTGGTGCTAACCATTTTTAAGCATCCTTATTTACCCTCTTGTAGTGAATCTTTGAATGAGAACCTTTTATGGACTCCCCCTATCACTGTGCTCTTTCTTAAACATGCAATACCAGTTAACCAAGAAATTCTCTTTTATTCATAACATCCCTTTTATTTTGCAGATCTTATCAGTTTTAAGGATAGAGAGCTATCTTTACTTTTCTGCTTTTTAATGACACTAGTTGCTAACCTATCCAAAATTACATACTAATTTCTGAACTAAGTCATCTTTAGGTCTTTTAAGTCCATTTTTAATCTTGACGTGAAGCAACTAAATTCTGACAATTTTGTTTGGACTAACATCTAATAAGAACTTCTTTTAATGAAGTAAAAAAAAAACTTTCTTCATTTGGACTGTTGTATTTCTGCCATATTCCCAATTGTTAACTGTCTCCCCCTGAACTGATGCAACTTGGTTTAGACATTTTTTGTTTGGATCGGTATCCAACAAATTCTTTCTAACAAAGTAAGAGTGTCATTTCTATGTCTTCTTCAACACTTGGATTTTCTTTAACAATGCTGTGGTCATCGTTTACAGAATAAGAGTCTTCTTCTAGAGATTCATTTTCATAAGAGTCATCAGTTTTGACATGAGGATTAAGACCTCCTGTCTTTGGTCTCCAAACTTTATTTATCTTCTTCTTTGGACTTGTCTTTCTTGAATTCTTATGGATCTTCTCAGATTCCATCTGTAAATACATGTCATGAGGCATCTTGCTTTCTAGAGTTTGAATGTCGTCTCTTTTCAAATCCCTTCTCTGACTCCTTGCAGTGTCCTCCTTTTGATTGTATTGTTTCTTTGGATTCATGCAATTTTGTGCTTTGTGTCCAATGCCTTCACAATTGAAACACCTTATGTTGTATGCCCAACACGCTTGCATCTCCAACACTTTGTCTTTTCATAGGAACTCTTTTGAGTTTTCTTTTCAAAAGTATCACATTCCACTGCTTTGTGTCCATGTTTGTGACAAGAGTAGCAGTAGTCATTGAATATGTTACCATATCAAGTGTCAGTATGATATGATAAGCTTCCTTTATGATGTGCTTCATGTTTTAGCCTTTGTTTTCCATTATTTCTTCTCATGGAAGAGTTCTGATCTGGTATATGATTTGTAATTGCACTATGTTTTTCTGAAGAGGAAGAACCTTCCTCAAACATGGACAGGGAAGTCTCATTCTCAACTTCTTTATCCTTTTTGTATCCAAGACCAGTTTTGTCATGGGCTGGTCTTTGCCTACTCCAAATTTCATCTATAATGGTTGAGCTATTATATAGATTGCTCTTCTCATTTCCCTTGTATGGAGAAATATATTTGGATTGAATATAATCCATTGCTTTCCTTTCTCCACCTTTTGTGAATGTACTAGCGTAACATTTCTTTATCTCACTTCCTGTGAGACGTGTAGATTCTTCCTCTTCTTTGTTAATAATAGATTTTTCTTTAGTAGCATCCTCTTTTCTAAATACTAAGTCAACCATCCTTTGATACCTAGCCTCTTTCTCCTTTAAGGTTGCGTGATCTTTTTCAATCTTCTTCTTGTCATCCTGCAGTTCCTTCTCAATATGTTTCATGGAGATATTCAAGTATTCTTCTCTTTGATATAGTGACATTTGTCCTTATATAAGCCTTTCTTGTATTTCTTGTAGGTTCTTCTCCCAATCCAGTAAATTCTGCCTCTATATAGGCTCCCTTCCTTTCATTTGGTTCTCTTAGTCAGGAAGCCTTCTTTCATTAGCTTCAATTTGTCTTCTAAGGTTAAAGACTTCAGACTTTACCTCTTTTATTTCATTAATTTTGTTTTACAATTGTAAATTAAAACTAGAGAAAGTTTTCTTCAATTCTTTTTCCTTGTCATGTAGTTGGATCCTTTGCTCATTCAATATCATCTCAACAATCTCATGTTTCTTGGTTAGTGCACAGAACTTATCCTTTAGGATCTTCAAGTCGTTTTTTGTATCTACTAGACTCTTGCATGTTCTTCTAGAATTTTTGGATTACATCCACAATCCATGTAGTAACTCATTGATCTTGAAAACAGTTTCAAGATCACTTAGAGTGACCATAAACATGTTTTCAATCTTATCAAAAACATTTATAGGATAAAAACTTATCTTTTTCTTGGTATTTTCAATTGCAATAAGAAAGTATTCCTTCAATTTCTTCAAGTCTTCATTCTTAGTAATCAGGCTTTTATCCTAGAGAATTAATAGGTCTTCTTATTTTTCCTTAGAGAGTACTTCATCATCATAACAGATGTCATTTGAAAGTTCATCTAGCCCAATGTTTTCTTTGTTTTGTGATGAGGCAAATGAGAGATTGTTCTCTTCAGTGCTCAACATATCTTTACTTAGTTCTTCATCAGATTTTTGACTTGTATCTTCTCTTGCACTTTGATACTAGGCTTGATATGTGTCTTCAATCTTTAGCCATAGTTTTCTTGCAGAGGTGTAGTGCCCTAGTCTCATCTTGACATCGTTTGATAATGATCTCTTAATAGTTTGCAAAGCAATAGAAATGAATTTCTGATCATCTTTTGAAATTCTGGTTTTGTTCTTCAAGTACCATTTCTTGCTTGCTACTGCATCCCACACATGTGCTCCTTTGGACTTCAACTGAAATTTCATGGCATCCCTCCAATTGGCATATTCATTTCCATTAAACAAGGGAATTTTATCATCTACATTTCCAGCCATTTTTAAAATGTTGATATTGGAACCTATCTTTAGATTAAGTTCTTGGCTCTAAAAATGGACCTATTTTCCTTTTAGATCAGCCTTCCAGCAGTGAATTGTTCAAAGACAACCCGCTCTGATACCAATTGATGAAACAGGTCTCAGACACTGAGAGGGGGGGGGTGACTCGGTCTCTATTTAAAACTTTAAAAATATCTTGCCAAATCACTTAATCAAATCAGCCATACATATTATGAACATAAAGATACATACAAAGAATAAATATCAATATCAATTTCTTTTATTGAATAAAATTCTTGTTTACAAATTATAATTTTATCTAGACCCGGCTAGATGGAGAGACCTAGCTTTCCTGGAAAGATTCAACTTTCCTACAAAACCCAGTTTGCATACATGACCCGGCATGTAGAGAGGAATCCAATCCTCATTCAGGCTACAACCTGATTACAGACACCAGGTTGTTTGTATGAACACAAGGTCCATATCAATGGTAGAATATCCACCAAGATATTAATAATGATCCACCGAGACACAATTTCTTCTATTCATAAATCTGTTTATATACGATCATGTGTCTTTATTTCTATGGTCGCATCCCTTCATAAATGTGCCTTTTCAAATTTCTGTATATTTAACTTTTAATTAATAATTATGTTTTTATATTCTTTTACTTTTCTTTTGATTTATTGCATCTTTTTCAAACCATCTCATGCCCTTTCGGATCTCTGTTTTAATCTTTATTTCAGAATTATGTTAGTTTATTTAATTGTTAAATTAAATTAGTTAATTTAACCTTCATTGATCATCTCTCTCCAATTTATTCCTGTAGCTGCTCCTTTTTAAAAACTTTGTTTATATCCTCATTTATTTTCCTGTAGTATGTCCTCTGCCAGCAACCTTCCTTTTATTTCATAACATATTAACTTATTTTTATTAATTTGACTTAGCTGGTAATAAAAACTTGTTTAACAGATATTTTCATATTTATTACTGTCATATTCAGATTCTGTGTAAAACAAAAATTTTCTTCAACTTGGGAAGTTGATTTTTCACTTGTGTGATCCCCCTATTAAAATATGAAACCATGGTTAGTTGGAGAATTAACCAAGGAACAAATCCATGTCATCTTATGAATTTATGGACACAAAAACAACATGTGGCGGGCATTGCCAAAATGACTTTTTATTACTGGTTTGAACATTTAGACAAATTTCATTTTAACAGGAAAACATGATTTTTCTCAATTTTGGCAAGTTGATTTCTTCCTCATGTGATCACCATAAAGGAAAACTAAACCATGGATATATATACAAATATCCAAGGAACATACTCATGTTATTAGATTAATTTTGGACACATGAATGACACATGGTGGGCATTTGAAATTAGCTACTCAACCTTTTTGAACATCAGAAACACATTTTTTCTTATTTTGGCAGTCTCATAATTCACACATGTGCACACCCAAAGGAAGAATGACCTCTTTTCTGGATAGCCACTTCAACAAGAAACATTCCCATCATTTTTAACTAATTTATTTGTATAGGAGGAACCTCCAGCGAGCATTTTACTAAAGCCAGTTTTACTAATTTTTCAAACATTAAAGCAGTAAAACTGCTTAAAACCTTGTTTTGGAAATTCTCTATTTTTCTCCTCAAAGACTCTTAAATCAAACTGAGACCATGGTCATGTGCACCTATGAACAAGCTACATCATGATTCTTCTATTTGATTTTTATCATCAACTTGTGAGGCATGGCAGGCATTTCTAACTAGCCTTTTATTACCAGTTATAACACTAAGTTGATTTCATGATTTTCTCTAAAACTTATTCTGAAACCCCTTTTTGGAAGATTCATATTTTTCCTTCTTATTGACTTCCAAAGAAAACTGAATACATTTTCAGGTAGACCAATTAACAAGCTATAAGACCCCCATACACTGCAGGAATTTTCTCTCACCCATAAATTATGGGGGCATCTTTCTGAGGTGTTTTATTCATTTTTGCTTGCTAAACACCTGTTTTGGCAGGCTCATAATTTTTTCCTCGGGCACTTTCAAGACGAAATGAAGACATGGTAAGGTAGGTAAAATGACAATATACAATACCCCCCTATGGTGCAGGCATTTACTCTCTCCTAGAAATTATGGCGAGCATTTTTCTAGACCAGTTTTTTACTAGATTCCCATACTTCGTCATTTTTTTGTTTTTCACCAAATTGCCATATTTTTCAAAACTATGTAAAACTGCTATAATGACTTTCTGATAGCTTCCAGAACACCATCATGTATTTTTCAAACCTCATCACACATGCCACATCACCATATATTCCATGTCATCATTTACCAATCATGCCACATTATCATTCATGCCATGTCATCATATCTTGCCATATCATGTCGTTGGTTATTCCTTTGTCATTACTGAGATCCTTTTGACATCAATGACAACCACATTCCATATTTCCAACAAGAATATTGGGCGAACTCAGCGTTTAGGGGTTGCACAGCCAGTTTCAGAACATAGGCTTTGGTATAAACCTCAGGACAGAAGGTAGCTAACTGCGACCTTGCGCTATCATTGAACGATCAGTCTTTAGGGTTTGCATTGTTTACAATCCATTTAACTGCTTCAGTATAGGGAAAGATAGCGGGCCTTGTAGCAAAGTCATGTAGTCAGGAATCCCTAATTTTTTGATATGCCAACTGGTCATTTCGAATATTTGAAAGGTCATCGGTATCAAAAATCAAGTAGACGTTGGGCCAGTCGATTTGGTAAGTTTTGGTAATTCTACCACTGGTGTCTGAGAAGATTCTGAAGTTCAGTTCTTTGGTCAGCATATCTTTGTGAGTGTTCTTGTAACGGGTGATTCGTGCCATTTTTGGAATGTTGAATAGCTCTGCTAAACACATAAACATGAAATCAAAACAAATTGAGAAACAGGGCAACCGTAAACAATAGAATGTGGAAATGACAGAAAAACCAGCCTGAATTCACCGCAACTTGTGAAAATGATCCCTGGTAATATTCGCAGTAAAAAACAAACCCATGCAGCAAGGTAATTTTCGAAAATGAAAATGATAAAGAAAATACAAAGAGCCCATATATTTATAGATTTTCAACGGGTCGAATTCAGGCCGTAGGATTAAAAAGAAATAGGCGGTCGGGATCAAATCTTGCGGGATGCAGAATCAGATCGCGGGATTTCAATTTTATCAATTTTCATGCAATCCGCAAATTGCGGGTTGCGGGATGCGAGTTCAAAACGTTAACAAACTAACGGGCAAGAGAGTTCCTGCACTCCGCACTCCGCAATTGTGAGGTGACAAAAAATATTAAAATTTAACTAACCTTTTCCGCAAATTGTAGGTTGTGTAAACACACAACACGATTCATAATTCAAACTACTTCCGGCAATCTGCAACCCGCAATTTTGGGTTGCGGGTTGTGGGATGACAAACTTCCAAAGCAAGGAAAAAGAGGCCCGCAATTTTTAGAATAATAATCCAAACTAGAAATTTTCAAAGGGATAAAATCCTACACTTATTAACCCAACTGTGAAGGCATGAAAATCAAAAGAATCATGATGAAAAAGCCCACAATGAAAGGAATTTGAACCATTACCTCTGTATTTAAAACATTTGGGGCTCCCATGCTTAAATAAGACATGTGATATGTTGTACCTACAACAGATACCCACATAAATTTGACATTTATATATATCATTTTTACTTGTATCATAATGTATCATAACATTTTGTCATGTGTCGTTGCCTTGTCTCATATTGACATATTGACCTACTAGCATATTTTACTTTTACTTGTTTTAGTAATAGATGATGATGATTGTATCAGTATTATCTTGTTAATTTATATATATTGGAAGTGGTAGATGCTTTTTGGATGGATATTTACTATGTATGATGATTTTTCTACTTTTGATGGATGTTGTCAATTTCAATTAAATTTCTTCATAAATCCTATGCTATAAATTTGAAATGTGATATCTGTCTTTTATAGATCTTCATAAATGTTATGATATAAATTTGAAATGGTATATCTGTTTTTTTAGATATATGTTATTTGACATGATATTTATATAATATTGGTATATTTGACTCACTTGTTTTACTTATAGATGATAATGATGTTATAAGAATTATCTTGTCAATTTGTATATACTAGAAGTTATAGATGCCTTTTTATGGAGATTTAATAAGTATAATGGTTTTTCTAGTTTGTATGGATGTTGTCCATTTCCCTAGAAATTCCTTATAAATGGTATGCTATAAAATATTTGAAATGCAATATCAGTTTCTCTATAATCATATTTTATTTAAGAGATATTATATACTTAACTAATTTAATTGAAATTAAAAATATTAAATTAATAAAGTGCAAGCTACAAGGGAAGCAACGTGAGATGCTAAAATGGAAGAAAATGTGGCTCTAAAATGGAAGCAAAACTCAACATTAAAATGGAATCCATTCTTGGTGCTATTTTTTGCTCTAAATAGGAAGTTAAATCAGTTTCTTAACAGGAAGCAAAAATGGGCGATAATTAGGAAGGAAACCCCAACACTAAATGGAAGCAAACCTTGGAGCTAAAAAAGAAGCAAAATCAGGTGCTAAATAGGAAGCAAAAATTTGCGCTAAAAGGAAGCAAACCCTAGATCTAAAAAGGAATCAATTCTAGAAGAAACATTCAGTGTCAATTACGGAGCAAAACTTGGTGTCACTTAGGAAGAAAAAAAAGAAGCAATTTCAAAAAGCAATAATTTATTAGTCGGAGCTATTCCCGGTGCTATTCCTGGTGATATTCTTGGCGCTATTGTAGGTGATAAAAAGGGAACAAAAGTAGGCGAAAATCCTGGCATTATTACTGGATCTAAAAAGGGAGAAAAATTGGGCGCTATTCCTGGCACAGAAAAGACGCAATTCAAACTTGTAATGTAGCACCAAATTTAATATCTTCCATTGAGTTCAATTCATGGAAAAAAGACACTAAATTTCGACGCTAATGGCATGGTTTATTGTAGTGAAACCTGATATTTGTTAGCACAATGAGTGATGTTGGTGTAAATAATATATTTGAAAACAACATATGTAAAATGGTTCAAGGAGAAATAATTTTGATGAGGAGAGTTCAGTGTGGAACTATGTACAAGCTATTAGGAAGCATTGTCACTAATGGGTGTAATAGCTCTATTGTTCTTGAGAATAAAAGTGAATAAAGAAAGCTCATGATGTCTCTAGAATAGATATTATGCCATGGCATCAAAGATTGGGACATATTTGAGAGAAGGGGTTTCAAGCATTACAAGGTAAAGGTATATTTGAAGGTATGTCTAATTGCAAACTAGGTTTCATTTTCTGTGAACATTGTTTATATGGGAAGCATAATCAAGTGAAATTCCCTTCTAGTGCTACAAGGGAAAATGAGATCTTGGAGTTAATATATAGTGATGTGTTTGGTCCTATATATGTTCTATCACTGGAAGGATATATATATATTATGTATCATTTATAGATGATTCATTAAGGAATATGTGGTTTTATTTCTTAAAAAAGAAACCTGAGGTTTTCAATAAATTCGAGTTCAAGGCTCTTGTAGAAAACCAAATAGGAAAGAAAATAAAAGTGTTAAAAACTCACAATGGAGGTGAATTCAATGTTAAAGAGTTTGATCATGAAAAAAGGATGAACATGTCAATGATGGAGAAGGCAAGGAATATGATCAGTGGTGTACAGTTTGCACAAGAATTATGGGATGAAGCTATCAGCATTGCTTATTATTTGAAGAATCAATCACCCAAATCAACATTGGTCAACAAGAATCCTCGTGAGGTATGGTCTGGTAAGAAGAATTATGTTGCACATCTTAAAGTTTTTGGGTGTAATTATTTTGTGCGTGCTCCTAAGGAGAAAAGGAGCAAGATGGGTAATAAATCAAATAAATGTATCTTTATTAGATACCGAGATGGACTGAAAGGTTAAAAATAATGGAATCCTATAACAAGGAAAATAATGTCACTAGTCGAGATGCAACCTTCAAAGAATTTGAGAGCACTTCCAAGAATGAAGATGAATCAAAAGAAAAAGGACCATACTAAAATCGTGTTTTAGATAAAGATTGAAGAATCTATTGAGGAGGAATATTAATTTGAATCAGATGATGAGGTGGAACCACAGACTCCATCCTTGAGGAGATCTGACTGTGTAAGGAGGGCAGATAAAATGTATAGTCCACCCAATTTTTGTTCTGGTTTTGTTATATCTGCTATTAATGATGAATCTATATCAATTCAAAAGGTAGTTAATTCTGAAGAGTGAAAACTCTAGAAGAAGGCCATGGGAGAAAATGGAATCCTTGGAGAATATAAGCCCTGGATTTGGTCGAATTACCTAATGGAAGGAAACTTGTTGGTATCAAATGGGTGTTCAAAAATAAATTAAACACGGCAGGAAAAGTTGAGAAGTACAAGGTTGGACTAGTAGCAAAACGTTATTCTCAGGTAGAGGAAATTGACTTTGGTGAGATATTTTCCCCTATTGCAAAATTGACTTCCATTAGATTTCTATTGTCTCTTGCTACAGCATTCGATCGGGAGGTAAAATAAATAGATGTAAAAACAATGTTCCTACATGAGGAGCTGGAAGAAGAAATATACATGAAGCAACTCAAAGGATTTACAATAAAGGGTAAGAAAGAATTGGTTTGCAAGATGAAGAAGTCCCTTTATGATCTAAATCAATCTCCAAGAATATGGTACCAAAAGTTTGACACATACATATTGGCACTCGTATATGTGAGAAGCAAATCTAATCACTGTGTCTATTGCAAGTAGGTTGGAAAATATTTTGTTTATGTAGTGTTGTATGTCGATGACATGTTGTTGGTTGGAAACATCATGGAGGTTATCAAGAAGGTGAATTTGTAGCTATCCTCCAAGTTTGACATAAAGGATATCAATGATTCCAATTTAATATTAGGGATGGAGATCAAAAGAAATCATGCAGAAAGGAAACTTTGGTTAAACCAAAGAGAAATATGTTGAGACAAAAGAATTTAAACCATTCAAAGTCCCTATTCTTGTAGGTGTAAGTTTATATGCATAACAGTGTCCCAAGGATGAAGAAGAAGAAGAAGAAGAAGAAGACATGTCGCATGTTCCTTATGCTAGTGAAGATAGAAGTTGGAAGTTTGATGTATGCCATGCTATGCACTCGACTAGACATTTCCCATGTAGTAGGAGTTTTGAGAAATTATATGTCAAAACAAGGAAAGAAGCATTGGACATTCGTAAAAAGAGTTTTTAGGTATTTGCGTGGAACTACAGATAGTGCAATTTGTTATCAAGGAATAGTTGGACAGGATAGAGTGTTGAATGTACATGGATTTTCCAATGTTGAGTGGGATGGAGATATGGAACATAGAAGATATACAAGAGGGTATGTGTTTAACCTATTTGAATGTGTTATTAGTTAGATGGGTAAGAAACAAGCTGTAGTGGCACTATCAACTACAAAATTTGAATACATGGCATCCACTCATGCAAGTAAAGAGGTTGTATTGTTGTAGAGATTGTGTTTAGACACTAGGTTTGAACAGCAAGTTGTGATGTTAGATTGTGATAGTCAAAGTAAAATCTTCTTGGACACGAACCCTACTTATCACTCAAAGACGAAGCATATTGATGTGCAGTATCACTTTGTAAGAGACATGGTTGAAAGAAATAGGTTGTTTCTGGAGAAAGTCGACACTTTAGAGAATGTTCAGGTTCATTGACAAAATATGTGAGCACTAAAAAATTTTATTAGTGTAGAGAATCAATGGGAATTCGTTCCCTATATTTTTTATCTGATAAAATCATTTTCTCCCTATATGCAAAGAAAATAACATGTGGGAGAATGTTGCGTATGTGTTATAGTCTCTGCATTCCTACCCACCTTCTGAAAGGTGTTCGAGATGTTCCTAAACCCCCCCTTGGGATAGGGGACATGGGAGCTAGTGGGCCCCTATCCATGGATTGAGGGGTGGACCCCCGAAGGAGAGAATTTTGGGTCATTTTCACCCTATTTTTTGTTGTTCTTTTGGCCAATGGTTTTCAGCCAATTGTAATCTAATTCAGGTCTGAGGGTTGGTGAATGCATATATATTGTATTGTAAACGATTGAATTAATATAATGAAAAAGGAAATAAAGAGAGTGGTGAAGCTCTAATTTAAGTTGGGTTTTCCCTTCAAAGTTTATGGGGTAATTTTTTATGTACTGTGTGTGAATGTCATTGCTTACTTTTTATTTTGCTTAATAATTGTATGCATTATTACACTTGAACAGGTTTATAACTTTCAAAACATTTGTCTAATTCATTTGTACTCATGATCATATTCCCTCCTTTGAAATATAGTTGGATCATTGAATCCAGGAGGAGATTCAAGTGGGGCCAAATGTCAATAAGAAGGGTGGTAGTGATGACCCTACTCTATTTGGTAAAACAAAGAAGGGAAAAGGTAAAGGAACCAATGATGGAAAGGTAAACAGTGAGAATTCAACCTCATATCCAGGGAAGAAGAAAGTAAGTAAGATAAAGTGCTTCATATGTCATCAGCACAGAAGTTATGCATCACAATCAATAGACAAGAAGAAGGGTAAAGGGAACCAGTAATAGAATCATGACCAGTTTTTGCTAAAACTTAAATGAATGAGTTTACGTCCAAGTTTGAAAATGATTTCTCAATGGAATCTTATCTTTATTCCAACACAATTCCAAGGGATACTAGGTTACAGAAAGTGGAGCATCTCGACATATGACCTCAGCTAGGCGGTTGTTTTCAAGTCTAAAAGTGCACAACTCAAGAATCCAGGCTGTTCTTGGTGATGATGCCAAGAATCATGTAGCAAATTTTGGTATTAATAGCTTCCAAATCCAATCATGCCAAACTCTTCATATTTTGACAATGTTTTTTTTGTTCTAAGTATTAAGAAGAAAAAATTCTTTCACTTATAGTTAATAAATATAAGGGATTTGCAGTAGAGTTCAAGAACCAATAAGTCCTCATTAAATCAAAGGAGTCTAACCCTGGAAGCCAACAAAAGTGATCGATTAGGGAAGGAAATTTATATAGGTTACAAGGTAAACATGCTCAAACCCTAGTTCATAACTGTGACAACTTGTATGAGGTATGATACAAGAGGATGGGGTAACTGCATCATAAGGAATTTCCTATTCTTAGGGAGTCCAAATTTTAACATTGAGTAATAGGGAGTATACAAAGGGTATGCGCTTGGAAAGTATGCCAAGGTTGTTTTCCTAAGTAGTGAACATAGGTCTAAGGAGATTATAGACCTATTACATTCAAATGTATGTGGACCAATGTGAGCAATATCAATCCTAGGAAGCATGTACTATGTTTCATTTGTTGATGACTTTTATCACAAGACTTAGATCTACTTGTTAAAGACCAAGGATGAGGTCTTTAGAAATTTTTAAGGGCTCAAAGCTCAATTTGAAAACCAAACAAGGAATAATATCAAATCCTTGAGATTAGATAATGGAGGTGAGTATGCCTCCAAGTAGTTCAAGGGTTTCTGCTAGGAGGAAGGAATCAAGAGGGAGTTGATTGTTTCATACAACCCACATGAGAATAAAATTGTAGAATGGAATAATCAATCCACCATAGGGATTATTAAAGCCATGATTCATGACTAGGATCTGTCAATATTTCTATAGGTAGAGACAAGAAACACATTTTTGTACATCCAAAATCGGAGTACTCGTAGGATCTGTTAGAATTTTGACTTTAAAAAAATTATGTTATACTTTCATTCATTCAACATGTCACATAATAATAATTTCATTCATAAGGATCGTTGAAATATATATTCAACGATAAACACAAAAACACAAAATTTCTCCTCTAAGAAACCCTTCAAGGGAAGAAAACCCAGCAAAGTTCTTCAGTATAGATTTGTTAACAAATACAATGTCACAGAGTAAACAAGAAGCTTCTAATCAAACTCTAGAACAAAAGATGGATGTGTTCTAAGTCTTCTACAACTCAAAACAGTCTTCTACTCGTAGGGGCGAACTTCCTTCTTATTGTTGGAGCGAACTTTCTTGGTGCTCAAATGAGGAATGTGCCGCCCTTATTTATACTCTTTTCTGGTTGAATTTCTACTAACCAGGACAATTTCATTGGAGCAATTTTACCCAATGTTGGGGCAGTTTTACCTGGTGACTGAAGAAGTTTTACCCAATGACTTTTGTGGGGCCAGCTTGACTATTTTCATTTGAATTCTTTTAGTATTATTCTTTTAGGTTTTTTAGATGATTAATTACAATATGAATATCTCTCGAAGGAAGTACAATAATAGTACAATAAGAATATCTTCCTAAGTTACATAATATTCAACGGGATATTGGAGGACAAGACACCATAGGAGAGATTCATTTGTCTAAACCCAAAGGTGATTCATTTCTACATCTTTGGTTGATAGTGTATATCCATGTACTAATAGAGAAAAGAACCAAGTTGAAGCCCTCCAATGCAAAATATTTGTTTATTGATTACAATAAGACTTCAAAGGCCTATAAGGCCTTCATTCTATCGCAAAGAAAGATAGTAATAAGCAAGGATGTGAATCTCAAGGAAGAATTTGCATCTAGGGAGTCTAATGAGCCTATTTTAGTGAGAGATGATGAGGAGCAAGAAGCTTCAAAGATTGAGTTGAGATCACCAATAATTTTTAGTTTAGGGAAGCATCCTTTAAGTGAATAAGAGGAGTCAATAACTCTTTTCAGTTATGTCAACAAACCTCAATGGTTCACTGAGAGAATGAGGGATGTTCGGAGTTAGTTGAGGCTCCTAGGAGCACATCAGGGAGAGAAAACCTCCAAATAAGTATGCAAAATACATGGCATTGATGAGCAACATCATAGATTTTGAGCCTTCACATTTTTAGGAGGTAGAAAAACAACTTGTTTGGTGGGATGCCATGGGTGGAGGAGTACACCTCCATTAATAATAATGATATATGGGACCTACATCCAAGACTGAAGGGGTAGTCGATAATGATATCTAGGAGGCTCTTTAAGATCAAGAATGTGACATAGAAACAACAACAAAATTAAAAATAAGGTATTCATGCTCAAATCGACATGGTTTGGGAAAGAACACTGAAAACACCATTGGAGGGTTGGTCAAGGGAAAGATGGATATGGAAACTTGAGTTGTGATTTAAGCCCTCGGATTGATACAATTCACTAGGTTGGTCGATGAGATGATTTGCATTAATGTAAAAGATGTTATTGAATTGACAAAACAATATGTGCTACCAACCTACAAATTTAAAGTGTTAATCATAAAAGAAATATTACAAATTGACTATTCTAGGTACGAAATGACCAAGGGAAAAGAAAAAGGAGATGATTCATTAATAAAGTAAACCAACTAACATTAGTTACAAATATTTACAAAAAAAGACTGCTTTACGAATTAATTTATTATGAAATTAGTCCTAAGCTATATTGAATAGATATGCAAATAATTTAAATATTTCTGACAAATATGTTAAATTTATCAACTGCTTTTTAAGGCACAAATAAAGTACATCAATTAAATTCAAATTCATATTTTCAAAATTCATTAATTTTGTGCGTGAAAATAAATTGTTTTGTGAAGTAATAAAAATTATGCTTTAGGCATTCTATGAGAATGAGGTTGTTAATTTAAACGACTTGCATGCAATTAAAGAGCACAAAAGACTTATTATAGAAACTAATTTATTCTGGAAAAAACTGTGTGAGAAAGCTAAACACCTAAAGGTGAAATTTCAACATTTATGTACAACTTAGAAAAAAAATGAAATAATATGTACAGTCCGAATTATTTACATAATGTACGAAAATTTGAAATGACATTAAAAATGAGTTGAATGATAAATTATAAAGGACACAAGTATGCCCCAAAATAAATAAAAAATATTAAAATGGAATTTTACAGTCATCAAAGTACAACACGCCACGATCAGTTTTTTATCCCTAAGAAAAGGAGGTTTTTGATACACTGTGACACTCTTAACATCTCATGTTCATTGGGGAGAAACCCAAACAGTAGGAGTACTCCTCGCTTGGATTGTCATAAAATTAGCATGCACACATGAAGACGTCAATCTTAAAAATATAAAGGAAAGTTCAAAAAGTGTGCAAAAAACAGAACATACCTTTGACGAAAGGACACTTTCCTTCACCCTAATGGTTGGACCTAAACATAGTCTTACATTCCACCAGTGCAACGTTAGGTTCTTGGATGATAAAGTATGGAAGAAGAATAAAAAAAGCACAAAACCTATCAGTACCAACTCCTTACCTCAGGTGTGAGAGATCGTGATTTGTCGCTTTTGACTTGCATTTAAAGGCATCTAAGGGGTAACTTGAGTATTTTGACTGCCTTTGAATCTTAAACGTTTATGGCGATGTTCAATGTTTGATGGGTGTTTGAGGAAGATGGACCTAAGAAACCGACGTTCACCTTCTGACATTAAATGAATGTTCTGCGGATGAGAAAAACGCTTGGAATGAAAAAACAATGGCTCATCTACAAGTGCAATCATCTTTTGATACTTCATTCAATGTCCAGTGTTATGGGTGACTTTTGCATCCTCCTTTGGCCTCTTTAAATTTTTAAACCTATACTATATGGTCATCATTATATTACTCATCAAATAGTTTGCATTCCAACTCCATATTGTTGTTAGGATTAAATAATCCTCCTTTGTCCATATATAGTCTAATTGATCATATTGCCTAACTTAGGAGTCATTTGCTAGAGTTTGGTGCCACCATGATATTGGTGCCATTGGTGCCATTGGTTCCACCGATGCCATTTGGTTCCACTGATGCCATTTAGTGCCACCGGTTCTAATCCCTACATTCTAGGATCCACTCTGAGTGCCATCGATGGCCTCCATCAGTTGGTTATGGTAGGTAGGAAGTTATGTTGACTCAACCTCCAGTTATAATCAGTTAGATCACTCTCAGTTAGTCTAGCGCCAATTTTACATGACTGCATGGGGAGTGGTGCCTTTTTCCACCTACATCATCAATTAATTGATTATAGAACTCATTTAGACATCTAGAGTTAGACTAGTGAGCTCCAAAAGTGATTTAGACACACTGAGTTAGCCATTCAGTCGGGTTTAGTTGGTAGATTCGAATCATATCCACATGATTTGAATTCTTCTTATTGTACCACCATTGTATTACTACTGGGATAATGAAGAATAATGTTGTAATTAATTGATCAATTCTTATCATATGTGTCTCAAATTTGTCTTGTTCAGTGTACGTTGTTCTTGATATTCCACTACACAATTCTACTTCACAATTGCTCTCATTATCCTATAGATCAATGGTTCAATAATTTAACATGGTATCAGATCCTTGTTCAAGATAGAAGCAAGTCTTGTCTGATCTCCATTGTACACCAGAAGCAGCTGAATTTCCACATAAATATTGGAATGATAGCCTTGCTCCCTCTGGATTATGTTCAAAGAAGTCTATCCAGGTGTGAGGGACTCTGAGAAAGTGTACATGTCGAGATGGGAAGTCTTGAAACTAACATTATTGCAAATTGAAATGGTTTTTGCAGTGTTATTTGCATGTACCTATGTAGCTTCTTGAGGAATTAATTGTTATGCATACAAAAATATGGATTCTTCAGCTCTCGTACCCCAAATCCTTACACCCTTCAACTACACTGATTGGAGGGAAGATATGCAGGTATCCTTGTGCAAGCTTGGTCTGTTTAGGATGAAAATGGGAAGAGAAACTGAGCCCCAACAGTATGTTGAGAAGAACAAATTTTTGAATCATCTTGATGAGGCCTTCGATTTCATGTGCACTCATATCTCCCGGGATATTTTCTTCCACCTTGAGGGACTTAGGACTCCATAGGAATCTTGGGAAAATATTGAATCTTTGTTTGGTAAACAAGATGAGCTTCGAGGTCATATTTTGGAGAATGAGCTCATTGCTTTACAGCCCAGCAGTTTTGAATATCTTCAGCAATTCTTTACAATATACAAGTCACTAGTAATGCATTGCAAACAATGTGGATTAGAGAGGAAAGATGAGCAGCTTGTGTTGTCAGTGTTGAGAAAGCTTGGATCAAAGTACTCAGTCTTTGTCTCTACATTCCATTCCAGAAGAGCTTCCATCCCTAATTGGCAGATTCCTTCTATAGATGCTTTTGTTGAGTCCTTAATACAAGAGAAAGATAAATTGGTTCAAATGGGAGTGATTCAGACCTCCAAGAATCAAGCACTCTTAGTGACAGACTCAAACAATGCCCAAGCAATATGAAATCACAAAGGGAAGGAGACCAAAACACTGATTCAAAACCAAAGGAGACTCAAAAATATTTTGATGGAGCCTCAGGTTCCAAGAAAAAGAAGAAATTCAAGAGGACTAGGTGTCCATATTGTATGAGAGGGTTTCATTCAGAGAGTCAATGCATGAAGAAGACAATCGACCAACTGTCAACACTCCTTGAACAGAACAATATTGATCTTCCACAAATAGTAAAGAAGACTGATGTTGGACAACTGACAGAAGATCATGAGAGGTGCCATGCCTTGAAGGTAGGCCTCACTCGGACGAAGGCTTACAGGATAGATTCCAGAACATCCAACCACATGATTTCCTCCAGGGAATCCTTCACCACTCTCACTCTATCAGGAGGACCTAGTATTCATATGGGTGATGACTCTCAGATCCCAACAACAGCAAGAGGTTCTATTAAAATCCAGCATGGAGAGTTTAGAAATGTACTCTATGTGCCCTCCCTTGCAACAAATTTGTTATCTGTATACCATATGACTCACATTGGCTGACCAAAGAAAGTGCTATGTGGCCCTGACTCAATAGAGATCACATATATCTCAACTGGGAAGATCATAGTGAAAGGTGTTGTAGACTATGCCTCCAAGTAATATGAATTCTCACACTCCATTCCATACTTAGATCCAGTCCAAACACAGCTTCCATTCGAAGCAGATAAAGGTATTTAAAATCCTTTACTTCCATTTGCAGATACATATTTATTGTCTAACATTTCATATTCAGATGAAGAGGAAGAGGAAGATCAACATGATTTTGATATTGAGTTTACATCTCAAGAGGATCTAGATCTAGATCCAACATATATTTCATCTCAGCGGGCTCATAAGCTCATTAAAGAAGTTGGGGATGTTGATGGGGATCCAGATGATAGAAGAAGAATGAGGTCCCAGTATCAAAATGAGTATGTTTCACTATCCCACATAGATCCACTCTTCTTGAGAGGTGCTTCATGATGTTGGTATCATATCCTCAAACACTCAAAGAGGCTTTCCATGATCTAATATGGAAAGCAACTATGGATGAGGAATTTGATTTGCTACAAGATAACAAAACTTGGGAACTTGTCTCCTTACCTCCAGGGAGGAAACTAGTTCAGTGCAAATGGGTCTACAATACCATGATAGCCTCTAATGGAACCACAACCAAGTATAAGGCTCGGTTAGTGGCCAAAGGATACTCACAGGTTCAAGGATTGGACTATAATGAGACATTCACTCCAGTAGCAAGAACAGACTCCATCAGACTTGTCTTGGAAATTGCAGTTTCAAAAAGGTGGGAGGTACATCACATGGATGTGAAAATACCTTCCTCCATGGTGACTTGAAGGAGGTGATTTATATGAAACAAACTGAGGGGTACATTGAGGATTCTTCCTTAGTTTTCAAATTGAGGAAATCATTCTATGGGCTCAAACAAGCCCCAAGTGCATGGTATTCCAAAATGGATGCCTTCCTCATGTCATAGATATTTGAAAAATGCAAATCATATTTCAATGTTTACATGTAGAAGAAAGAGGGATCCTTGCTATTGATTATGTTGTATGTGGATGACTTGCTCATTACTAGTGGCTCTGCTGCTGGATTGAGAAGCATCAAGTCAGCTTTGAACAAAACATTCGCTATGACTAATCTAGGAGTGTTAGGACAATTCATTGGTCTCGAATTAAGTCAAAATACTTCAGGAATCATGATCTCATAGTCCAGATACTCATTAGACATGCTTAGAAGATTCCAAGTGGAAGATTGTAAGGAAGCCCCTTTTCCCTTCCTATCTGGCATCAGGCTAGAAGAAGATGGTTCTACACCATTGATAGATAGGACTCTTTTCAGATAACTCATTGGAAGCCCTCTATACCTCACACATTCGACACCATATATATCCTATGCTGCGAGTGTTGCTTTCAGGTACATGCAGGAGCCACATGAGCTGCACTGGAAGGAAACAAAACGTATCTTGCACTATGTGCAGGGTACTAGAGATTATGTGATCCATTATACAGCTGATGCACAGCTAGATCTCATAGGCTTCACAGGTTCATATTGGGATGGAGATGGGAATGATAAAAAATCCACTTCAGGATTTGTGTTTATGTTGGGATCTAGGCCAGTCTGTTGGTCAAGTAAGAAGCAAGCAGCACTTACACTCTCTTCAGCAGAAGTAGAGTATATGGGGGTTGTAAATGCATCTATTCAGGCTGTTTGAGATTCGCACTTCACCTTCAGTGGACATATATTGTGACAACTAGAGTATCATAAAGATATCTAGTGATCCATTCCAGAAGCAGCGGATGAAGCATATTGAGGTTCACATGCATTATATTCGGGAACTAGTGCATGACAAAATTGTCACACTGTATTAATGTCCTACATAGGATTATTTTGCAGATATATTTACCAAGTCCTTCACAGAAAATAGATTTGTCTTCCTCGGGTCTCTTCTCGGTGTAAATGATCAGTTCATTATTCTTGATTCCTGCTTATTTTGAGGGGGATGATTTCCCATGAGGTTTTCCCTATTTTCCTTAGTTTATTAAGCAGTTTTATTTTTCATTAGATTGTATGGGTGACTTTTGGCCTAATTGTCATGGCCCAATGTTTTCCAAGTTAGGATTAAGGTGTTAGGATTAAATAATCCTCCCTTGTCCATATATAGTCTAATTGATCATCTTTCCTAACTTAAGACTCATTTTCTAGATTTTGGTGCCACTAGTTCCATTGGTACCATCGGTTCCATTTGGTGCCACCGGTGCCAATCCCTACATTCTAGGAGCTAATCTGAGTGCCACCATCAACCTCCATCAGTCGGTTATGGTAGGTAGGAATTTATGCTGACTCAACCTCCAGTTACAATTAGTTAGATCACTCTCAGTTAGTCTAGCGCCAGTTTTGCATGACTGCATGGGGAGTGGCACCCTTTTCCACCCACCTCATCAGTTAACTAATTGTAGAACTGATTTAGACATCTTGAGTTAGACTAGTGAGCTCCGACAATGATTTAGAAACACTAAGTTAGTCAGCGAGTCAATCAGGTTTATTTGGTATATTCGAATCTTATCCACATTTTTCAAATTCTTCTTATTGTAACACCATTGTATTACTGCTGGGATAATGAAGATTAATGTTGTAATTAACTAGTCAATTCTTATCGAATTTGTCTCAAAATTACCTTTTTCGGTGTACATTGTTCTTGATATTCCACTGCACAATTCTACTTCTCAATTGCTCTCATTAGCCTATAGATCAATGGTTCAATAATTTAACAATTGCATTCTATAGTTGAAGTTGTTTTTCATGTTCAACCTCAACCCAAAAGTATGTAGAAAGGTTGATGTATGTAAAATAAATCAATAGAATCGGAATAATAGAAAACATGATGATAGTAAATCTTGACTTTGGCATTCTTTCCTTTTTATTGAAACAATGATATTTTCACTGAGAGAGTATCATGGCTACATTTAAACTTTATGGAGACCCCTTAAAAAAATCCACAATTCATCTAGGCAATTAGACAATGCCACAAGGCCAATATAACAACCTATCAAACAACCAAAATAATTAACATAAGTATGAGAGTGGCGACATCGGATGCACCAAGAACAGATTGAAACCACCTCATGAATCTTCATAGTATGTGGTCTAGACAGTTCGACATATTTGTTAACCTTGAATTTTTAGCTCGCATGATTTACTTGTTACCCTAGTGCTCGAGACATTGATGTACATTTCTGTTGTGTATTGCCTTCTCACACCTTGGCGATGTGCATGTTTTGGTATGAGAAGGAGCACTAGGGTTTCACTAGCATGCTTGGTCGAAAATCCTGGCAAATGCATGTTCTATTTTTGTGAGTTAATTCTATCATTGAGCCTCCACCACTGATGTGACTATAGTGTTTAATTAATTCACCACTGATACCTCTATATTTTTATTCTTCTAAATCTTTTAATATCACCTTTCGTTATGGGTGCGCATGGAGATTAATTGGAGAAGTGGGAAACCATTTTCCCATGTTATTTTTTACCTTTTGGTGTGTGTCATTCCTGCCCATGGAAGTTTCTTCGGTTTTCCACTCTCAGTCAACGTGGTTGTCGCAATATTATTACTGAAGCAGGTGGAAATCTTGGTCAGATATTATACCCTTTCGACTTCTTCCAGAGAATCACTGCCCTCAACTTTGTAGGCTTTTACCTCTGCGCAATGTGGTGGCTCTCTTGCTCTCTGCCAGGGTAGCACGCGGTCTCTTGTTACTTGAATACGTGGACCATCCCATGCTCTTACGTGTTTGATGTGTCATTTGTTGTCTGTGTTTGCATGTTTTTTGTGACATTCGTTTTCTGTGACACGCAGGCACTTCATCATTTAGCCATCCTCATCATCTTATGTGTGTCAAGTGTGATGTAACCCCAACGTTTTCTACTATGTAATTTCTCCTTAAACTGTTTTATTACCCAGCGTTTCCCTCCATCCACCAAACTTGGGCGATCAATAACCAGCCTGTTGTGCAGGATTTAATGCGACGGCTGTTGCGCAACAGGCTAGTTAATTTTTGCCCCAAACTTGATTGTGGTGTTGTTCTGACACCCTTCTTGAATTAATAAGCCTTTAAGACTGAACCCTTTGAATCAGTGTGTATATTCTTCTGTTGGTTTGGGTTTTGACCTTCTTACATTAAGGAATATTTAGAGAACAATTGTTTTTCTTTTTTTAATATTTAAAAAAATATCATCTTATACAGCTACAATAAATTGATACTCAAAACTAGAACTCTTTCCATAAAATTTCAATTTTTTTGGAAAAAAAAATTAAAAAACCACCTGGAAGCAAAAAGTAATGCTATTGGTAGCACTATTTTTATTTTGGAGCTAAAATAAATAATTTTTTGAAACCTAGAGCAATGTCAATGCAATCAAAACCATAAATCAACACTCAAATAAAAAAGTAGTGCTATCGATAGCACTGTTATCACTCAGAATGTACCCTCGGTTGTGAAAAAGTAACCCCAAGGTAACCACAAAACCAAGCTTTAGGAAAGAAAGTTGGCTTCTTTCTCTATAGAGAGGGATCTCTGAGTATTTATCTCACAAGCTAGATATATTTAAAAAGAAACAAAATTTAATATTGATTGTGGTTGAAACAAATGCTCATTGGGCATGGAGTCATGTAGGACAATAAACATTTGCAGTGCTATTGCAAAAGAATTTTAATAGAGGCGGGGCAGGTACTACTTCAGAGTCAAAAATCTTGATGTCTGGTGATATAGAATACTTTTATAAACAATCTATTAATGTGGGAAGATATCAAGGATGAATCCACCATTAACTTTAGATGAAAGGTTTTATCAATACTTCAAAGCAATGGAATAGAGCATATGGATATGAATTCTAAACCACTATAAACTCATTTAAGCATGAAAGAAAAACATAATGGAAGTTTAAAAAAGAAACACATGCACATATAAGGAAAGAAAGTACATACTGAAAATATAATAACACAAGAATCTGTGTCAAAAGGCCTTCTTGGCTCTGAAACTTTATTAATATTTGACTCTTTGTTACATTACAATCTCTCTCACGGGTTCCAACCCTCGTTACAATGTAAAAACTTGCTTAAATACAAAATTATGATCCATGAACTGATAACTAACTCTATACTAAAAATAGGCAAATAACTGCCTTGTTACATCTATCATTTGGATCTTTAACTAATAACTGCTCAAGAAATAAACTACAAAATACTAACTAACTAATCTTCAATGGTCTTCAACAAGTCTTCATCAGTGCAACTTGTATTTATTTTTCCCAAATTTTCCAACTGTCTTCCATTGATCGACAATTGGCAACTCCAAGTTGGCCATCTCCTTTTCCAGCACCCTTAATTCCACATGATCCACGTACGAGATTTCTGGCAACTGTGCACAAGTAGCTTTGAAAGTATTTAATATTTCAAAATCTTCAAACAGTTTACCCACTCTTGTTTTTCCAAACAGAGATTGTTGCGTGTCTTAAAATTTCTTATGATATAGGCTGCACCTAACCAATTGTGCATGATACTCTACCTGAGAAAATAGTTTACCACTTTCTTCCCAGAAGAACAGTAAACCCTTTTTAAACACCAGTGTGAATAATTCAATGAACATCTTGACTTGATGTTGCGTAACGTCTATCTTGGCTTGTACATTATCTAAATGTTGATGTTTACCAACAACCTTTCTCACCCAAGTGATGACTGAAATTTTGTCTTTAATCCCTATTGTCTTCATTTCATCCTCTGACATGCCATTCAGGAAACTGACTGTGTTGTTAGTTGTGTCAATGGGTTTTTTGTTCAAAACCTCTTTCACTACTATGTAGCTTTTTCTAGCAGCCTGTATAACAACTTCTTTGTCCAGGATGTAATTGAGATACGGTATGAGTTTTCCTGCTTCTGCTATAATCATATCCCAGATGATATGTTTAGTTCCTTGTACAGGAATTTGTCCAGCCAACTGCTTCATCATCTTATCATTATTGTCTAGGAGGTCTTTACATTTATTCTCCATAGCCTTCCTTTCCTCCTCTTTCTTTAGGGCTTCATTCTCCAAGTTTTTATTCTGAATTTTTCAAGCCAACAATCTCTAGATCCCTCAAGCTAACCTCGGACATTTCCTACACAATGGATTCCTCATTCGTTTTTGTGGCAAGTGAAATAATCTAGTCCTCGGGTTCTTTTCTTTTTTCTTCAATTTATTTCTCCAACTCACCTTGCTTTTGGTTGAGGACTTTCACATTTTCAATCAATAGTACTTTTTCTTTCTCTCATTCCCTTTTCTCCTTTGCAAATTTCAAAAGTTTTGATTTGCAATTGTTCAATTCATCATTGAGCATTTCTTTCTATTTCTCTAATTCTGATAATTCTGAAGCTTGTATAAGCTGAGTGGCAGAAATTTTCAGCTTCTTTTTTAACAATTGAATTCTATTTTATTTTTCATTAATTTATGAGTTGCTTCTCCCTTGTTTATCTAACTGTCAGCAATCAATATATCTCCCTAGAGCTTTTTTATTTGCTGCAGTTGTGCTTTATTTTCCACCTTCGCCTGCCTTAACTAATTTTCAATTTTAGACTTGGTGGATTTTAACCTTGATACCTTCAGGGTTTCTTTAAGCAAATCATTGCATATAAATTCTCTAGTTTACTTATGTAGATGAATCATATCTGGCACTGAGATATTCTCCAAATTTAACCTCATCTATGCCATCCTGTTTTGTGTAGCTACTACTATGTTGAAGGTGTTTTGAACATGATCCTTAACAGTAACCAAGGAGACATCCTTGCTGGTAGTTTTCCACACATCTGCATATAATTTCATAGATTTATCCGAGGATGTATCTCTTATATCCATGTACTTGTCAAACAACTCTTCCCTAGTCTTGAATTGATATTTAGACCCTCCAAGAGTCTCTGCAAAAGCATACTACTTTACCTCAAAGGTTGGGCATTTTATCTTCATCTCCTTCTTCTTTCTTGTTACCTCTATCAGCTCTCCTTCTACTTTGGTTTTTTTTTCTTTTTGAAGTTTCTGAGTTTCCTTCCTGCTCTATATCCATAGCATCTGAAAAGGTTCTCTTATTAGTCATTTCATAATGACTAGCAATTGGAGTGATTACATCTGTTGTAGATATTGTGGCCAAAGGATCCTGTTGTGTTCCATTGGTATTATGCACTGGTGATGTGGGATCTTGTTGCATATCTTCTTGACTCTGGATTGTTGAAGGGTAAACTAACCAATTAGCTTTTTCAGCTAAGCCCTCAACCTCCTGGTGTTCAAAAGGTTTGTTCTTATTTACTTGCTTCCTTATAGAAATGATGTGATGGGGGTCATAATTTATGGTTGTAGCTTTCTGGAACCCCATCTCCTTAAGCAAGTTCTCCATTACAGGAAATGCAGCTTTGCTTTTGATGATGAATGGCCCAACCACCTAGGGAAACCTAATCTCTGAAGCTTTTCTAAAATTTATAAAATGTTCATTCTCAACAATAAGCTTCTGTCTAATCAACTCTAGTGCAAAAATTCTTGGAGTGAGAAATCCAGGTAGGATATATGGTTCATGAGTGAATACATATACCCTAATGACGATGTGTTCTTCCAATAAAAACCAATCCCCGATCCTTTTATCTAGTGAAAATTGTAAATATTCTTTCATGATGGGGAACACTTTGGGTAACTTATTCTGGAAAAATACCTTATACACTTCAGCCATTAGAAATTTCATGTATTTAAAGAAGTTCTTATTGGTCTCATCAGTCAAAACCATCTCTAGTAGTTGCAAATTTTCTTCATTGAAGAACAAAAAAATCCTTACTAAATGAGATTGGAATCTTAAATTCTTTGTATTGTGGAAATTCACCAGCTAAGAGAGAATATTCTCAGCTAGGAATTCATCAAACTTAAGACATGTTGACTGGGATGATTGGGGCTCAGATGGACTGGTACTGACTTTGAAAAGAAGACTCAGTAACAGCTCAGTGACATACCTATCTGTATCTAGACCTGAAAACTGACTCATTAGTGAAATGACCATTTTAGTTTCATCATTAAACAATTTTGTATCTACAGGGAAGGATTGATTTTGCAGAGAGACATCTGACCTAAAACAAGTATTGAAAAAGGATTGTTTTAATTCCAGGGGTGATTCACAGAAAGACTGAATAAGGGTTTCTTTGTTAAAACCTTCTTGGGACGAAGTGAACGAAGAGGGGACTGCAAATGAATCACAGACAACCAAAGCATTGACAAAACATAATATTCTAGACTTAGTTGAGTCCATAATGACTCTTTCAGAGGAGGAGTAATTTGAAGCACACCACTCAACAAAGTCTGGAAAACCTAGGGTTTGCTCAGGGCAGAAAAAATGAAAATAGGAATTACAGACACCATGCAGGTCTGTACCTTTGGTGTTTAAAGGATTTTAATTTATGTTTTAACCAGTTAACTAAGCCAAAAGATAACAAGGTATCAAAAACTTCACGATCCCTGTCCTCAAACACTTCTTCAATATTCTGATATTATAGAGCTTGAACCTCTATCTCCCCTCCACTGTCCATTTTTAAATAGTCTTTGGTAGGTAAAAAGTGGCCTACCGGGTCAGCTGACAGGTGGAGGAGAATCTGTCTGAGTTGGATTCTTCCATTGTACTAAATACAAGTGATCCTCATCCACGTCCTTTTCCTTTTATACTATTTTATGCTATGGAATCCTCTATTATTCTTCATGCAACTTACCCATGTGAATCTTCCTCTATCCGTAGATCTACTCTCTTTTATCTTAAGTCGATGATCTCGATCATTGTTTAGCTTCACATTTTCAATTTCGTTGTCCTATGTATCTTTATCCCACCTGCAATTCTCGGCGACGTAGATCCATCATCCCTTTGTTTACCACCGTATATCATGTCATTGACTTACTATCATCAATCAAAATTTAAATGACCTGCATCATTCATCAGCAGATTGGAAAATAACCATTGATCTTACTCTCCATAAATATTAATCGTTGACCATTCTAACCTTTACATATTCCACTTAGCTCCAATGGTACAAAAAACATGCACCTTTCTCCAGCGGAGCTAATCTCCATCGTAGATCTTAATCAACATCAGTCTCATCCTCTTATTATTTTCACCTTTTAATCAATTCCGCTGGGGCTCATTCGAATTCTATCCACGCAACTTGAAGTAGCGGAATATCCCTCGATCGTAGATCTCACCATCATTGAATCTCCACCCTCGATCATGCGGTCCCTTTAACACATTCCATCGATTTCAATATTCCATTAATCTGTGCAACTTCTATCGGTGGAATGATCCACGGCCGTTGATCTCATTCGAGCATTGATCTTCACCATTGATTTATGCAGGCTATACACCTTTCCATTGATTTCAAACTTACATTTTCTCATTCATGTTCACCTAGCGGAATTTTTATTGACCATAGATCACTTTCACCTTTTGATCTCCATCATTGATCTATGTAGTTTGTAAACTTTTCCGCTGATTGGAAAAGATTACCTTTCCACGCTAGTTCCACCAACGGAATCATTCTCGGTCATAGATATACATTACCCTTTTTCTGAATCATCAATATTTGCTCCCCTTTACACCATTCTACCAGCTTCCTTAATTTCTTCTCTCATGCATCTCTAGCTAGCAGATTTATTGACAACCGTAGATCTTTCCATCAACAGATCTACACCACTAAAATCAATTGTATGATAGCATAGGTGCGGATTTTTTATTTAAACATATTTCTACATCTTAAACCATGATTTAAACCTTAGAGTAGCTACTTCATCATTTTTCAAGCAACTTATAACATACCCTTGGTCATATTATAAAATTCTCCACACCATACCTCATTTGTCCTAAGGTATGTCCCTTTCCAACTGCTAACAAGAAATGGTGCTAACAACCACATTTTTCTAAGGGCCAAAATTATGACATTTTGGAAAACCTAGCTAGTATCGATGCAATCAAAACCCAAAATCAACCCCCAAATCAAAAAATGATGTTATTTTTCTTTTAAATCAATTTTAAAAATATGAGAACCAAAATTAGGTAAATTAAAAAAAAAAAAAACATTTAAATAAATAAAAATGCCTAGAATTTTTACAATGAATTTGATATTTAAGAAATACGAAAACAGATATATATACAAAAAAATTAATTTAAAAAACTCAAATAAAATTAAATCATAAACCAAAATTTAAATTGAAATTAAAAAATAAAATAAAAAATTTAAAAACAAAACATAATAATTATAAATAAATAAATATAATAATAATTAAAAAACAAAAAAAAGGAATTTTCAGTGGCACTCAATTCTCGGAATCGAGTAAAAACCCACCCTCCCCCTTTCCTCATCTCCAGTTCCTCCCTCCCCCTTTCATCTCCTCCATCCAAGTTTCCTCTTCGCCATCCCCTCCCTCCCCATTCCTCTTGTCGCCCCTGCCCCTCCTAAGTAGTTACCCACCCTCCCCCTTTCCTCCCTATCAACTCCTCCCTCCCCACTCCCTCTCTCCCTCATATGCCTTGCCACTCCTCGACTCTCATCTTCTCTACCCTCCCCCTCTCCCCTATCCCCTCCCTTCCTTGTGTGCACGTCCCCTAATTTCTTCTCCCCTTCCCGCTCCATGGCCCCCTTCTGTTCGCTATGCCCTTCCCCCTCCCTTGCCTCCCCTCCCTTCCCTATGCGCACAGAAAGGGAAGGGACGGGATCAGGGAAGAGGGAGAGGGGGAGGGGGGAGGGAAGGGGAAAAATGGACAGGGAATGATAGGGAATGGGAGTGGGGGAGGGGGTGTGTGCACATGGAAGAGAGGGGAGAGGGTAGGCAAGGGAGAGGGCGAGGAAAAAGTGAATAAGAGAGCGGAAGCAGCGGCGGATGAAAGAGGGGGAGGAGAGAGGGGGAGGAGAGAGGGGGAGCGACGGAGGGAGGGAAGCTACTCAGTTTCATGAATCGAGTACCCCTGAAAATTCATTTTTTCCTTTTTTTTTTAATTAGTTTTTTATCCTTTTAATATTATGTTATATTTTTTCAGTTATTTTCTATTTTTTAATAGTAATTTTTAATTTTGTTTATTTTTATTAAATTTTGTTTTATTTTATTTTTTTGGTTTCGTTTTATGATTTAATTTTATTGATTTTTATTTAATTTTATTGATTTTTATTTTATTTTATTATTCGATTTTAGGTTTTTTTTTAATTTTTTAAAATATTTTTTTGTTTTGTATTTCTTTGAGATTTAGTTTTTTTTTTATTTTTCTCAAGTTGTTTTGTTTTTGTTTTCTAATTTTTTTAAATGTTTAGGCATTTTAATTTTTTAAAGAAATTATATTTTGTAATAACAATGGGTTGTCCCTTTTTTTGAAGTGATAATATATATATATATATATATATATTTGTTTTCCTTCTACAATGCATAGTTTCATTCAATAAATGCAATTGTAACTTAATAGAAGAAAGGGGTGGTACTAGTAGTACGGATTTTCGAATCAGAGGTTGATTTTGGGTTATGATCATCTTTAGCATTTAAGTAATGAACAGATGAAACAATGAGGGATTCGTTAAAATTATCAATCACAATATCATCTGAGTTTGAAAATTCATGGTTGAAAAGAGGAGGGCAGAGATTTTGAAGATCATGATGATTTACTTCTCTGCAAGGACAAATTTCTTCCCATAGATGATCATTCAAATGCAATTTTCTGAAAGGATTTGATTATCGAATAAGATGTCATCTTAAAAATGACAAGGTTCGTCTTCAATCATGACCTCATCATGTGAACTAGGGGAATAAAGAATGTTAGGATGAGGTGGGATGACATTCTTTGAAAACAACCTAGAATAAATTATCGTCAAATGGGAAAATCTCATTAACATATTGAATGGAAGGGGAGACTGATTTAAGAACATCAATTGTATTTGTGCTCACATTGAGAAAGGAACTGAAGCTTTGAGAATAATCTAGGAGAAAATTTTGTTAACGTATCCTCTCACTACTTCCTATATTGATCAACCTTAGCCAATCTCTTGGCTTCAAAGACCTTCTCAGAAGTGTCACGATCATGATACTCATCGTAGAAATCACACCAAGGTGGCTTTAAATTGTCATATATAGTCTTGAAAATTTCAAAGAATTGCTTCCAATCCTAGGTAGAATAATTAGGCAAAGAGTAAAACCACTTGGCAAATTTGCCCCCCAAGTGTATGCAGAAAAATAAAAACCATCAAAGGAGGATCAAAACTGTGATTGGTATGACAATATTCAATGAAAAATTTGATATTATCATTAGGATTTTCACAAGGTAGCCTTGTGAATTTGAGAAGATCATGAACTTCGTTCAAACACCAAGTTTCCAGGTACGGAATACCTGGCCTTATTGGTAAGAATAACACAAGGCCATCAGACCTCACCCATAATTGGGTGATTTAGAACAGGAGATTCGATGAAGGTGATTTCAAAGGATTCGAATTGGGAAGAACTTTAAAGATAGGCAGGAATGTTCCCTAGTGGATTCGTCATTTTATGTTGATGCTCAAATTGACATTGTTTGGGCAAGATCACCAAAAACACCTTTGCATGACTAGTCAAATGGAAGATGGGGATGGAAATCAAGGTTGTGCTTTAGGCCCTTGAATTGATACA
>LPNX010432968.1:196775-230698 GCA_001517045.1 Pseudotsuga menziesii | reverse complement strand
AAAAAAAAAAAAAAAAAAAAAAAAAAAAAAAAAAAAAAAAAAAAAAAACAAAAACAAAACAAAACAAAAAACAAAAAACTATTTTCTCTTTTAATATTTTCAACATATCTCTCGTTTTTACTCAATTTTCGAGCAAGGGCACTTGTTGGATGCGAAATTAAATTCCACATCTTACCAGTACCCACACTGCATACTTTTGAGGGACCCCGCCCCATGAAAGACAAAAAATACATATTCTTGTTTTTTGTGGGGTGTGGTCCCTCAAAAGTATGCAGTGTGGGCACTCATTGGATGTGGAATTTAATTTTGCGTCCAACAAGTGCTCTCCCTTGAAATTTGAGTAAAACAAACAAAGAAATATGTTGAAAAAATGAATTAAAAAAATAATTTTTTTAATATCAAATATGTCAATGGTTGACTATCTTTAAAATTCTATTGATTCTTGAATTTAATGGATCTTTTTCTTATAAGGTGGCTCATCTTTTTAGACAGCAAATTTGCTATTATACTAGGTTGGTCGATGAGATGATTTGCATTAATGTAAAAGATGACATTGTATTAACAAAACAAAATGAACAAAAATACCTACAAATTTAAAGCATTAGTCATAAACAAAATATTCACAAAGTGACTATGCTAAGTATGAAATGATAAAAATAAAAATAATAAAAAAATAATTAATTAATAAAGTAAACTAACATTTGTTACAAATATTTATATTAAAAAAAATCTTTATGAATTAATTTTTAAGAAATTAGTTCCAATGCATTAAAGAATAGTACTGCAAATAATTTAAATCTTTCTGACAAATATGTTAATGTTATTAGTTGTTTTGAAGGTACATTAAAAGTACATCAATTAAATTCAAATTCAGATTTTCGAAATGCAGAAAAATTCATTAATTTCCTGCATGAAAATAAATTTTGTGAAGCAATAAACTTTATGTTTTGGATGTTTTATGAGAATGAGGTTGTTAATTTTAGAGCATCAAAGATAGAGTACAATGGTTAATTTAAAAAAAAAATGCATGAGAAAGCTACACACTTAAAGACGAAAGTTCAAAGAGTAGAATGGTTAATTTTAAAAAAAAAATACACCTAAAGACGAAAGTTCAACATTTATGTACAAGTTTGCAAAAAAAATTGAATAAAATGTATACTCTAAAATATTTAGATATTGTACAGAAATTTGAAGTGATATTAAAAAAATGAAGGGAATGATCAAAATACAACAGGTCGCGATCGGTTTTTGAGACTCTATGTATCAAGTTCATCTGCGTAAAACCTAGACAACGAAAGTACTTGCCTGCTTGCATGGACAGTTCGACATCCGTATTGACCTTGCGTTTTTAGCTTGCATGGCCTGCTTGTTGCCCTGGTGCTTGTGGCGTTGGTGTTCATTTGTGTTGTGTATTGCGTGCTTGTTACCCTACGTCGAATGTTCCTTCACCCTACCACTGCGTGTTTTTGTGTGCGCGAGGGAACTAGGTTTTCGCCAGCCTCTTTGCTCAACAGTGTTGCACTGAATTTTCTTTTGCAACTAATCATTAATGAGCTATGAGGTTGAGGTGAGGTGTAGATCAATTAACTTTTGTGAAGTTTGGTCCTCGTGAGGTCTCATTGAACATGGTGAAAGGTTGAGTATGTGAGTCAGCCATGCGCAGTTAATCAACACCAACACCAACTACCGCCTATGTAAATGCTATTTACTTCCAACAACTTATGTGGAATAAAGTTGTCATCCCTACGGCCTTTAGCATTGTAACGCTCTTGCTTGGTGAGTCTCGATCTACGATGCCTACTGGTGTGTGAGTAGTATGCATGGTTCACCTGCTTCATTAGGGTGACTACTCCAAACGCGTCCAACACCTTTGGCCCTACCCGTGGCAGTCGATGTCAATTTCACTCCAAACGCGTCCAACACCTTTGGCCCTACCCGTGGCAGTCGATGTCAATTTCACTCCAAACGCGTCCAACACCTTTGGCCCTACCCGTTGCTGCCAATATCTGCGTTAGGGTCTATTTGTCGTGCATTTTTGCCTCGTCGCAGCTGACCATCCTTACTGTGTGCTGGCATGTTTGGATACCTTAGTCATATGCGTGTTGGTGTTGTTTTGCTCTTCCTGCCTGCTTAGCTCTGCGCTCTGGTATGCAGCCACTCCATATCATCATGGTGCCCTGACATGGCATATGGTTCTAATTGCCTAGCGTTATCTTCTATACGTTACCACTATTCAGCTCGTCATCTTTGCATACTGTGTTTTCGCTACAGTGGCTATGAATACCATTGGTTCAATCAGGACCTCCATATTTTTAATCTTTTAACTCTTTTAATTATCACCTTTCGTTATGGGCGAAAGGGCACAAATGGAGGTTAATTGGAGAAATGAGAAACTATTTCCCCCCTTTTATTTTTGACCTTATGGTGTGTGTTGATCCTGGTCGCGGCAGTTTCTTCAGTATGCCACTCTGTCAACGTGGCTATGGTAATATTCATGCCTATGTTTTGTATCGCGATTATATATTTGACCTTATGGTGTGTGTTGATCCTGGTCGCGGCAGTTTCTTCAGTATGCCACTCTGTCAACGTGGCTATGGTAATATTCATGCCTATGTTTTGTATCGCGATTATATAGAGGCAGGTGGCGGGCTTGGTCAGCCATCATGCATGTTCGTTTCCCTTTCAACTTCCTACAACAAACGACTACCTTCGACTATATGGGATATTACCTCTGCAGTTCTATTGTTGCGCTTAGATTTGCCATTGACAATGTGGGGGTCTCCTACGCTTTGCCATGCCAGGTTAGCACACAAGATTCACATTTGAAGCCTTCAGCCCTCATATCCCTCAAAGGCCATTTTAGCCTTCATAGAAGGCCACAAGGAATTTTACATGCAAAAAAAAAATTAGTTTCATTTTTAGCCTGTCAATAATGAAATTGAGTAAGCTTGGGTAAATGTGCAACATAAGGGCAGCTACAAAATTTACTAGTCCAAGGGTTATCAGTGTTTATGTGGACTGTGGAAGAGTGAGGACCAAGAGTCTTCCAAGGTGCATTCGAATAGTCGGAGCATGGATGAGGATCATGATCCCAATGGGCATGGACCACAGTGGGCCACTGGGCTGCCAAGTGTCAAGTTCAACTCCTTGAGTCGGGACTCTGACTCGTGATTCAACTCCTTGAGTCGGGACTCTGACTCGGGATTCAATGTTCACTTTTAAAACATTTAATGGAATTGGCATGCAAAACTGATTCACCAACTTCATTAAATCTTGGTCTAAGAGAATTCCATCCTACCAACTCGGTTTTCAATCTGGCATTTTCTTGTTCACTAAGTCACATTATCTCACAACTTACAAGTCACTTGAGTATTTGATTATATGATGTGAAATTAAATGCCTATATGAGTCATATATATGGACGGTGAATTGATTTCACAACCCTTTACTATCAAGGCTAAGGAAAAACTAATGGTGTTGTTTTTTGGGTTACAACTTACATGTTGTAATTTACAATGTATTGAGCAATCTTTACCGGACTCAAACCTAACCTGGTCCAATGGTTTTGTTAGTTTCCAAACCAGGGTTTCATCCACTGCCAAACATTTCTATGGCCACCACAAGACTGGGATGATAGATATTTGGTAGCAGACTAGTAGCACGTCGCCTTTTATTTGTGTTCATGAATCGTAGCGTATACTAGTTAGTCCAGGATTCCAGGATTTATTCCAATTTCCATCTGGATTCAGAATCATTTGAATCAGCACTCCCAGACTCCCATTGTCCACCTAGGCCATTTAGTATGCCCGTCCCATTGGAGGAAGAGGGTTAGGAAATATAGACAAAGGAACTGGAACTGAGTGCCATCCAGAGAGAAGGGTCGTACAATATGCATATAGTCAGCTCTAAAAGAAACGAAAGAATTTTTCATATACCTAACTGAAGATTATCATTAGGGTCAATGCAAGAAGATGAGGGACCTTTTAGAAGCAATCCTAGTTTTTAAAAACACGATCACGTTACATAAAAATACATGTTTCTGCTGCATAGCACTTGCTATGATTCAACCCGAGTCTGACATGTCATGGGACATGTAGGATAGGAAAACATATCACGTACACGTTATATAACTACAACACACATACGCAATATGTAGTTATAAAACATGTACGCGATTTGTAAAATTAAAATTAATTTATATACACAGTCCCGAAACCTGTGGCTCATTCTACTCATCAGGAACGTGAATATCGGGTTGAACGGGAGCGAATTGGGTGTTGTGGACTATTGGAGGAGCTCGATTTAGTTGGAGGGGAGGAAAATCCACCGGTCAATTGTCATCTAATCAGGTAATTCATTCACCCATAGCATCTTTTTGTCAATTCTAAACCTAAAATACGGTTTTTTAATAGTTTGAAACAACAAAATTTTGCATTATTTAGCAAATTGGAAATAACCCGGTCACTAACTAAATTCACATCTCCCTCAACCAAGATGAGTGAATAATTACAATGAATTCCTTTTCAAGAACTCAAGAATTCCTAATGCAACCAAAAATCAAAATATATAGAACTCCTCCCTTTATACAATGTATCAATCCACATGAAACCCAAATTTCCAACCTTCAAAGGCCATTTCCCAATGATACTAATTGAATAAGTTTCCTCGGAAATTGCCATAACAAGATGAAATGCATGCACAAGCGTGAATAGAAAAAATGCATAAAATATTGGTAACTTGGTTTCTCAAAACTTCGTCACAATCATTTGTCCGTGAACATAATCAAAATTTCATCACAAGTGTATGTAGTTATACATTGCCTCTTAGTTAAGCACCCTTAACTAAATGCCAGAACACATTAACAAAGTGCCTCTCGGGCCTACCCTTTTAAACATAAAACAGTGTATTATATATAATCAACAATATATATATAAACGCAGAGTTAAAACTAGTAACCGTTGACTAGTTTTATTCCTTCCTCCAGTTTTAGCAGCCACCACCATTTTTCCACTAAAATATTTCCACTTCTTGGTTATAGAACCCACCTCATTTGTGTTTTAATTATACCTTCATTGGCACTTTGCTCTTGTTTTGAGCATATGACTTACCCTCCGTGCCCCTGGCCTTATCGTAATGACAAAAAAAGTTGAAACATACGAACCTTCTCACTGTGATATCGAATTACAAGTCAACACGTCTTGACACCACCATACAACCCCGGTATTCATCGCACCGTCGAAGAGTTCATAATCATCATGCAGTTCTGAACCTAGCTCTACTGAGCTACCAAAAAGCTAATTAATTAAAGGTCATCACCTAAACTAAATAGAACTTGAATTCTGCTTCTTTTATCCTATAAACATAATAAAGCAAATTAGAAACATGTGAGACCGCAGGTCTCCCTAAGATCACTTGACCTAGCAAATTCATAAATGAATTTACTCAAACAGTATATTCCCCTACATCACTATGTTTATCAACCGTTTTTTAAAATACAAAAAACAATGGGTAATATATTTCTACATGTCGAGTCTTTAAGATCATCTACAACCAATTGTATTCCAGTCCACAAATTCTCAATTTTTCCATGTCACTTTTGGTTGGTTTCCATGTTTATAAAACAAAGGAAATGGTGAACACCCATGAACTACATAGAGTGTTCCCAAATGATTTGCCATGAGTGTTCCCAACCATGATCGAGTCAATTATATTTAAAGGATTGGTGGCAGCCCTGTATCACCCATTTTCTTGCCTCACATGTCCTACTAGTCCCTTTCCCCTTTCTTTTACATATCCAAGGGACGTAAAGGCCAAAACATGTCAAAATAGCACTCCTAAATTCAAAGAAGTTTAAACCCAAGTGTGCATGGAAAAGTCACCAATGAGGATTAAGAAGTTCTGTAGCTTCTAGAAAGAAGTTGAACGAAACTTACTATTTAATTGTTAAATGTTTAATTTTAAGTTTTAAATGTATGTAAGTGAATGCCATTAAATTGCTTACTTGAGTTTGATTTAATTTACATTTTCAATTTTGAAGAGTCATTATATACCATGTATATGTTTCTAATGATTTTCTTATTGATGTTTTTATTGCAGTTGCAGCTATGGACACAAATGCCGAAATACTGATTGAGCTTTCCCACTTGAGGGGACTTAGTACAGTTTTTAGTGGTGGTGAAAGGATCCGCCGCTCACTTGCATCCACTTTGGATGCAATTGTTGAGACTATTTCATTGTCAAGCAACATACTATATGATATTACATCATATAGAGAAAGAAAAAGACAAGCGTACGCTGATGGGCTAGACTACAATGCAATCAAAAAGTTGAAAATAACCAAAGAGCATATATTTTCATTGTTTAGGACCCTCGCACGAGGGAAATCCCAAATGCAAATAGGCCTCATATCTCTATTGAGTGGTGCAGATTTCATCCATTTGTTGATAACTGGATGGACAAATGGTATATGGCTTTTGATATGCCACCACATAACAACAGGGAAATCCCCCTGTATTTCCTTTGAAAGATGTATGCATAGTTCATGTTGGGAAAACACGTAAACTATTTTGATATCTTGCAGTTTCAGGGGATCGGTGGGGGGATGCCCCAAAACCAACCCAATGCCAGGCTTCGATACCTTGATCCCCCTATCCCTGTACCTCGCAAGCAGTTTCCTGGGCCAAATGTCCCGCCTATCCACCATGTTATTCCATAGACACATGATGCGTATTTGAGTTTGGCACGAGCAGTTGTTCGTCATAGCACTATGGTTCAACATATGGATGAAGAAGAGACATCTATCCCTGGTGTGGTACATACACCAAGTCGTCATAGTGCAGGACCATATTCTAGTGCAGTACCACCCACTAGTGGAGTACCAACCACTAGTGCAGGACCATCTACTAGTGCAGCACCATTAGCACATCCCCAACCTACTTTTGAGCCTCACAAGTGCACATCATGTGGTCTTCCCTGCTATGGCCTTTCCTTAGATGTTGTCTTCATTGGGTTTTTTAGTGATGTATGTAGATGGTTAATTGTTATAAATTATTCATTTATTTTCCTCTTTGTACACATATGTATAGTTTGAGATAATATATTAATTTTGTGAACTTGCGGTTGATGCTTTATGCTGGCAGTGACCCCCCAGAGTTTCATGTTCCACACTCTACAGGGGGGCATAACATTCCATCCATTGATCCCTTGGTTGGTGGAGATATTCATATAGCACCCATTGTCGTATCTCACACCGAGGTAAACATTTTAAAATTTCAGTTTTTTAATACTTGTTAATTTGTTAATTTCCACATATTGTATATGTTAGTTCACTAATGCTATCTACGGTTTAATATTTACAATTATTAAACTTATAGATGCCAGATTCTTCACAGGGGAAAGCAGTGATGGAGGTATTATCCATGGTCGTATCAACCGAGGAAACAACTGGGCTCCAGGTAAACAATTAAAAATCCCATTTTTTAAATACATGTATGTTCATTGAATCATGCATGTCTAACTACATGAACACTTGCTGACTATAGGCACCAACTGAAACACCTGGACCATTTCTTGGAGTTGTATCTCCTCATAGGCCATACGTGAACAACGGTCATGTGTATATGAGGCGGCCTACTCCTAGCAAGACTCCAGATGTCCACGACCATGGAGCTACTGATACCATGGTAATTTATATTCTTTGATGATATTTCTTGGTTAACTTGAAATCCAGTGCATAAAATGTTTTGTTAATGTTTGATTTGCATTTACTACATCAGGAGCCAGAGTTTACTATTGAAAACCTCGCAGGGATGGTTGATGCAGCAGTCAGTGCTGCATCTGCAATGGCAATAAGTCACACAGAGGTACAACTATTTCAACATGATCATTACATAGTTTATTATTGTTGGCTAATGCTTATTCATGCATGTCTAACTATTTCAACATTTGGTGATTGTAGCCACCGGCAGTAGGAGTTATTGATGCAGCAATCAATGTGGCATATGCAATAACAACAAGCCACACAAAGGTACAACTATTTGAACATGATCTAGACATAGTATGTTATTTTTGTCTATTGTTTATTCATGCACATGTCTAACTATTCCAACATTTAGTGATTGTAGCCACCACCACCACCACCAGTTCCCTCCCCCTCTGGTTCGACCATGGATGCGACCATCCTTAATGTTCAACCAACAGCTCCATCTGCTACACAAGGAACACAATCCCCTTTGTCACGGTCTCTCGTTGAGGTGAAATGTCCATTAATGACCAATTGTTTCATGCAATGTCCATGAACATGTTGGTAATTGTTGAGTTAATTTAGATATGGTCTTTTCTTGATCTAATGTATTAGTACATAGTTAGTTGAATTTAAAAATTGATATTTAATTTGCAGGATCTAGAGACGCACACTTGTCCTAGAGTTGTGCCTAGAGGATCAACGTCAGGAAAGAACAAGAGGAAGCTTGAGTTTTGATGTGTCTTATGGGATATATTTACATTTTGATACATGTACATGTGGCTTGGATAGTTTTGGATACATGTACTTTTGGAGACATGTACATTGACATTTCACTTACATGTACATGTGCCTTGGATATTTTTGGATACATGTAGATGTGGCTTGGATAGTTTTGGATAGTTTTGGATACATGTACTTCTGGATACTTTTGGATATATATGTACTTTTGGATACTTTTGGATATATGTGTACTTTTGGAGACATGTACATTGACATTTCACTTATAAATGAATGATACATTTCACTTTGAATTTGTTCTTTGGTTTCCACATGTTCTTGCGTCAATATATTGTGTTTATTTGTGTGGATTATCTATTACTTATGAATGCACTATGTCAAAAGAACAAACTATTATATTTAAAGGTTTCAATTATATCACTACATGCACACTAATTGGATATCTAATTAGAAATTGTGATTTTGGATGATCATTACAAGTAAAGTCAAAGTTCTTGCTTGTGTAATTTAATAAAACTAAGTGCAATACAATGTATTTCAAGGTTTCAATGAACTCCCTACATGCACACCAATTGGATATATCTAATTAAAAATTGTGAGTTTCTATTATTAAATTACAAGTTAAGTCAATGTTCAAGTGTAATTTAATAAAACTAAGTGCAATACATGCTTCACATTTCATCAACAACCAAAAACATTATTCAACAATCCTCATGCACCCAATGACTAATCACTTAGCATTAAATGAACTACAATAGAATCCAAAGACCGAGAACCAACTTCGTGAATCAACATGATTTGAAGCATAATTCCAACGGATTTGAAAAACTTGAGTTGGACATAAGATTGATACTGAACTGAGTTATGACAGTAAGATAATATTAAAGTTAGGATTAGGGTTTCCCTGGTAGGGTTATGGTTATGGTTCATGCATGTTAAATAGTAAACCCTAGTTAGGGATATGATTTTCCAAGTTAGGCCCTCATTGGCGTGAAATGAATTGTCCAAGTTTGGCCCTCTTTGGCGTGAAATGCATTGTCCCATACTGAGCAAAACCCCAGTTTCAGAAACCACTGTATATGGAGGTCATCGAGAAATGGACAGGCGGGAGAGGGGCCCCCCTAGCTAAAATCCCATGTCACAAATCCAACGGAATCGACGGTTCGTTGATCGGAGGCCCGAGCATTGATCTATGGCGAGTTGCAAGTCACCTCCAAATACCATTGAGGGACACTTGGTGGACTTGTGCCCGGTCAACAAAACGTCAGGGAGCCGCAATTTTGAATTCCATCAAATCTTGTTAGCGTGTTTGGGCATGGGAAATATGGGAATGCCAACCACAGCCCCACCATGCTTGGTTTTCCAAGTTTCACCCTCATTGGCATGAAATGCATTGTCCCCTATTAAGCGAAACCCTAGTTTCAGAAACCACCATATACGGAGGTCACCAGGAAATGGACAAGCAGGAGAGAGGTCCCGTGGCTAAAATACCATGTCATGAATCCAACGGAATCGATGGTCCATCCATCAGAGTCCCAAGCATCAATTTATGGAGAGTTACATGTCACCTCCAAATACCATTTAGGAACACTTGGTGGACTTGTTCCCGGTGCGCAAAAAATGTTAAGGAGCCGCAATTTTGAATCTCGTCAAATCTTACTAGTGTGTTTGGGCATGGGAAATATGGGAACGCCAACCACAACCCCACTGTGCGTAGTTTTCCCAGTTTGGACCTCATTGGCGTGAAATGCATTGTCCCATAATAAGCAAAACCCTAGTTTCAGAAACCACCGTATACGAAGGTCACCAGGCAATGGACAGGCGGGAGAGGAGGCCCAAGCATAGATCTATGGCGAGTTGCAAGTCACCTCCAGATACCCTTGAGGGACACTTGGTGGACTTGTGCCTGGTGCGCAAAAAACATCACGGAGCTGCAATTTTGAATTCTGTCAAATCTTCCTAGCATGTTTGGGCATGGTAAATATGGGAACACCAACCACATCCCAACCGTGTGTGGTTTTCCAAGTTTGTCCCTCGTTGGCATGAAATGCATTGTCCCATACTGAGCGAAACCCTAGTTTCAGAAACCATCATATATGAAGGTCACCAGGAAATGGACAAGCGGGAGAGGGCCACCCCTAGCTAAATTCTCACATCACGAATCCAACGAAATCGACGGTTCATCGATCAAGGGCCCAAGAATCGATCTATGGCGAGTTACAGGTCACCTCCAGATACCGTTGAGGGACACTTGGTGGACTTGTGCCCGGTGCGCAAAAAACGTCAGGGAGCCACAATTTTGAATTCTGTCAAATCCTACTAGCGTGTTTGGGCATGGACAATATGGGAACGCCAACCATAGCCCCACCGTGCATGGTTTTCCAATTTTGGCCCTCGTTGGCGTGAAAATCATTGTCCCCTACCAAGAGAAACCCTAGTTTCATAAACCACCGTATACGGAGGTCCCCAGGAAATGGACAGGCGAGAGAGGGGGGCCCCTAGCTAAAATATCATGTCATGAATCCAACGGAATCGACGGTTCGTCTATTAGAGGCCCGAGCATCGATCTATGACGAGTTGCAACTCACCTCCAGATACCGTTGAGGGACACTTGGTGGACTTGTGCCCGATGCGCAAAAAAACGTCAGGGAGCCATAATTTTGAATTTTGTTAAATCCTTCTAGCATGTATCGGCATGGAAAATATGGGAATTCCAACCATAGCCCCACCGTGTGTGGTTTTCCATGTTTGGCCCTCATTGGCATGAAATGCATTGTCCCCTACTAAGCGAAACCCTAGTTTTAGAAATCACTGTATACGAATGTCATCGGGCAATGGACAGGTGGGAGAGGGGCGCCCCTAGCTAAAATCCCACATCACAAATCCAACGAAATCGACGGTTCATTGATCAGAGGCTCGAGCATCGATCTATGGTGAGTTTCAGCTCACCTCCAGATACCGTTGAGGGACACTTGGTGGACTTGTGCCTGGTGCGCAAAAAACATCAGGGAGCCGCAATTTTGAATTCTGTCAAATCCTGCTAGCATGTTTGGGCATTGGAAATATGGGAATTCCAACCACAGCCCCACCGTGCATGGTTTTCCATGTTTGGCCCTCATTGGCGTGAAATGCATTGTCCCCTACTAAGCGAAACCCTAGTTTTAAAAACCACCATATACAGAGGTCACTAGGAAATGTACATGCCGGAGAGGGGCCCCCCTAGCTAAAATCCGACGCCACAAATCCAACCAAATCAATGGTTCGTCGATCGAAGGCCCGAGCATCAATCTATGGCGAGTTACAGGTCACCTCCAGATACCATTAAGGGACACTTGGTGGACTTGTGCCCGATGTGCAAAAAACGTCAAGGAGCCGCAATTTTGAATTTAGTCGAATCCTACTAGCATTTTTGGGCATGGGAAATATGGGAAAGCCAACCATAGCCCCACCGTGCGTGGTTTTCCAAGTTTATCCCTCGTTGGCGTGAAATACATTGTCCCCTACTAAGCAAAACGCTAGTTTCAGAAACCACCGTATACGGAGGTCACCAGGAAATGGATAGGCGAGAGAGGGGCTCCCTAGCTAAAATCCCACATCACGAATCCAATGAAACCGACGGTTCATCGATCAGAGGCCTGAGCATCGATCTATGGTGACTTGCAGGTCACCTCCACATATCGTTGAGGGACACTTAGTGGACTTGTGCCTGATGCGCAAAAAATGTCAGGGAGCCACAATTTTGAATTCCATCAAATCGTGCTAATTTTTTGGGCATGGGAAATATGGGAACGCCAACCACATCCCCACCATGCATGGTTTTCCATTTTTGGCCCTCATTGCCGTGAAATGCATTGTCCCCTACTAAGTGAAACCCTAGTTTCAGATACCACCATATATAGAGGTCACTGAGAAATGGAAATATGGGAGAGGGGCCCCCCTAGCTAAAATCCCATGTCACGAATCCAACAGAATCGACAGTTCGTCGATTGAAGTCTCGAGCATCGATCTATGGTGAGTTGTAGGTCACCTCCAGATACCGTTGAGGGACACTTGGTGGACTTGTGCCTGGTACGCAAAAAATGTCAGGGAGCTGCAATTTTGAATTTTGTCAAATCCTACTAGCATGTTTGGGCATGGGCAATATGGGAACGCCAACCACAGCCCCACCGTGCATGGTTTTCCAATTTTGTCCCTCGTTGGCGTGAAATGCATTGTCCCCTACTCAATGAAACCCTAGTTTCAGAAACCACTGTATACGGAGGTCACCAAGAAATGAACAGCTGGGAGAGGGTTCCCTAGCTAAAATCCCACGTCATGAATCCAATAGAATCAACAGTTCATCAATCGAAGGCTCAAGCATCGATCTATGGTGAGTTGCAGGTCACCTCCAGATACCGTTGAGGGACACTTGGTGAACTTGTGCCCGATGTGCAAAAAACGTAAGGGAGCCACAATTTTGAATTCCGTCAAATCATTATAGTGTGTTTGGGCATGGGAAATATGGGAACGCCAACCCCAGCCCACCGTAAATGGTTTTCCAAGTTTGGCCCTCGTTGGTGTGAAATGCATTATCCCCTACTAAGCGAAGCCCTAGTTTTAGAAAGCACTGTATACGGAGGTCACCGAGAAATGGACAGGTGGGAGAGGGACCCCCTTAGCTAAAATCCCACATCATGAATCCAACGGAATCAACGATTTGTCAATCGGAGGCCCTAGCATCGATCTATGGTGAGTTACAGGTCACCCCCAGATACCGTTGAGGGACACTTGTTGGACTTGTGCCCGGTACGCAAAAAACATTAGCGAGCCGCAATTTTGAATTTCATCCTACTAACGTGTTTGGGCATGGGAAATATGAGAATTCCAACCACAACCCCACCATGCGTGGTTTTCCAAGTTTGGCCCTCGTTGGCGTGAAATGCATTGTCCCCTACTGAGCAAAACCCTGGTTTCAGAAACCACCATATACGGACATCACCGGGCCATGGACAAGCAGGAGAGGGGCCCCCTAGATAAAATCCCACGTCATGAATCCAACATAATCGACGGTTCATTGATTGGAGGCCCAAGCATCAATCTATGGCGAGTTGCAGGTCACCTCCAGATACCGTTCAGGGACACTTGGTGGACTTGTGCCCGGTGCACAAAAAAATTCAGGGAACCGCAATTTTGAATTCCATCAAATCCTACTAGTGTGTTTGAGCATAGTAAATATGGGAACACCAACCCCATCCCACCGTGCATGTTTTTCCAAGTTTGGCCCTCGTTGACGTGAAATGCATTATCCCCTACTAAGTGAAACCCTAGTTTCAAAAACCACAATATAAAGAGGTCATCGGGAAATGGACAGGTGGGAGAGGAGCCCCCTGGCTAAAATCCCATGTCACAAATCCAACGAAATAAATGGTTCGTCGATCGAAGGCCTGAGCATCGATCTATGTTGAGTTGCAGGTCACCTCCAGATACCCTTAAGGGACACTTGGTGGACTTGTGGCCGGTGTGCAAAAAACGTCAGGGAGCCGCAATTTTGAATTTCGTCAAATCCTGCTAGCATGTTTGGGCATGGGAAATATGGGAACAAAAACCACAGCCCCACCGTGCATGTTTTTCCAAGTTTGTCCTCATTGGCGTGAAATGCATTGTCCCCAATGAGTGAAACCCTGGTTTCAAAAACCATCGTATACGGAGGTCACCGGGCATAGGACAGGTGGGAGAGGGGCCCCCCTAGCTAAAATCCCATGTCACGAATCCAACGGAATCAACGGTTTGTCAATTGGAGGCCTGAGCATCGATCTATGGCGAGATGCAGGTCACCTCTAGATATTGTTCAGGGACACTAGGTGGACTTGTGCCCGGTGCACAAAAAACGTCATAGAACCGCAATTTTGAATTTCGTCAATTCTTCCAAGCCCCACTTGTAAAGTTAGACTCATGTATAAATAAGAGTCATGTTCTTCATTTGTAAGACACTTCATGTCTTGTATTTGTCCTCTTTTAGTTGCACATGAAGGAGAAGGAAACTCTTATTTTAGGGTTTCCTCGTGAGCTTGTGTGTTAGGGTTTGTTCATGGTTTCATTGTACTTGTTTTTAAACATAATTATTCTATGAAAGGTTGATAGGTTTTCTTCCCCATGACGGTTTCCCAGGATAAAATGTTGTGTCTCTTGTGCATTGTTCTTCTTAACTAGATCCTACATGTTAAATACGTTATGTAAATGTTTTATGGTTAAATTTATGCATTGAACTAATGGTTATAATAAAAAATTTAACATGGTATAAGAGGTGAGTTGTCAAGAAGGAAATTATACAAGCCTTAAAATAGAAAGTGATCATTGTGGCATCTTCTTTCCATCATCCTAGTTTTATATATCAGCTGAAAACATTGACAATATGACCTACTTGAAAAATTAGGGTTTTAGTCCTGTAAGAGAGCCTACAAAGAACTTTGACAGGTATGACCTAAAAGGTACATGTATCTATTCTAATGTTATGTTTAACATGTGAATGAGATCTTGACATGTTCATATGATTGATGTTGTCATGATCATATGATTGATATTGACATGATCATGTTATTGATATTTACATGATCATTCATTATCTTAGGGTTTATTGATCATATGTAAAATTTGGCATGTTCATTAACTTGACATACAAGAGAACTTTTGGCATATTTATAAACAACATAAACAAAAATTTGTCATATCAAGAACACAAAATTGACATATTCATAAGCAACATACATGGGAAAATTAAAATTATGTAACATAACTCATCATGCTAGATCCCACCTATTATCATACAACCAAGCCCTCTGAATCATCTCTTATAATGGTGGTCTCCATTAGTCTCTCGTGCTTTGTATATGGTAAGAAGTAGCGTACCTTCGATGAATTTTAGCTAGGCATTGTTCGTACCCAGAGGTTTGTACCTATGATTAAGTTGGTAAAGTGATACACACTTGAACCTGGTTTGTAATCCCTGTAAACATATCCACCCTTATTTCTTGCATTGTTGTCCTATGTAAGGTATTCACCTTTAACAACCATAGACCCGCTTGGGAAGTGGTTTTTATCATCGTCAATCATGGACATAATGAGGGTTTGCTTTCCCTCTATACAATGTGCCAACCAATAATCACCACCCCGTTCACTATTTTTTGAGGCAACCACTGCGTATATATGCCCTGCATAATATGATTGTAGGTATATGAACAAAATATTTTTCATGTGATACAAGGCCATTAATGTGACTTTGAAGACTACGTAGATAAACAAAAAAATGTTAAGGAAATGCATCATACCAGGTTGTACAAGGTCTGAGACATGATCAAAATCTATAGAAACAGATGATTGGTCTTCTTCCAACGGAGTTAACTCAAAAATTTCACATTGATCAAGTGGAAGTGATATGTGATCCCATCCATTAACCCAATCCAATGATTCACACCCATCCCAGTCACCATCACAACAAGGCGGGAAAAAACAAGCAAGTTTTTTGGTCCAAATTTCAAATACTGGGTTATCAAAGCTTCGAACCGAATGAAAGCCACGAGTCCCAGGAACAGTCTTGCATTCCCATGCATGTGAACGATCTATGTCTACCACCTCCCAAAAAATCTCTCCACATGTCTCTTTCTTATGGATTCTACTCGCATAGTTGGTTCCTCTCCCATTAATGACGTTCACCACCTTACTATAGATTGAGCATTTCTAATAGTAGATAATGTAGATCATTTCAATTCCTCTCTTCATATGGTTGTTTTCACACATGCTCTAGCTCCATCATGCTCTCCTTTACCATGCCCAGTCTCAAAATAGTTCCACATATGTGGAACTTTGTAGTTTTTATGCAATGAACACAACCATTGAAATATGCGTGCATTTTTTAACTGACCAGCACATCCATCAGACCAAATCCAATGTCAATCCATCTGTATGTTCCTGCCCTTCAAGTGATCATAGAACATGATGAAGCAATGACATACATAGTGGAATTCATGGAACCTATCATCACTTATGTAGAAGTGATATTCCTTCAAAATTTCTCTTTGCTCTTCAATGTTGTTTGGGCCATGCCTATATGTGATATGCACCATCAAGGAAACCTGCTCAAAGTGATAATACTGACTTTGGATCTCATTTTGAGGTTGTAGAGTGTAGTTCTCAACAAAATCAACAACTGAAAGTATAGTACTACGGGGAAATGTATCTCTGCATATTCTAAACTTCCCATCCTGCCATCGTGCCAAGTGGACATGCTGAACATATTGATGTGTCTTTTCAATAAATTCCTTGACAAAGTCACTAACTTGTACCTGGTGACACAAAATGATCTCAATATCAGTTTTTTTTCTAAGGAATGAAATGTAACTGTTCAAACATAAATTTATAGATAAATGCACACCTGAGATGTCACCAATTGTATTTTTTTGCTTTCTTTCCCTGGGACTGTTTCATAGCTGATATATTTGAAAATTTTCATGTCTGTAACCATATTCCCAAATTCATTGTCTCCACTCTCGTGCATACATTGGCTCCATAATGCCATTCCAACATAGTTGGAGCAAGTTCCATCCAAACAAGATTCTGCATAGTATGTTTTCCCCTTGGGCCTATTGCACATGATGCTATGAATGAATTCTCTTGATGAAGTCAATGGTATTGTCAAGGAGCAATCCTGCACATGGTTAGTATGCAACACACGACGAATGTACAAAAAAAATTTCATAGTAATATTCGTATTCTACATGGTATCTACAACAACAAGTGTTACGAAGAGTATTTATTCTAACATACCAGGGCTTACATTTCTCAAAATATCTTTGCCCCAAATTCAATTGTCTATGTTCATTCCTAAATTTCTCATATATTTTTGTCTATGTTATATCAAGAAGATGCTTAATATGTGATTCATGATCCTTTGAACCCCTTCTCAATTTTAATACATCCTTCCGGTTCGAAGAAGGCCTTGTGTGATCATGCCAAAAACTCTGCACTAGTCCCTTTACTGCATCAACTAGATTCATGTCACAACATGGCAACCGACCAATAAAGGCCCAAAAATCGGTCTGATCGATTGTTTCAAGATGTTCTCTTCTAATAGAATACCTACGAAGGGTTTTTACATTCAAATTAACTAGTTTGGATGTAGGCTTGTCTAATGTCCTCTTCTGATTAGGCCTTGAGGCCCAAAACCGCTAACCTATGTGATTCCTGTGGGTTCGAGCAGTTACTGACAGCTAGGGAATCAGCTGAGAACTGATGCCATCCATAGAAGATCTAGGGCATAATCATTAGGTCAAGAAGGGCCACCGGGGCCAAAGGCCACCTCCATGCATGCCATCCAAGCATTATTTAATGATGCATGCACTCTTTAAGTCTCCATCCGCATGCATGCAAGTTAATTGCAAATTAGAAGATAAAGTGACCTAATTAGGTCAAAGATTAGGGTTTTCGTAGTTGAAAGTTATAAAAGAGGGATAAAGCGAAAGGAGACTTCATTTTTCGATTATTATTATTTTGGGAGCTCTTGGATAGCAGCACAACGTGTCGCACAGCAGTTGGGGTTGGAGACGAAGTCTTTAGCTAACGGGATTTCGGCAGTGAAACATCTGTCCTAGTCTCATTCAGGGTAAGCCATACAGGTTCACCATTTGTTCTTACATTCATTCATAAGTTATCTAGTATACGGTATAGATCGTTGCAAGGACACGTGTGCAACCATAAGGGGGGGGTTTTCAGCCAGAAAGCCCTAATCAGTTTTTGGGCCTTCAGATCTCATCTTTACTCTGAAACTCAGGCACCATTCTCATCATCAGCATCATACTCCGGTACCCAGTGATTATCAGATCCGTCCGTACTCATCCGGAGCAGTTATCAGCAATTTCAGGATCCAGGGGGCGTGAGCAGCTGTCTCTCTAGAGCAAGTCACTATCCTACCTAGAGATCTCAGAAATCCCGTATGTACCAGGCATTCTCTCCGGCACGGGAAGGCTATCAGTCCTGCAAATCGACAGCATCATTGGACACCTCCTTCACTGAAAGCGTCACCCTTTTCTAACTGGGGTTCTTGCTGCTGGGGGTTCACCGGAAGCAGAAGAGATCTGCCCATCTCTGATCCAGTTCTGGGTGCTTGCATACTCTCTCAGGAGCAGTCTAGCCGTCTTATCAGTGGTAAGTGTTCATTCTGTCCCACAAACCCTAACCCTAATTTTTGCTATAAAATAGGGATTTTTGCATGGCAGTTTGCATGCCCAGTTGTATCAGCATATTTGCTTAGAAATAGAAAATATCGGGATTTGGGATATTACAGTGGTATCAGAGCCATCTTCTTGGCCAGCCGTGGGCTTAAGAAATGAAATGTAGATGAATACAGGAGGAGACCCTTTTGTAACCTATAGGAGGAGAAAGAGTAGATACACAGGGGAGTTTGAGGATATCCAACTAGAAGATACCAATTCAGATATGGAACAAACAGGTATACACTTGGATAGGGGAAAAGGAATGGGAGAACAGGAGGATCGAATGGAGTTTTGCAGCTTGGTCTCTGCATTGCAAGACTTAGCCAAAGGACAAAAAGATGTACTCAATGCAATCAACAGATTATCAGTGAAACCGGAAACATGTATCAATAGTACACCTCCCTCATCGATAGATCGGGGATCTACAAGCAGCAGTGGAAAGATAGCGTACACTAACATTCAGAATACTCCGCACATATACAGCAGACCTTCTATTAGGCCTACCATGCCTCACTTCTTGGCAGATACAGTAGGGGGCCCGGTCATGCAGGTAGAACCTAGCGAGCCTTTTGGGGATTATTTACAAGAGTATAGAGACTTAGGGGATGAATTTCATGCTGCCATGTATTTTTCAGATTTCTGCAACATGAAGAGTAGAAACAGGCCCAGGAATTTCAACAAGGGTTTCAATCACAACTATGAGCTGCAGAAGACCTTGGGTAGGTTGACCATCCCAAACTTTGATGGGACTCGTGGAGAATCAACGAGGATATGGGTTCAAAAGTTGGATACCTATTTCCAACTCAACCCCATGACAGAGACAGATGCCATTAAATTGGCTACACTTCACCTGGACGGAGAGGCTCACGAGTGGTGGTACCACGAATTGGTGAAATTGGGTCACAACACCATACATTCCTACGGTGAGTTCACTCAGAAGCTCATAGAGAGGTTTGACATGAAAGATCCAGAGATATATTTCAGGGAGTTGTCTCAACTCAAACAGACCGGTAGTGCAGAAGCTTTCATTTCAGAATTTTAGAGGATAGCTGCTATGGTAACAGACATGTCAGAGAGCAGATTGACTATGTTATTCACTGAGGCCCTCACAAAGCCACTACGGGGATGGGTGAAAGCCTACAAACCCATCACTCTGCAGGATGCCATTAGTAGAGCAAGAGATCTTCAGGATTCAGTCCCCAAAAACAAATTCCCACTGAAAACCAATTTTCCTGTTAGGGACAAGGACAGGAAACCTTTCTAGCAGGATGTGCCCAAGAAAACCTGGTTAGACGAGGACACTAGGAAATATCTGAGAAGGAAGAAACTATGCTTCACCTGTTAGGAACCATGGGTACCAGGACACAGGTGTGCAGGGAAGGTGAAGGCTCACTACATTGAGGTATATTCAAACAATGATGAGGACGACTATGAGCAGGAAGCCACAGAAGAACTACGGGCAGCTGAGGAGGAATCACACCAGGGTGATACACCAGAGGGGGTCATTGCTACATTATTTGGAGTACCAAGATTCCATACTCTCAGGGTCAGGGGAGTAGTATAGGGTCACAAAGTAGGAGTATTGATTGATGGGGGAGCCACCCACAATTTCATTGACTCCGCTTGGGTAGCCAAGAGAGGTATTCAGACCGAGAAGTTTGAAGGATTCATTGTAGCAGTAGCCGGGAACTCTAGCATGGAGTGCAACTACTGGATCCCAAAATTGAATGTCACCTTAGGTAACTATTAGATGACAGACTCTTTCTATGTATTGGATGTAGCGGATACTCATGTGGTATTGGGTGTTCAGTGGCTTTATTCTATAGGGAAATACACTACAGACTACAGGGCAATGGAAATGGAGTTCCAGGGTCCAGACGGGAAACGGGTAGTTTTGAAGGGCATGAACACTTATCCCCCAAAACCGGTCTCGTCACAGAGGATGGAGGCAGTACTCCGACAGGATGATATAGAATGGGCTACAGAATGTTTGGTCACCTTTAGGAAACCCCCAGAGACCAGCACACAACACCCAAGTGGCATTCAAACCTTGCTACAGAAACATGAAAAGGTTTTTCAGGACCTTCCATCAGGTAGACCACCAGACCGATGTTTTGAACACATCATCGAGCTAGAGGAGGGGACACAAGCAGTCATCACTACTCCTTATAGGCATCCCAAAAGGTACAAGGATGAGATTGAGAAAACAATCAAAGAATTACTAGAGCTTGGATATATTCGGCCCAGTTCTAGCCCCTTTGCATCCTCAGTAGTACTGGTCAAAAATAAGGATGGTACACTGCGAATGTGCATCGATTATCGAGCACTCAACAAAAAGACCATTAAGAACAGGTATCCCATTCCCAGAATTGATGAATTCATGGATGAGCTTCGGGGAGCTCAATACTTCTCCAAGATCGATCTTCGCTCGGGATACCATCAGATTAGGGTAAGGGACCAGGACATCTCCAAAACATCTTTTCGCTGTCACTATGAGTTTTTGTCATGCCCTTTGGACTTACCAATGCTCCGGCCACTTTTCAGTCATGCATGAACCACACCTTCATAGCACAGCTACGTAATTTTTTGCTCGTATTCTTTGATGACATCCTGATTTACAGCAAAACATGGGAAGAGCATCTGAAACACCTAGATGAAGCATTGAGTATTTTAGAAAAACATTCACTTTATGCTAAAATGTCCAAGTGTGAGTTTGGCATGAAGGAAATGTTGTATTTAGGACACATAATCAATGTAGAAGGAGTACAGGTTGATATGGAGAAAATCCGAGCTATCAGAGATTGGCCCGCACCAAAAACAGTTACAGAATTGAGAGGTTTCTTAGGTTTGTGCACTTATTACCGACGGTACATTAAAGGATTCTCCCAATTTGCAGCACCCCTCATAGATCTCACCAAGAAAGGAGCGTTCACTTGGACAGACTTAGCATAGAAAACTTTCGAGGAGATGAAGGTTATTATGAGTTCTTGTCCAGTTCTAGCATTACCAAACTTCTCACAACCCTTTGTAGTAGAATGTGATGCCTCAGGGGAAGGGTTAGGAGCAGTGTTGATGCGGAATCATCACCCTATTGCATTTGAGAGCCGTAAACTGAAGAACTACAAGCGCCATTACTCCATATATGACAAAGAGATGCTAGCCATCTTGCATGCTCTCACAAAATTCAGACAGTACCTGGTGGGCAGTAAGTTCAAAATCAAAACCGATCATAACAGCCTCAAGTATTTCCTAGAGCAGAAGGAACTAAATGAGCGATAGCAGAAAGGGGTCAGCAAAGTACAAGCCTACGATTTTGAGATCGAGTATGTAAAAGGTAAGAATAATGTAGTAGTTGATGCATTATCCAGGCGTCCAGCCCCATTATCTCTCAGTAGTATATCCATGGATTGGAGGGCACTTCTCTTAGTGGAATACTCCAAAAATAAATTCGCTTGTGAATTACTGGACGGGCAAATTCAGGATGACAGGTACAGGATTGTGGATGACATCATCTATTACAAAAACAGGATATACCTCGTTCCAGAATCCACATTGAGGAAAAAGATCATTTAGGCAGCCCACGATTCTCCTTTATCAGGGCATCAAGGTTTCTTAAAGACCTATAGGCAGATCAGAGAGAGGTTCTCATGGAAGGGCCTCAAGGGGGAAATTATGCAGCATGTCCAGGAATGTAGCATCTGTCAGCAGAATAAGATTGAGAACACCCATCCAGCAAGGTTACTCCAGCCACTACCAATTCCAGAGCAGAAGTGGGAAAGCATCTCCATGGACTTTATTTCAGGCTTGCCCAAGGTCCAAGGGCGAGATTTTTTATATGTAGTAGTTGACAGACTGACCAAGTTTGCACATTTCTTCTCGATATCATCAGACTACTCGGCAGCTCAAGTGGCTGAGTTATTCTTCAGGGAGGTCTTCAGGTTACACGGGTTACCTAAGACCATTGTCAGTGATCGGGATAGCAGATACACGGGTGCCTTCTGGCAGGAACGGTTCAGTTGGTGGTGACCAAACTGGCTACTAGTACGAGTTACCATCCCCAGAGTGACGGGCAAACGGAAATAGTCAACAAGTGGATCGAAGGATATTTAAGGAACTATGTAGCAGGGCAGCAGCGAATCTAGATCAAATGGCTACACCTAGGAGAGTATTGCTACAATACTACCTATCACATATCTATTAGGATGACTCCTTTTAAGGCATTATATGCTTACGAGGCATTGGACTATGCAAATTTGGCATTTGGAGATAGTAGGGCTCCTAAGGCTAAGGATTGGATACAGGACAGTCAGGACATTCTGAAAATATTGAAGGAGAATTTACAAACAGCCCAGAATCAACAGAAGTTGTATGCCGACAAACACAGGATTGAGCAGAGCTTTGAGGTAGGGGATTTAGTATACTTAAGGCTCCAGCCTTACAGACAGTCCTCACTTAAGAAGAAAGGAGAAAAGAAGTTAAAAACCCACTTCTATGGACCATACAGAATAATCAGGAAGGTGGGAGAGGTGGCATACGAACTAGAACTTCCACAGGGAAGCAAAATTCACAATGTGTTCCATGTATCTAATCTGAAGAAGACCCTTGAGCAACACATTGCTCCATCTACTAAATTGCCTCCTTTAGATGATGAAGGACTGCTGATACTGATTCCCGAACGGATCATACAGACTAGAGAAAGGAAGCTCAGGAACAGGGTAATCATAGAATACTTGGTTCAATGGAAACAACTACCACCAGAGGATGCCCCCTGGGAAGGTGAACGGGTATTGTAGCATCCCAGTTTGAAGTTGCTTGAGGACAAGCAATCTCAAGCAGGGAAGACTGTAATGTCCTCTTCCGATTAGGCCTTGAGGCCCAAAACCGCTAACCTATGTGATTCATGTGGGTTCGAGCGGTTACTGACAGCTAGGGAATCAGCTGAGGACTAATGCCATCCATAGAAGATATAGGGCATCATCATTAGGTCAAGAAGGGCCACCGAGGCCAAAGGACACCTCCGTGCATGCCATCCAAGTATTATTTAATGATGCATGCACTCTTTGAGTCTCCATCAGCATGCATGCAAGTCAACTGCAAATTAGAAGATAAAGTTACCTAATTAGGTCAAAGATTAGGGTTTTCACAATTGAAAGTTATAAAAGAGGGATAAAGCAAAAGGAGACTTCACTTTTTGATTATTATTATTTTGGGAGCTCTTGTATAGCAGCACAGCGTGCCGCACAGGAGTTGGGGTTGGAGACGGAGTCTTCAGCTAACCGGATTTCGGCAGTGAAACATCTGTCCTAGTCTCATTCAGGGTAAGCCATACAGGTTCACCATTTGTTCTTACATTCATTCATAAGTTATCCAGTATATGGTATAGATCGTTGCGGGGACACGTGTGCAGCCGTAAGGGGGGGGGTTCATCCAGAAAGCCCTAATCAGTTGCTGGGCCTTCAGATCTCAGCTTTACTCCGAAACTCAGGCACCATTCTCATCATCAGCATCATACTCTGGTACCTGATGATTATCAGATCCGTTCGTGCTCATCCAGAGCAGTTATCAGCAATTTCGGGATCCAGGGAGTGTGAGAAGCTGTCTCTCTGGAGCAAGTCACTACCCTGCCTAGAGATATTAGAAATCCCGCATGTACTAGGAATTCTCTCCGGCATAGGAAGGCTATCAGTCCTGCAAATCGGCAGCATCATCGGACACCTCCTTCACTGAAAGCATCACCCTTTTCTAACTGGGGTTCTTGCTGCTGGGGGTTCACTGGAAGCAGAAGAGATCTACCCATCTCCGATCCAATTCTCGGTGCTTGCATACTCTCTCAGGAGCAGTCTAGCCGGCTTATCAGTGGTAAGTGTTCATTCTGTCCCACAAACCCTAACCCTAATTTTTGCTATAAAATAGGGATTTTTGCATGGAAGTTCTCATGCCCAGTTGTATCAGCATATTTGCTTAGAAATAGAAAATATCGGGATTTGAGATATTACAGCTTGAGAAAACAAAGGACCCTGATGTTCTTATTTACAATTGCTTGTGACAACACACGACGAGCTGCATTGGGGTCCTTTGAATGTGTGTTCTTACCAACTTTACCAAAGGCATCTACTAAGATTTTAACTATATGACAAATTGGTCCAAAATTCTTTAGCATATTTATCCCTGATGTTTTCCTGACAATATTCATGCCCCTATATTTTAACAATGATAAAAATAATCTACATCTATCTCCATCACATTTAGAAACAAAATATTTATTTAGTATATGTTGAGTTTCATAAGCAATACTACGTTTAGATAGCATACCTTCAATGGAATTGAGGAGTCTTTCATCAACTTGTATACGCTTCGGAGTTCTTTGACGTGTGCTTTCTAATGGAGGTAAGGGGGTTGGAATTCTATCATCTATCGCATCAACAATACGCTCAGGCATTTCAATAGTAGCTTATTGTCCTTCATTCTCTTCCTGGTAGTTGGATGGTGGAAATCCAACATCCTCATCGATGGTTCAAATAAAATTTTCTTCTTCAACAATAGGCTCCATGTCCAACGCCTCTTCAACAGTAGGCTCCATGTCCAATTCCTCTTCAACAGTAGGATCCATGTGCAACGCCTCTTCATGAGCTTCATCTTGATATGGTAACTTATCACTTTGACTTGAAGTGGGAATTAAAACATCCCCTAATGAGAACCTACGTTTTGCTTCTTGAATACTTCCATGGGGTGCTTGTTCAACAACTATTGTGGAAATTGAAGGTCCCTCTAGTGAATGCTTCCTTTTTTTGTGGTGGATTAATAAGCTGAACCGTGGTATCCTCTATAATTGGATTTGGATTAGTTTCCAAAGAAATCTTCTGATTCATCATGTCTATTCTATTCTTTTCTTTCTCTTCTTCAATGACTTCTTGAGGTCTCTTCTTCCTTGTTGATTTTCTTCCTCAGTTATGTACATTCCCCATCACCACAATGATCAATTCAATATAGTTTGTTTTTGTTGCTCCTCAATTACAAGCTTCAAACCTTTAGTGCTTTAGAACTATAGACTAGTGCTTTAGAACTATAGATCCTTCAAGGTGCTTCAATCTTCCTTCTCAATTGTTCATATTTCCCATCAAAACAATGATGAATGAGAAAATTTGCCTTTGATTCTCTTGAATAATAAGCAAATGAAATATAAATCATAAATTGTTCCTCAAGCTGATTCTATTGTACAATTTTGTATATCCACCATCACCATGAAATGGTATTGAATCTTAATATCTTATCTTGTGTGCTCCTCAACCATGAAAGATGTCCTCAATGTTGCACCTACATAACAAAAATAATGATGGAGAATGTGTATTGTGAATATTTCCAAAGGAGGGCTCATGCTCTGTTGAAAAAAAACGTGCGACAGTCGGTTTTTGGTAAAGATAGAGTAAAGTTGTTGTCGGATAAAGACAATCCACTGTTTATACAGTCCTAAAACACACACGTGTTATATAAAGTAAAAACGTGTAAGCGATATGTTGAAGTAAAACACACACACGATATTGTTAAGCACAATTAATAGGTTAGGTGCACGACTAAGGCAACGAATAAAATCTTAGGAAAACAAATGTTTTCTATGGTTAGATACAAAGCAAACTCTTTTAGTGTTCCCTTATTTTCATGCATATAAATGTTTCTCTCTATACCCCCAATAATCCCTAAATACCTCCTATCTCTTTTTAAATATACCTCCCTCATTCTTTCTACATTCCTCGCTATATGTTTCTTTCTCTTTCTTACTCCATCCATGTCTATACCAACCCACTCTCCACCTTCTCTTTATCTCCGTCTCTATTGTCACATGTCACATGTCTCTATCATTATGTATCAACCCTTTGGAATCATGTTGATGTCAAGAATCCACATCTAGCCAAACAAACAACAAATGAAAGGAACATGATGACATGTGACAACTTAACAATGACTATAGAACATGAGCACATAATCATGAAGCAAGTACGTGACTCAAATTCATCCCCGAATAGGGCAAGGAGTGAGAAGAGTAAGGCTAGAATTCTATAATGGGTGAAGCAGATGGACAAGAAGAAGTGTTGGGAAAACCAAAACAGAAAGCAAATAACAGTTCAAACTACCCTGGGCCGATCACTAGAAACCACCCAATAGCTTTTCATTCTCTGCATCATGTTCTTTCCTATATATCAAGACTAAATGTTATCATGTCAAAGATTAACAACAAAACAATCTAGTGAAAGAGCATAGTGGTCTATTGTACTGAAAGACGTTAAATTTCATGAAAACTTATTTGGGAAACCATGATAGGGAAATGACTAAAAACAACTAACTAAAAAAATGAAACGCTAAACCATGAAAATAAAGACACCTAACTTGATGAGATGCAGCGAAGCAAGAAATCAAAATGACCTAGAACTAGCAATGCAAGCCTACACCTACTTTTACGAAAAAAGAAAATCAGATCATGCAGGGTGTCATTTATTGTAGTGAAAAACATTTTGAATGTTGTAGTGATTATTACTTCATTTATGATTATTGAATCAATTTAAGGCTAAGGTAAGATTATGCCCTTCCTTAGAAGGTAAAGGTATTATGACTACATCGAATGTTCCTTCACCCTACCACTGTGTGTTTTTGTGTGCACAAGAGAACTAGGTTTCGGCCAGCGTGTTTGCTCAATAGTGTTAGCGACTAAATTTTCTTTTCATGAGTTAACTCTATCATTGCAACTCGCCCATTAATGAGCCATGAGGTGTAGATCAATTAGTCTTTTTGGGGTTTGGTCCTCATGAAGTTTCATAAATTCAAACCTCATGGTGACGGGTTGAGTATGTGAGCCGGCGGTGGGGCCTCTGGTTGACTCTCCTTGTGGGGGACTGTAGTATTCTCTCGCAGGAGGTGTTGTCTATCTTTAATGCCTCATGCAACCACGATGACAGTTCTACTTATCGTCTGGATAGATCATTCTCACATACAAACTAAGGCTAGTCCCGGCCCAGGTGCCCATTAATGTGATTGGCACATTTAATCAACATCAACACCAACCACTGCCTATGTAAATGTTATTTACTTCCATCAATTTATGTGGAATAGAGTTGTCATCCCTACGACCCTTAGCATTGTAAAGCTCTTGCTTGGTGAGTCTCGATTTACGATGCCTATTGGTGTGTGAATAGTATGCATGGTTCACCTGCTTCATTATGGTGACTAGAATACAAGTGGCAGTCGATGTCAATTTCACTTCGAACGAGTCCAACACCTTTGGCCCTACCCGTTTCTGCCAATATCTGCGTTAGGATCTATTTGTCATGCATTTTTTCCTCGTCGCAGTTGGCCATCCTTACTGTGTGCTAGAATGTTTGGATACCTTAGTCATATGCGTGTTGGTGTTGTTTTGCTCTTCCTGCCTGATTAAATATGTGCTCTGGTATGCAAACAACCCCTATCATTATTGTGCCCTTACATGGCATATGGTTCTCATTGCCTAGTGTTATCTTCTATACATTACCTCTCTTCACCAGCTCATCATCTTTGCATACTGTGTTTTCGCTACTCCCCAAACAGTGGATATGAATACCATTGGTTCAATCAGGACCTCCATATTTTTAATCTTTTAACTCTTTTAACTATCACCTTTCATTATGGGCAAAAGGGCACAAATGGAGTTTAAATGGAGAAATGAGAAACTATTTCCCCCTTTTATTTTTGACCTTATGGTGTGTGTTGATCCTGGTCGTGGCAGTTTCTTCAGTATGCCACTCTGTCAACGTGGCTATGGTAATATTCATGCCTATGTTTTGTATCATGATTATACAGAGGCAGGTGGTGGGCTTGGTTAGCCATCATGCATGTTTGTTTCCCTTTCAACTTCCTACAACAAACGACTACCTTCGACTCTATGGGATATTACCTCTGTAGTTCTATTGTTGCGCTTAGACTTGCCCTTGACAATGTGGGGGCTCTCCTATGCTTTACCATGCCAGGGTAGCACACAAGATTCACATTTGAAGCCTTCAGCCCTCATATCCCTCAAAGGCCATTTTAGCCTTCATAGAAGGCCACAAGGAATTTTACCATGCAAAAAAAAATTAGTTTCATTTTTAGCCCATCAATAATGAAATTGAGTAAGCTTGGGTAAATTTGCAAGAGAAGGGCAGCTACAAAATTTACTAGTCCAAGGGTTATCAAGGTTTATGTGGACTGTGGAAGATTCAAGACTAAGAGTCTTCCCAAGTGCATTCGAATAGTTGGATCATGGTCCCAATGGGCATGGACCATAGTGGGCCACTGGGCTGCCAAGTGCCAAGTTCAACTCCTTGAGTCGGGACTATGACTCAGGATTCGATGTTCACTTTTAAAACATTTAATGGCATTGGCATGCAAAACTGATTCACCAACTTCATTAAATCTTGGTCTAAGAGAATTCCAACCTACCAACTCGGTTTTCAATCTGGCATCTTCTTGTTCACTAAGTCACATTATCTCACAACTTACAAGTCACTTGGTATTTGAGTATATGATGTGAAATTAATTTCTCATATGAGTCGTATATATGGATGCTCAATTGATTTCACAACCCTTCACTGTCAAGGCTCTGTAAGGAAAAACTAATGGTGTTGTTTTTTGGGTTACAACTTACATGTAATTTACAATGTATTGAGCAATATTTACCGGACTCGAACCTAACCTAGTCCAATGGGTTTGTAAGTTTCCAAACCAGGGTTTCATCCAGTGCCAAACATTTCTATGGCCACCACAAGACTGGGATGATAGATATTTGGTACCAAACTAGTAGCACGTCACCTTTTATTTGTATTCATGAATCATAGCCTATACTAGTTAGTCCAGGATTCCAGGATTTATTCCAATTTCCATCTGGAGTCAAAATCATTTGAATCAACACTCCCAGTCTCCCATTGTCCACCTAGGCCACTTAGTCTGCCCGTCCCATTAAAGGAAGAGGGTTAGGAAATATAGACAAAGGAAACTGGAACTGAGTGCCATCCAGAGAGAAGGGTTGTAGAATATGCATATAGTCAGCTCTAAAAGAAACGAAAGAATTTTTCATATACCTATCTAAATATTATCATTATGTTCAATGCAAGAAGATGAGGGACCTTTTAGAAGCAATCCTAGTTTTTAAAAACACAATCACGTTACATAAAAATATGTGTTTCTGCTACATAGCACTTGCTATGGTTCAACTCGAGCCTGACATGTCATGGGACATGTAGGATAGGCAAACATATCGCGTACGCGTTATATAACTACAACACGCATAGGCGATTTGTAAAATTAAAATTAATTTATATACACCGTCCCGAAACCCGCGACGCATTCTACTCATTAGGAACGTGAATATCGTGTTGAACGGGAGCGAATTGGGCGTCGTGGACTATTGGAGGAGATCGATTTAGTTGGAGGGGAGGCAAATCCACCGATCATTTGTCATCTAATCAGGTAATTCATTCACCCATAGCATTTTTTTTGTCAATTCTAAACCTAAAATACGGTTTTTTAATAGTTTAAAACAACCAAATTTTGCATTATTTAGCAAATTGGAAATAACCCAGACACTAATTAAATTCACATCTCCCTCAACCAATATTAGTGAATAATTACAATGAATTCCTTTTCAAGAACTCAAGAATTCCTAATGCAACCAAAAATCAAAAAATATAGAACTCATCCCTTTATACAATGTATCCATCCACATGAAACCCAAATTTCCAACCCTCAAAGACCATTTCCCAATGATACTAATTGAATAAGTTTCCTCGGAAATGGCCATAACAAGATGAAATGCATGCACAAGCTTGAATAGAAAAAATGCATAAAAAATTAGTAACTTGGTTTCTCAAAACTTCATCACAATCATTTGTCCATGAACATAATCAAAATTCCATCACCAGTTTATGTAGTTATACAATGCCTCTTAGTTAAGAACCCTTAACTAAATGCCAAAACACATTAACAAAGTGCCTCTTGGGCCTGCCCTTTTAAACATAAAACAGTGTATTATATATAATCAACATTATATATATAAACACAGAGTTAAAACTAGTAACTATGACTAGTTTTATTCCTTCCTCCTGTTTTAGCAGCCACCACCATTTTTCCACTAAAATATTTCCACTTCTTGGTTATAGAACCCACCTCATTTGTGTCTTAACCATACCTTCCTTGGAACTTTGCTCTTGTTATGTGCATATGACTTACCCTTCGTGCCCCTGGCCTTATCGTAATGACAAAAAAAATTGAAATATACGAACCTTCTCACTGTGATATCGAATTACATGTCAACACATCCTGATACCACCATACAACCCCGGTATTCATCGCACCGTCGAAGAGTTCATAATCATCATGCAGTTCTGAACCTAGCTCTACTGAGCTACCAAAAAGCTAATTAATTAAAGGTCATCACCTAAACTAAATACAACTTGAATTCTGTTTCTTTTATCCTATAAACATAATAAAGCAAATTAGAAACATGTGAGACCCTAGGTCTCCCTAAGATCCCTTGACCTAGCAATGTCATAAATGACTTTACTCAAACAGTCTATTCCCCTACATCACTAGGTTTATCAACCGTTTTTTTAAATAGAAAAAACAATGGGTAATATATTTCTACATGTTGAGTCTCTAAGCTCATCTACAACCAATTGTATTCCAGTCCACAAATTCTCAATTTTTCGATGTCACTTTTGGTTGGTTTCCATGTTTATACAACAATGGAAATGGTGAACACCCATGAACTACCTAGAGTGTTCTCAACCATTAGTTGTGAGAGTGTTCCCAACCATGATCGAGTCAATTATATTTAGAGGATTGTTGGCAGCCCTGTATCACCCCTTTTCTTGCCTCACATGTCCTAATAGTCCATTGCCCCTTTATTTTACATATCCAAGGGATGTAAAGGCCAAAACATGTCAAAATAGCACTCCTAAATTCAAGAAATTTTAAAACCAAGTGTGCATGGAAAAGTCACCAATGAGGGTTAAGAAGTTCCTTAACTTCTAGAAAGAAGTTGAACGAAACTTACTATTTAATTGTTAAATGTTTAATTTTAAGTTTTAAATGTATGTAAGTGAATGCCATTAAATTGCTTACTTGAGTTTGATTTAATTTACATTTTCAATTTTGAAGAGTCATTATATACCATGTATATGTTTCTAATGATTTTCTTATTGATGTTTTTATTGCAGTTGCAGCTATGGACACAAATGCCGAAATACTGATTGAGCTTTCCAACTTGAGGGGACTTAGTACAACTTTTAGTGGTGGTGACAGGATCCGAATAAAATCTTAGGAAAATAAATGTATGGTTAGATACAAAGCAAATGTTTTTAGTGTTCCCTTCTTTTCATGCATATAAATATTTCTCTCTATACCCCCAATAATCCCTAGATACCCCCTATCTCTTTCTAAATATACCTCCCTCATTCTCTCTACATTCCTCGCTATATGTTTCTTTCTCTCTCTTACTCCATCCATGTCCATACCAACCCACTCTCCACCTTCTCTTTATCTTCGACATTATCCCTCCCTATAGCACTCTCTCCCTTCTTCTCCCTTGGTCACTAACCCTACGTGCCTTTATCCCTCCCCCATGCCCTCTCTCTCTTACCTTGTATCCCTCCCTCCCTATCTCTCCCCTCCATCCCTCCCTCTCTCACTGTCTCTCCCCTTCTCGGGGTGGTATCTCTCTCTCGTTACTCCTATAGTTGATGGTGTCGTTGTCAGTAGAATACCCTTCTCATTAAGGGGGAATGCTAAAATATTGTAACTTGAAAGAATATTCTAAATGTATTATATCGATAAACCCCAAGCGAGATGTCTTATTCCTATGTCAGGATGTTACTATTGGATTTTGTCATCATAGAGTCATGAGGTATAACCTCTATTGTAAGTCGGGTCAATAGTACCCACACGCATGATCTCTTAAGGGTATCCTCAACCTTTAAGTTGGGATATGGCCATGATTAGGATATTTTTAGCATTAGATATGGAGGATAAGGTGTTAAGCATGGTTGGTACATAAAGCTTTAAGTTTAGGTTGTAAACCAGCTTTTAGGGCTCAAGGTCCATGAACGACACCTTGAATCACCATAGATGACCTCTCATGTTGATATTTTTGTTTTGAATGGGGATATGGGAACCATTAGGGGTTTCTAAGTAATATGTATGTGTCTTGGGACCTTAGACATAATAAGGGAGGAAACCTAGGCCTTAGCCCCTAGAAGATTATTCTATCCATCTAGAGCCAAGAATGATGTGTTGAACAAACTCAATAGATCCTTCCATGGTTTCATTTACCTTGAAATGAAGATACTAGTTCCATTATAACATTTTTAGCACTAAGTACAAATATTAGGCCCCTTCACATGGGTAGGGAGAAACACTTGGTCCTTAGGCCTTAAAGAAAGTTGTTAACCATTTAGGGCCAAAATTGATGCCCCCAACGACCACACATGACATTGAAAGTGAATCATTTGAATCTTAATCGGGATATGCATGCCATCATAATTTGTTGAGTACTAGGTATGCATCTCAAGGCCATAAACATGGTCAGGGGAGCACACTATGGCCTTAGGCCCTAACTAAAGCTTCTAGGAATCTAGGGATAGGAAGGATGCCTTAAAAAATCACACATGGCATCTCATAGATATATTTGGACTATGAATATGGATGTTAGTAGAATTAGGTGGTTTTGAGCAGCAGGTATGGGACCTCTGAGACATCATTGAGGGAATATGACCTGAAACACCACAAATGACCTACTCAAGGTATGCTTGGTCTCCGAGAAAATATGCACATGCCTTTAAGAGGTTTTGAGAATTAGATATGGGTATTAAGGCCTCAACATGGTCAAGGGAGAAAATCCAAGACTCAATCCCTAAATAATATTTTTGGCATCTATGGATACACATGTTCCTTACTCACTATCCCTCTATGCCTTACTCATTGGCTCTCCCTGCCTTTGTATTTCCATCTCTCATTATCTCTATGTGTATGTGTGTGTCTTCCCCCTTCTCTCTCTCATAACCTACCTCTATATATGTGTGTGTGTGTGTGTGTGTCCCTCTCTCAAAACCTACCTCCACGTTATTTATACCTCCCTCGTTATCCCTCCCTACATCACTCTCTCTCTCTATTGCTCATCCCACCCCCCTCTCTCGTTGTTT
>LPNX010432968.1:174946-196453 GCA_001517045.1 Pseudotsuga menziesii | reverse complement strand
CGCTCACCCATCCCTCCCTCTCTCGCACACAATCTCTCTCTCTCTCAAACACACACACTGTGTGTGTGTGTGTGTGTGTGTGTATCCCTCCCTCACTTCCCATATCTCATAATCTCTCTCCACCTTCTCTATACCTCCCTCACTATCCTTCCCTCCATCACTCTCTCTTTATTTCTCACCCCTCCCCCTCTCCCTCTGTCGCTCACCTGGATCCCTCCTCCCACATAATCTTTGTGTGTGTGTGTGTTTTCCCCCTTCTCTCACAAACTCCCTTTGTCGGTCCCTCTCTCTCCACCTTCTATTTACCTCCATCTATCAATATCTCCCTTCCTTCTCCCTTAATTACTAGCCCTCTATGCCATTATCCCTCCCTCCCTCTTTCTCTGTCTATCTCAACTTGTATCCCTCCCACTCCCTCCCTATCTCTTTTCACCCTCCCTCTTCATGTTTCTCTCTTTCACAACCTCCCACTCTCTCTCCATCTCTCAACCCTCCACCCTCTGTATTTGACACCATCCATCTCTCTCTCTCTCTCTCTCTCTCTCTCTCTCTACATTTGTGAACCTAGCCCTTTCTCTCCTTGTGTATGTTCCCCCGTCACCCCTCAGACACACACACCTTTTATCGCTTTCATCAAACCATCACCCACTTATTCCCCTCCAACTTATCCCCCTTCGTCACTCAAGTCTTTTGTACTGCTTCTAACCCTATACGTCTTCAACACCTCTTCTCCTCCTAATAATTCTCCCAATCCCCACTCCCCTTCACCATTGTAACCCATAATGTTCCCATTCCATTCATCTTTCTCCACTCGAATTTACAACATCCTCCTAGGACCTAAACCATTCCCAACCCCCTCTCAACTATCAACAATCTCCACTTGAACTTCCAACATCTTCCTAGGCCCTTGACCCTTCCCCACCCCCTCTAAACTATTATCCATACATTTGATATATTACATATAGTGCTAGATTTTTAGCTCTACAACACGTGTTCGCATGTTATAGTTATATAACGCCCTCGCATTTTGTAGTTATATAACGCTCTCGCGTTTTGGAGTTATAAAACGCGCACGTGTTTTTTAGTTATATAACACACACACGTTTGCTAATTCTACAAGGCAGGAAATGTAATTTGAATTTAAACATGCCAATTCACTTGCTCGCATATCACCAATAGTTCTATGTGTATGGTTTGGAATTTGCTTCGATAATACCAAACATGTGCTATAGTATATGATAAACCATAACTAATTGGGCATTTCCCCCATTTTCTGAAGAAATCGTTGTTTACACACTCATTACAATATGCTACACAACCATTTTTGACGAAATCTTAAAAATAAATAGCATTTTTTCTGTAGATTCTAAATATGTAATTTTTATTAAAAAATATTATATTTTCCTATTTGTTTTTCAATTTCTATTGTGTCCTAACTCCTTAACTCAAAATACATGTTGTTAGTGTTTTTCCCATAACTATTTTAATTCGTAATCGTTTTAAAATATATATATAAGGTGCACTAGAAGACACTGGCCTCTACATTCTATAAAAAACTCATTTCATGATTATTTCATTAAGACCTTCAAAGGCTGCACCCACAAATGACGTACCATTTTCGAGGAATGATCACTTAGATAATTATAAAAATAAAATAAAAATGACTAATTTTATTTTTGAAAAATAGCATTGCAATGGTGTTATATGTTCTCTACATGCTTACAAAGTTTTGTATCATGAAAGCATCATTTAGGTCCTCAAAGGTTGCACCCACAAAAACATATACCTTATCATTTTCCTAAAAAAAAGTGAATGTCAAAAAAAATGAAATTTGACATAGTTATAAAAATTTCCAATACATAAACCTTATATATTTGGAAACGTGATTCAATTTCCTACATTTAATATTTTTTACTCAAAGCAAGATATTTTGTGTAAGTATCTCAAAAAAACAATTAAGTTGAGGAATGCCTGATTTTTCGGTTTTCTATTGTATCTAACGTGCCAAAAGTGACCCTCATTAGCTTGCACTGTCCCATTACTTAATTTGACAGGATGCTTACGCGATAACTCCTGCGCCCAAGCTAATTATGAGGGATGGTTGTGTCGAAAATGGCTACGATTTGGAGAGGCTCGTTTCCATCACTATACCACTTGTGGAATTCTCCTACAAATATCACTATTACATCTCCCCTCCTCACTCGCCTCACCTTTTGACTTGAGTCCTCTTCTTCTTCTTCCTCTTCCTCCCGTGGGCTCTCTGATATGCGCCCTGAGTGCCCTCGAAACAAAGAATGATATCTGAAAGTCTCTGAACACATCGACAAAACAATACCCAGATTTCCCTCACCTGCATAGATATATCTATGTTATGTAGAAGCAATTATAAAATGATTTTTTTGTAATCATGTGAAATACACAAACATGCATTCGCCTAACTTGGGAAAGGTAAACTAGCTCAGGAGCGTCGAGATCTTGGGGAATTGAGATGGTGTTGCTTTCAATCATCTTTATGTAGAAGGAAATGACTACGCATTCTAATTCCTCGTTTTATTCTGTGGTGGACAACTCGTAGGTGCCACCTTCGTCACAGGTCGGAGCAAGAGAAGCAAAGGTAGAACGTTGGGTAGGATGGATTGAGCTTCCCCGAACTTAAAGATAGTGGCGAAGTTTGTAGGATAACAAAACATTATCCTAGGTTTACAAGTATAGGATAGTCGGAGGTTGGGACTCGGACTCTCAACTCTCTAATTCCATGCTTCAGTGTGTCCCTAGTATCTATTTCCTCCAGAATATTTTGCAGAGCTAAGATGTCGACTTGGTTATCATGAATTTACAGGTACTATGTACAACAATTTGTACTTGTGTAACATTTTATATGTGGAGAAAATTTAAATGTGTTGCTTGTTGGAGTTCCTTCTTATGCTATAAAATATAAGGGTTTAAAATTTCTCCATCCAAAATGTTGTTTGAAATTTGTAATGTCTTATGCGACCGCGCGTCCTCCAGACTAAGTCTTGAATACTCAATAGATGTAACCTTAAAAAACCCAGTATATAAATGAAATCAGAACATAAATAATGTATACTTTTCATAGGCTAGGACCACAACTTCATTTGGGCAAAGGAGCAAGCAGAAAGCTCTTGGTATTTGAGTTCCAAATCTATCAATGCTCTTTATCTGTCGTGAATTGTAAACATTAGGTTGAAACAAAGAAAATATTTGAATACAATTATTTGAATTATTCCAATTTCCTTAATGAAATCCAAAGGTTGAAAGGATAAAATATTCAACAATCGACACTGTAAATGTTGTAGACTCTGACCCCTCTGTCTCCCTGTTAGCTTTCTAATAATGGCAATAAGAAGAAAAAAATGTCTACCAATATATCTAAACAAGGGAATCCCTTGACAAACGTTCATGAATCAGGGACTGGGAGTGCAGTGAGCTAGCAAAGAACATGATTTCAAAAGCCTTGTTGTCGCAAACCTCCCAAACGTGTGTTTATGATTCATCTTCTTGTTGACTATGGTAGACACTAGACACCCAACCTGTAGTGATATTTGTTGGAGAATTTTAATTTCTTCCTTATAGTGGACTAATAAATACTTAACCTTTTTTATAGGGCTGATAAACTCAATATAGATTGGAGGGACCATCCATAATCCACCTAAAATTGGGGATTTTGTTTGATCACTTCGAATTGGGTGATAAACTGGATATACATTGGAGGGGCTATCCATAATCCACCTAAAATTGAGGCTTTTCTTTGATCACTTCAAATTTAGCATCTGGGGAGGACATGATTCAATTCTAAAAATAGTTATTGAATTTAGGGTTGATATAAATAGTTGTTTCCTAAAAGCATTAGCTCTTACATTCTGGGTTTTTCTTTTAGGTAGGCCCAATCACACTTGAAAAATAGAGCCGCCATCGAGCGCAATCAATCCTCCATTCAAAGGTCCTTCCAGATTCCATGCCTTATTTTATCAATGACCTAACAACCCACTTTTTCACTGGCCCGACATAGTTGTCCCTTATCTAAGTTCAATAAACTATATGATCAAGGGACCGAGAGAGTAGAGACTGCTTTCTATATGTATGGAGTTGCATTAGCTAAAATAATGATAATGTTGTATCTTCGTGCGTGTCTCCATATTTGTATGTGATCTTGCTCCATGACATGAATGGCAGAAGATGCCCCAACAATTGCCAATGTGAATCGTGTGAGGGCCATAGAGATGTGAATTATAGGTTTCCACACAATAATCGAGTGTGTATTATAGTCATCTCTTGTAGGCTCCACGAGGTTGACTAAATAGTTGTTGCTTCTAAAACATTTAGGTGGTGGCAATTCTTTTCTTTTTATTTCTGATTTACAATTAGTTTGTGTGCATCTGAAAGCCATAAATTATAATAGAACGAAAAAAAAAAAATTAAACTTTTAAAATACTTGATATTTGTTGGAGAATTTGAATTGTTCCCATAAAATAGCTAGAGGATAAGATGTCAATGTTGGAGAGACTTGGAAATGATTTTTTATTTTATTTCCAATTTCTAGGATTTATATAATTAAGGGTATATAAGGTGTTTAATTTTATGAGGATAACCCCTACATTAGGGAGGCCACAAGGATAAGAACGTGCAATGTATGCATTTGATGTAAACCATTTCAATTTGTATCGACTTTGGTGCCTGCTTTGTGCTCCCTCCCTTACTAGAGTCTACCTACTCACCTACTCTTTCATATGTCATGGATAGATAGATTTGTTCATGAATAGTTCATGAATAGATAGACTGAACCATTATAGGCACTACGGGCATTCCAACTCAATTTCATTACATTATAGGAACTACAAACATTGAAAGAAATATATAGGGAGAGGAGGGTTTGCTATTAGTAAGTAAGATAACATGTCTTTCATGGTGAATTTCGCCTAGAGGGGTATATCTCCCTCTTACTATTGTGATTAGTCTCAATGACTATTCCTTTGGGGTACGCACTTATTGCTTTGAAATGATTTTCTTTTCATTTCCAAATTCCAATTAGTTTGTGTACATTCAAAATTGATCATCAACTATAAATTATAATAGACAAAAAAAATTATAAAAAAAGTTTACCTTTGAATATGAAAATAATCAAAGAGATGAATTGTTAAAACAAAAACGTGTTCTTACCATAATTGACCTAATTTACATTGTTCAAAAATATGCCCCTCTTGAATTATTGCACTGTTCTTTAATGAAATCCAAGTTAAATCTTATTATAAAAAGATTACATAGCAATACAAGATTAAGTTGTAAAATAATCTTAAAGTTTTAATTTATATTAGAATTATGCCTTTTAGGTTATACTAGAGTAAATGAGACATGATAATTTGGGTCACTTTTTTACATTAAATATTTCCTAGGTTATGGCCAATAACTCTCTAATTATTAAAAAATTCTCTTAAATTATTCTTTTATATAAAAATTTGTAGTATTTCTAGGTTAGAATTAGATATTACAGTTAGTTCTATAGTTTATAAAAAATAGGTTGTCATTCACAAGTTATTCATTAAGAAAAATATTTAATATTAATGAATTTAATTTAGATTTTTATTCTATTCTAAGTTTAGAGTCATTGTAGCAACTTAGGGTGTTTGCTTTATTCATAACTTAGACTTCTTATTATTTAGTTTAACATTTTGTTTGGTCTTAGTTATATAGTCAACATTATCCATTTCCTAGTTTTCTCTTGAAATGTGTTGTTAAATATATATGTATATATATATATATATATATATATATATATATATATATATATATATCTGTTACTCAACTCGACTCACTGTCTTGATGATGAAACTTGATAAAGGTTTGTAATGCTGACATATCAAATGGAGTCTACAATTACCTTGGATACGACTCCTCAAACCTATCAACCCATAATTTAAGAGAAGAGAATGTAAATATGTTTTTTGTCAAAATGACATTTTTTAATCATGTAAGGTTCACAAAGAGATTACAGTATATAATAGTCCTTGTTTTTTCTCTAACCTTTTCACATAAATATAAGATGGAATTTTGAAAAGATTGTGGAAGCCCTCTGAAACTTCTTCTCATGTGAGATCCAGATACTAGTAAGATCCACATTGAATTTTGAAGGATACTTTTTCAATGTGTTTGAATAATAATTATATGCATCGAGTTTCGAAAAGAGAAACAGGAATCCATATCTATCCCTCTCATTTGACATCTAGATGTTAGTATACTCAAGACTAAAGTTTGAATGATAAATTTTCAAGTGTTCTAATACAGGTTTATTATGGTGAAGACGATGTTTAGGGATGAAAGGAGTTTGAAATTGAATGGCTAGTTACTCATGAACTAGGTCCATATGGACAAACATATCAATTAGCTTTGTGATGGTATTTGTAACTTTTTTTTAGTTGTTAATGGAAATGTGGATTGGAAAAAACTTATGTTTTCAGTAGGAAAGATAATAATACAATGATTTTAATAGCATGTAGAAAAGTTCATTTCAAACCAGGTAAGGTAAAATGTCATGGAAAAGTCATTCTTCTATTTTGTTTACTTTTATATTGTTTCTTTAAACCATTGGTTATAGTAACGATCAAGTGGTCACAACAAGGATCAACAATTTTAAATCTCCTATGGATGTACAAAGATAGAAGTACATCGAGTAGTTCTCAACTACTCTAATCACTTTCCCATGATAGGAAACAAACATTTCCCTTCACAAAATAAATAGGCCAAAGAACAATGCAATACAAAAAACCAATACTCCTAACGGTTATAGCTATGTCACATTAACAAAACAAGTGCACCAATACCTTTCTAAATGGGCATTTTCTCAATCTCATCATCCATCACCACTACATATTCTTCATTCTCGACCTTTATTTTAGTCTCTCCTCCTCTATACTAAGTCTTGAGTAATCCCTCATAAAAATAATTTGGACGTGATAAATCATCATGTACATGGTTTACCTCAGTAATTCCATATAAAATTTTGAGATGGAATGGCATATGAGAAAAACAGGGTTTTGACCCCTTTTATATTATTACAATAAGGAACACTTTTAGAAAAAGGGAAGGGGAAGGGGAAGGGGAATAGGAGGCTTACGGAAAAAGAAACAGGGAAGGGGAATCTCTCTTATAAGGAAATGGGATTTAGGATATCTGCAAGATAACAGAGGACTTTTTTCAATAGAAGAAAAGTCAAAACTGGGGGAGGGGAATTTTTAATATTAAGGGGGTAAACAAAATGTGAGTTTAAAAATAAAGAAGGTATTTTTTCTTAGAATGGTGGACATTGGCAAGATGATGATATTAATGGATGAAGGTAGTGTATTTATCGAAGGACACAACTTTGGCAAGTTTTGATTTACAAGCTATAAAAAGCTCTTTCATGACGAAACTTCAACCGAGTGTCACAGGGGTCAAATGGTGATGAATTTCGCAAAACAAAATGTCTGATGAGAGGTGTGACCTAGACGCAACAACAAAGACATGACATCCTGACGACAGGTATAGAGAGAAACGGTGAATCTCAAAACTTGACTCAACCTTGTCGGTAAGACACACATGAAGCAATTTCTTCCAAGAGGCATGATGACGAAATAATGACGCAAATGGAAAAACTAAGCATGGAGAGGAAGAGGACGTTGTATTGGACCTAATGGTGAAAACGTAATAGCGAGGCAACGAAGTTTAATATGTTCAACTCTGTCGTTATGTTTCGACCCTTCTGAATCATGCTAATGTTGAGAATCAGCATAAGTTTTGTGGTGAGAGGGTTCTCCCAGAAAAGGAGTGGACTATGATAAGACCTTTGCTCCAATCCTCGGGAACACTTTCCATTAAAGCAGTTATGTCTTTAGTTTCAGTTTTAGGATGGAGAATACATCAAAAGAATGTTAAGACAACTTTCCTCTATGGAGTAATTCAGGAACAAGTGTACATAGCGCAACGTTAGGGATTTGAAGTAAGTGGGAAGGAGTTTCATGTTTGCAAGTTGAAAAAGTCTTGTATGGACTCAAGCAGAGACCGACAGCATGGTATTCCAAGCAGAGACCGACAGCATGGTATGGACTCAAGCAGAGACCGACAGCATGGTATTGGTAATAATTGTTGATTTTTCCTGTGCAGCAACAAGAGCCATTCTCTGAGCAGAATGGAGACATCTGGTCAAGGACCAGGATGTAGAACCAGTCTTGCACTGGGGGAACTCAGCCTTGTGTTGAGTAGCCATTCTGTTGAATGGAGACATCTGGTCAAGGACCAGGATGTGGAACCAGTCTTGCACTAAGGGGACTTAGCCTTGTGTTGAGTATCCATTCTGTTGAATGGAGACATTTGGCCAAGGACCAAGATGTGGAACCAGTCCAGCACTGGGGGACTCGGCCTAGCGCTGAGTGGCCATTCAGTTGAATGGAGACATCTGGTCAGGGACCAAGATGTGGAACCAGTCCAGCACTGGGGGACTCAACCTAGAGCTGAGTAGCAATTCTTTGAATGGAGGCACCTAGTCAATTACCGTGAAGATGAACCAGTCTAGTACTGGGGGACTTAGTCTACAGCTGAGGGCCATTCTCCGGGAGAATGGAGGTGCTTGGTCTATTACCATGTATTTGACCTCGAGTCAAATTATGTAGCCTATCGCTACGACACCTGGCCTATTACCAGGATATCACTATAAGTCCTAGACCGGGTCTGGGCATGTGAGGCACTTTGATCCTCGATCTGTGGACTTTGCGATCTTCTCCAAGGCTTAGCTACCCTTGGTTAAGACACCTAGTGCCCGATCTTGGTGTCACATGGAGTGTGAGATAAAAGCATTAGTAACTCTCTCTAGTTATGATTATGTACTCTGAGTGGGAATGAAGGACCCCTATGACTACTTGCTTTAACCACAGGGCACTTGAAGAAGGTTAAAGGTAAAATACATAAGGACCTTTGGACCATAGGGCACTTCAAGAAGGCTAAAGGTAAAATACATAAGGACCTTTGGACCATAGGGCTCTTGAAGAAGGCTAAAAGGTAAAAGTCAAAAATACATAAGGACCCTTGGACCACCAAGGAGTCAAAGTGAAAATACATAAAAGTTCATTAGTACCTTGAAGTACAAGTCAAAAGTTAAAAGAATAAAATTCATATTATTATATTCTTTTGAGTTTCGATCCACTTCCAAATGACTTAAAGACTATAAAAGGAGATCAAATCAAATTCATTTTACACACTTGCCATCACCATTCAGCTGCTCCTAGATGTTTTCGTTGACTTGAAGGAAGAAGGAAAGTTTTATTTTTGGTTTATGCCCTAGCATGGAGGCTTGATCTAACTAGGGCATCTTCATCAGCTATAGCCTTACCCTAAGCAACTAGGGTTTCACTTGTGAGCAATTGATCTTCAAAACAGCAGCAGCAAGATCTTCATCTCAGTCAGCTTTTCTCCATCATGGCCAGCTCAGGTTAGGGCTAGGGCATTACCCTAACCCTCACGGCATTAACAATAGGTTCATGGGCAGCGGCTAGAAGCTTGGGCAACCTCCCTCCCTCCTCAATCAACCTCTTCTCCAACACGGGAACCCCTAACTGGTTGTCAACACCTGCCAGTAGCATTCGTGCAACAACAGCAAAATCCGAGCAGCCTGTTAGGCATTCGAGCAGGCTGCAACAGCTCATCTCTCTTCGGGCAACCACGGAAGACATTCGGGCAGTGGTCGACAGGCTAGGGCACTTGGGCAATGACCCTTAACTATTTCGGGCATGGTCTTTTCCCTCGCAACCTGCCTTAGCAACATCTTGGGCTGTCTGAAAGACATTCGGGCAGCAGAACAACACTCACAGGCAACCCAAAATTAACCTCGAGCAACTTTTTATCATCTTCAAACTGGAACAGAAATTTCGAGCAATTTTATTCCTCTTCCAGACATCGTCAGGACACTCGTGGGCAGACTCGGGAAATTTCGGGCAACTTCAGTCTGAACTCGGGCAGAAGTGCAAACCCTCAGGCAGCAGTGTAGCTTCACGGGCAAGCCTCGCGCAGGCTTCGGTCAGTTCTATAGTGGCTCGGGTAGACTCAAATAGTGGAGCTCTGAACTTGGGCAGCCTCTGTTCAATCTCGGGTAGCAAGAAAATTGATTCGGGCAACATGACCGAAGATTCGGGCAGCTAAAAGAAATCTAGGGAGCTAGCCCTAGATCTATATCTTTTATGAAACTTGACCTTGAGAATTTTGGTCAAAGTTGGATAGGGTTTAACAAGTGCATAACCTATTAGGGTTTAACAATTTATAAGATTCTTCTACATAACTTGGTCATCTCATTTAAGATATGAATTACTAATTCATTTGGGGTTTTTGTCCTTTCAAGGTTTCCCCGTGAAACACATCATGTGTTCTTTATGTTGATGTTTTGATTTATGTACTGCACTTATCTTATTGTTATCTTACAGCCTGCAAAATTTTAAAAATGCATGCTAATGCTAAAATTCAACATGTTATCAGAGCTTAGTATGTGAAGGCTTAGTAAGAGGTTGATTATTGTCATCTTCCTAGACCTTGGGACACTTTTGCAGACTTGGATAACTCACTTGTGTATTTGAGATGGCTACCAACACTTTCAGACCATAAGAGAAGCTTGAAGGTTCAAGCAACTACAATTCTTGGAAGGCTAGGCTCACAACTATCCTAGAAGAAAATGACCTTGATGACTTGGTGTTTAACACCATAGAAGAACCAACATCTAATGCTGGTAGAACTGCTTTCAAGAAGAAACAAGCAAAAGCTAGAAGGATCATCTATGACTCTATCAAGGAAGCATTGATGCCCAACATCACATCATTGAAGACTGCCAAAGAATGCTTTGACACCTTGACGGACCTATATGAAAAGAAGGCTCCTAGTCATAAGAGAGTTTTGAAGAAAAGGCTTCGAACACTAAAAATGAACAAGGATGAAAGAGTTGGACCCTTCTTCACAAAGATTGCATAGGTAAGAGACCAACTCACTGCTATTGGTATTACTGTGGATGATGATGACCTTGTACAAACTGTAGTTGATGGTCTCCTAAACTCTTGGGAAACATTTCTGGCATCAGTGAGTGGACGTGAAAATCAGCCAAGCTTTGATAGACTTTGGCATGATTGCTTGGAAGAAGAAGGAAGAGTTTCAAGCAAGGTAATTAGCACTAAGGAAGGAAACCTTGCCCTTACAGCTAAGACAAAGAAGTTCAAGAAGCCCTCCCCTCAGCAAAAGAAGAAAAAGAAATCACAAGGTAAGCACATTGATGTTTCAAAAGTGGAATGCTATAATTGTCACAAGTTTGGGCACTTTGCTAAGGATTGCAAGCAGCCTAAGAGAAAGTTCAAAAGGAGGTACCAAGCTTCTACTGTAGAAGCAGAAGAAGAAGAACCCAAGAAGAAGAAGAATATTCAGGCTACCAAAGATGATGAACCTAGAAGGGAATACTACCTATTCTCTGCTCATTTAAGAGATGAATTACTAATGCTTTTGGGGTTTTGTCCTTTAAAGGTTTCCCTGTTAAAAACATCATGTGTTCTTTATGTTGATGTTTTGATTTATCCACTGCACTTGTCTTATTGTTATTTTATAGCCTGCAAAATTTTAAAAATTCAACATGGTATCAGAGCTTAGCATGCTAAAATTTTATAGCTTGTCTTATTGTTATTTTATAGCCTGCTAATGCTAAAATTCAACATGGTATCAGAGCTTAGCATGTGAAGACCGACCGAGTAAGAGGTTGATTATTGTTGTCTTCCTAGACCTTGGGGCACTTTTGCAAACTTGGATAACTAACTTGTGTAGTTGAGATGGCTACCAACACTTTTAGACCAGAAGAGAAGCTTGAAGGTTCAAGGAACTACAACTCTTGTAAGGCTAGGCTCACAACGATCCTAGAAGAAAATGACCTTGATGATTTGGTGTTTAACACCACAGAAGAACCAACATTTAATGTTGGTAGGACTGCTTTCAAGAAGAAACAAGCAAAAGCTAGAAGGATCGTCTATACTATCAAGGAAGCCTTGATGCCGAACATCACATCATTGAAGACTACCAAAGAATGCTTTGTCACCTTGACGGACCTATATGAAAAGAAGGCTCCCATTCATAAGAGAGTTTTGAAGAAAAGGCTTCGAACACTAAAAGTGAACAAGGATGAAGGAGTTGGACCCTTCTTCACATAGATTACACAGGTAAGAGACCAACTCACTACTATTGGTATTACTGTGGATGATGATGACCTTGTACAGACTGTAGTTGATGGTCTCCCAAACTCTTGGGAAACCTTTCTAACATCCGTGAGTGGTCGTGAAAATCAGCCAAACTTTGATAGACTTTGGCATGATTGATTGGAAGAAGAAGGAAGAGTTTCAAGCAAGGTAATTGGTACTAAGGAAGGAAACCTTGCCCTTCCTTACATCTAAGACAAAGAAGTTCAAGAAGCCCTCCCCTCAACAAAAGAAGGGAAAGAAACCACAAGGTAAGCACATTAATGTTTCAAAAGTGGAATGCTATAATTGTCACAAGTTTGGGCACTTTGCTAAGGATTGCAGGCAGCCCAAAAGAAAGTTCAAAAGGAGGTTCCAAGCTTCTACTGTAGAAGCAGAAGAAGAAGAATATTTATGCTACCAAAGATTATGAACCTAGAAGGGAATACTACCTGTTCTCTGCTCTTTCTGGATCTATCACTGACAGTGCTAACTCATGGTTAGTAGATAGTGGTGCCTCCAGACATATGGCAGGTAACCATGGAGCACTCACCAGTGACAGAAAAAAGAAGTTCACTACTCAAGTGGAACTTGGAGATGACTCCACTTACAAGATTGAAGGAGTTGGCCCAACCTCACTTCAAACTGATTCAGGGACGGTTTTATATATTGATGATGTTATATATGTTCCTGGATTGAAGAAAAAACTCCTTTCTGTTGTTGGCTTAGAGGACAAGGGCTACATAGTCCTCTTCATGGACAAGAAGGTCCTACTATGGGAAAAGAACGAGAAACTAAGCTCAATTGTACAGATTGGGGTTCGAGAGGGAGGTCTTTATAAGAATTCCGAAAATTTCACACTAGCCTTGGTTCATCACACATTTGACCCATATGAGTTGTGGCATGGAAGGTTTTGACACCTTCATTATACATCTCTTCTAGGCCTATAGAAGATGGTTACAGGTATGCCAGAGATGTCTTCCAAACATCAAGGTATTTGCAAAGGTTGTGCTCTAGGTAAGAACACTAAGAAACCTTTCTCCATAAGCAAGAATAGATCTAAAGGCTTATTGGATTTGATTCACTCTTACATTTATGGGCCTATGTCTTCACCCTCCTTGAGTGGGTGCTTGTACTATGATCACTCTCAAAAATCTTGGGTCAAAGAGTTCAAGACTCTTATTGAAAATCGGACAAGAATAAAAAGAGAGCTTTCAAAGGAAGTTGAAGAACCCTTTTTTGAGAGCCCAGACTCAGAAGTTCAGAGGTAGCAAAAAGAATTTGTTACTCAAATTCTAGATGTACCTAAAGTGCCTGAAAGTCCACCGAAAGAACTACTTGAGACCCCTCCTTCCAAAAGGAGACCTTCTAGGTACCGAGAAACGATACAAGAAGCTGAGTAGCATAAAGCTTCTCCCGGGACTTTCAGAGAAAGTATAAGACCTCAGAAGTACTCAGGCCTTATGAGTCAGCTTATCAATGTTGGATCTTCCACATACAATGAAGCAGCAAACCAACAGGTTGTTTACGACCTTATCTTGATCCTAGTTTTGTATATGTATGACGTGTTACTTACTAGAAAGGACAATTGATAACTCAATGTCAAAGGGAGCTCACCTCTAAATTTGAAATAAAGAATCTTGGTTTGATGCTTTATTTTCTCGGCCTTGAGGTCTGGCAAAATCTAGGCGAGATCTTTCTAACACGGGGGAAGTATGATGTTGATATTATACTGAGATTTGGAATGCAGGACTGCAAGTCCATGAGTGTGTCTTTTACAACCAACTTGAAGAAGTTGCAAGACTTAACCACCAGTTCACAATATCAACAGCTCATTGGATCCCTGATGTATCTCGTACACGCGACATCAGATATTTGTTACTTGAAGTGGGCGGGCAGTACAGTGAACCGAAAAAGTACCTCTAGTTACTATTTCAATATGAGCTCTGCAATGATCTTTTGGTCCAACAGGAAACGGGGCTCAATAGCTCAAAGTACAGCAGAAACAAAGTATATTGTTGTAAGTAATGCTTGTAAGGAAGCAGTTTGGCTCAGGAAACTACTCTCTGATCTGTTCAATGGAAAGCTTGACTCAACGATTATCCATTGTGATAATCAGAGTTGCTTTAAGCTTTCAGAAATTCTAGTGTTTCATGATAGATTGAAACACAATGAAATGAAGTATCATTTCATCAGAGACCCGGTTCAGAGACGCACTCTGAAGTTGCAGTACATCCGTACAGATGAACAAATTATAGATATTTTGACCAAGCCTCTGACAACAACGAAGTTCGTGTACTTTCGTGGCAAGCTTGGCATGGCAGAGAAGACCTCTCTCGCTGAGAGGGAGTGTTGGCTTTTCCTGTGCAGCATCGAGAGCTATTCTCTGAGGAGAATGGGGACATCTGGTCAAGGACCAAGATGTGGAACCAGTCTTGCATTAGGGAGCCTCGGCCTTGTGCTGAGTAGCCATTATGTTGAATGGAGACATCTGGTCAGGGACCAAGATGTGGAACTAGTCTTGCACTAGGGGAATTCATCCTTGTGTTGAGTAGCCATTATGTTGAATGGAGACATTTGGTCAAGGACCAGGATGTGGAACCAGTCCAGCACTGAGGGACTCAACCTAGAGCTGAGTGGCCATTCTGTTGAATGGAAACATCTTGTCAGGGACCAAGATGTGGAACTAATCCAACACTAGGGAACTCAGCCTAGAGCTAAGTAGCCATTCTTTGAATGGAGGTGCCTAGTCAGTTACCAAGAATATGAACCAGTCTAGTACTGGGGGACTCGACCTAGGGTCAAGGGCCATTCTCTGAGATAATGGAGGCGCTTGGTCTGTTACCAAGTATTTGACCTCGAGCCAAATTATACAGCCTATGGCTAAGGCACCTGGTCTTTTACCGAGATATCACTATAAGTCCTAGACAGGGTCTGGGCATGTGAGGCACTCTAATCCTCGNAAGGCTTAGCTACCCTTGGTTAAGACACCTAGTACCCGATCTTGGTGTCACATGGAGTGTGAGATAAAAGCATTAGTAATTCTCTCTATTTATGATGATGCACTTTGAGTGGGGATGAAGGACACCTATGACCACTAGCTTTGGCCACAGGGCACTTGAAGAAGGCTAAAGGTAAAAAACATAAGGACCTTTGGACCACAGGGCACTTGAAGAAGGCTAGAGGTAAAATACATAATGACCTTTGGACCATAGGGCTCTTGAAGAAGGCTAAAAGGTGAAAGTCAAAAATACAGAAGGACCATTGGACCACCAAGGAGTCAAAAGTGAAAATACATAAAAGGTCATTAGCACCTTAAAGTACAAGTCAAAAGGTAAAAGAATAAAATTCATATTATTTTATTCTTTTGAGTTTTGGTCCACTTCCAAGTGACTTAAAGACCATAAAAGAAGATCAAATCAAATTCATTTTACACACTTTCTCATCACCATTCAACTGCTCCTAGATGTTTTCGTTGACTTGAAGGAAGAAGGAAAGTTTAGTTTTTGGTTTATGCCCTAGCATGGAGGCTTGATCTAGCTAGGGCATCTTCATCAGCTACAGCCTTACCCTAAGCAACTAGGGTTTCACTTGTGAGCAGATGATCTTCAAAACAACAGCAACAAGATCTTCATCTCAGTCAGCTTTTCTCCATCACGACCAGCTCATGTTAGGGTTAGGGCATTACCCTAACCTTCACGACATTAACAACGGGTTCACGGACAGTTGCTAGAAGGCTTGGGCAGCCTTCCTCCCTCCTTCGTCAGCCTCTTCTCCAACACAGGCACCGCTAACTGGCTCTCAACACCTGCCAGTAGCATCCAGGAAGCAGCAACAACATCCAGGTAGCCTATTAAGCATTCGGGCAGGCTGCAACAGGATTCAGGGAGGCCTCATCTCTCTCCGGGCAACCACAAAAAACATTCGGGCAATTGTTGGCAGGCTCGGGCACTTGGGCAATAGCCCTAAACTATTCCGGGCATGGTCTTTTCCTTCACGACTTGCCTTAGCAACATCTTGGGATGTCTGAAAGACATCCTAGCAGCAGAACATGACTCACGAACAGTCCAAAATTAACCTTGGGCAGCCTGTTATCATCTTCAGACTGGAACATAAATTTCGGGCAGGTTTATTCCTCTTCCGGGCAGCCTCGGAACACTCACGGGCAAACTCAGGAAATTTCAGGCACCTTCAGTCTAAACTCAGGCAACAGTGCAGACCCTCGGGCAACAGTGTAGCTTCACGAGCAAACCTCGGGCAGGCTTTGGTCAGTTGTATAGTGGCTCGGGTAGACTCAAAACTATTCCGAGCAGACTCAGACAGTGTAGATCTGAACTTGGGCAGCCTCTATTCAATCTCGGGCAACAAGAAAATTGATCCAAGCAGCATGACAGAAGCTTCGGGCAGCTAGCCCTAGATCTGTATTTTTTATGAAACTTGACTTTGAGAATTTTGGTCAATGTTGGCTAGGGTTTGACAAGTGGTTAACAATTTATGAGATTCTTATACATAACTCGGTCATCTCATTTAAGAGATGAATTACTCATGCTTTTGGGGGTTTTGTCCTTTAAAAGTTTCCCCGTGAAAAACATCATGTGTTCTTTATGTTGATGTTTTGATTTATCTACTGCACTTGTCTTATTTTTATCTTGCAGCCTGCAAAGTTTTAAAAATCCATGCTAATGCTAAAATTCAACAATAATATGCTTGTTTTGGTGATGTATGTAGATGACTTGTTTCTTACAAGTTGAGAGAAGCTCATTACAGGGTGCAAAGTAGATATGATAGTTAAATTCAAAATGAAAGACATTGGCATGATGCATTACTTCGTGGGGTTGGAGTTTTGGCAGAAACCAAGGGAGATTTTCTTAGGGCAGGTTAAGTATGCAATTGAGATCCTAAAGTGGTTTCAAATAGAGAACTGCAAACCTATGGCTACAACTATGATCTTTAATATGAAGAAGGTAACAACTTCATATTCGAAGATGGTGGACCCTACATTGTCTAGGCAGCTTATAGGTTGCTTGATGTATCTAGTCAACACTAGACCAAATACCAAATATATGTTTTGTAGCGAAGACCTTGAGTTTTTTATGGTAAAGTCAAGGCAAAAGCATTGGGTAGCAACAAAACATGTGCTCAAACACATGAGGGGCATAGTGGAGTATAGTTTGAAATATCTCGAAGATGGAGAAGTAAAGTTGCATGAATATACAGATTTAGATTGGGCAAGCAATTCAACAAAGAAAAAGAGCACCTCGGGTTGTTGTTTTAGCTTGGGATCAGTGATAATATCCTAGCTCGGCAAGAAGCAAAATTCCATGGCACTTAACTCAATAGAGGCAAAGTACATAGCAACCAGTGCTACTAGTTGTAAGGCCATTTGGCTTCACAAATTGCGTGCAAGATTGTTTGATCAAGAGTTGGATCCCACGATGATTTACTGTGATCATCATGGTTGTATCAAATTCACTGAGAATTCAGTTTTTCATAAAAAGTCCAAACACATACAGATCATAAATCACTAACTATGAAATAAGATTTAGAAGGGAGCAATGAAGCTCAGGTATATTCCCACGTATCACCAAGTAGTTGATATTCCAACTAAGCCCTTCACAAAAGGAAAGTCTGAAACATTCAAAAACAAGCTTGGATTGGTGCAAAATTCATTCGTCGCTGAGAGGGAGTGTTGAAAAAATTAAATATAGCTATGACAAGGACTTCTTACACAAGTTCAGTGTGGATGTGTAGGAAGTGGTTTGAGACATTTCGAAATGAACCACTTACGAAAAGTAGATAATTAATTCTAATATGTACTTTCACTTTTAGAAAAAGTGAAAAGTTTTATGTTTTGTAGTTGAGTCTAATAAAGTGTATTTAATACATTAATGACTTAGACTTTGATTTGATCTCAACCATCAAACTCAAGATAAGATTAGGGTTTTGGTCGGTTAGATTTTCTAACGAAGCACAAATACAAACAAGATAGAAAGATTCTAACACAATTCAACAAGTAATTAGTGTTGAAACCCATCAAAATTTCGTCAACAGCTAGCAAACTTAGCTAGGAATTTTGACAAACACTTAGCAGCTCACTGGTTACTACTTCAATAAAATTTCAACAGTCATGTAAGGACTCAATTACATGTTACTGTACCTTTTATAAGCAGAAACACTAGTGCTAAGCAAATCTGGAAATTAAATGCAGTGGAATGTACATAGTGAACAGCTATCATTTAAACACATTTGACAGTCATTTGGTCCAAAGACCTTGGAAAACCCCCCTAGGGAGAAAACCAGTCCAAGAGTTTCTTTATTGAGATAGAGTAGATGATTTACAGAGATTACAACAGTAGGCAACAGCATTTAACAAACTGTACTAAACCTTGATATGTGCGCCCTCCTCTTCCTAGATATGCATGCCAATCAGCCACAAAGATCCTGCCTCGATTTCTGTGCACAAGTACTGCGATATGGCCTCACTGTACAGAACTTGCAGGCTGCATTTTCACCTTGAAATACGTGCACAAAATAACAGACTCTTCATTATAAAAATAACAGCACTTACAGCACCTTGAAAACTGTGCCAAACAGTGAATGTATTTGCTGCTGTACGGCCCCCCATTTTCTTCAGTTGCACGGCCCCCTCTTAAATGCCGCTAGTTCTCTTGGGAATGCATGCCACCTTTCTCTGCCTAGAAAGATGTGCCCTTCAACTGTTGTACAAACAGCATCAATGCTCAGGCTGTCCTGGAAGTGTGTGCCACCATTTCCAGCTTTGGGATGTGTGCTCCACCCTTGGGAAATGTGCCCTTCTCTTGGAATTCGAGCCTCCTCTGCTGCCACCTTTCTCTCTTTAATCACTCAACCTCTCTTGGAAAATGTGCCTCCACTTCCTCTTCAAAGACTCACTCCTTGAAACTTGTGCCACCTCTCCAAATGCTCTTGGAATGCGTGTCTAAACTCTCCTACTACTCTTTTGTTTAAAAGTGAGAATGACTTTGTCTCTTCACTTTCCCAAGTGACTTTGTCTCTTCACACCCCCCAAGTGACTCTTCACTTTCCATGGGTGAGACAAATTATGCTTTATGAAATAAAAAATTATTTTCCACTCACAACTTTAATAAAAAATAACATTAACTTTATAACTCTAAAGTTAATGACTAGGAAAGTCACCAAGGTCCTTTCTACATGCCTAGACACCAAGCAATGTAGAAGACCTTCCTCGCTATAAATTTCAACAATTAGGTTAGGCAACTAGAGGGAGAAAGCAAAAATAGGAAGAAGAGGATCAACAAACAACCAACCAGGTTGAAAAAGCAATCCATACACCGTACATCAAGTGGTACAACTATTGTTTCTTGTTTTCTGTTCAGGTTGTATCTTCTCAGCAAGGCATACAACTTAGTTCCAGGGTGATTTGACCAGGCAGTACAGCTGCTACGTTTAAGCAGTTTTTGGAGGATTTTCTTCTAAGCTTTGATTAAGGAATGAAAAAACTGATTTTGAAAGAAAAATAAACTATGTATGTGTGAATTTGTTTTATACTTCCACTATTCGCTGTTCCCAGTTATTGTGTGATTAATGCTATGTTCAGGTCAAATTCTGCAATTAATTAATTTGATTAAGGACCCAAGGAAAGCAGTCACCTAGACTATGAAAATTTACATGAGAGAACTCTCAATAGCCAAACCTACAATAACCTACAATATCACACTTGGAAGCAAAGGTGTCTTGTGGTCCTGTGTCGTTAATATCAAAGTCTGGATAACCTAAAATATCACACTTGGAAGCAAATTTCTCTTGTGGTCCTGTGTCATTAATTTCAAAGTCTTGATAAAGACCACAACCATCTGTCTCATAAGCTGCGTTATCTACGTTATACTCACACAGTCAATCATGAATATGAGAATCATACTTGTCCTTCATAACTTCATTGTTCTTGGAGCGATTGCTATCAACATTCTAAGAAATAGTCTCTTCTCTAGAAACCTTGATCTACAAAGAACCGCCTTCTTTGATTTCTTCATGTAGCTGAACATATTCTAAAAACCTTATATTTCAAAAGAGTCTGTCATAAGATTTCAATCAGCTTGCACATTCATCGATGAGGACTAGCAAAGGCTCTAGCTTGCACATTCATCGATGAGGGCTAACAAAGGCTCTAGCTCTCCTCAAATGACTATTCTGCACCTGGAGAAGTCTGTCATCACTGGTATTGCTCCCACGATACCAAGAAAGTGGCCTTGATACCACTGTCATGAGTCCAAATCATTATAGACGGAAAGACTTTAGTAACAGCTGATAAATATCACTATAACAGCAGGTTTAGTGAAGCCAAGTTTATGCAGGTAATAACAGTAATATACAAACAGCAGTGCATTTAACTATAATAACAGTAGATTCCACAATAACAGTAATTTAAACAATCGCAATAGTAAATTAAGCAAACAGATTCAAAAATACTAATCAGCGACAGCAACTGGTTCAGCACTAAAGACAACGAAGTGGCTTCAGATTCCGCATAGAGAACCTTCAAAATTGAACAAAGAGAAAACATTCATAAATCTTACTCAAAAATCAGTTTGTAGTCTAATATCATATAACTGAAAAAATCAACAAAGGGAAAAACACTACCTTCGAGAACCAAAATCCCCACAAATCTCCTATGAAGCTTGAGAGCCTATTTAGAGCTCATTGTCTCCCACTTATCGATTCATCCCTTGCATGTGAAATAAGTGGTTTCCAGATGAAGTTCACATAGTGCCGTTATTTATAACATTTACATTTATGTTTAACCCATTGTTTTCTACAAACGGGATAAATACTATAACTTATTCTATGAATGTGGTTGAATATTCCTAAAGCTTCTAACACAAAATTGGGCAGTCATAAATTATTTTCTTTGCCATTGGACATAGGCATTTGCATTTTCTTTCGATTAGAAAACAGCATAGTTACATATATCGGCAATATATCGCCGACATCGCGATATATCGCAAGTCGATGGTTCGGCGATATATCGCCGTTAATATATCGCGATATTTTGCCAACACTTTAAAAAATCGCGATATTTTAATATATCGCGATATATTCCTATATTATCGCAAGTCGATCGAAAATATCGGCCTGCTGCGTAAAAATTAAAAAAATTTGCCGATAAAGAGGCCGCAGACGGGCTTTTTTTATTCATTTGGACATTTTGGCTTGGAGGAAGTGGAGCTCTGACGTCTTGGGCGATCTTGGGCGATTTTCTACAAGAGAAGAAGGA
>LPNX010432968.1:152263-173223 GCA_001517045.1 Pseudotsuga menziesii | reverse complement strand
GAACATATTTCAGTATTTTCAGTTTATAGTCGATATATGATCATGATCCACCATTTGACATATTATGCATCTTATATATGAGTTGTATTTTAATATTTAAGTGAAAATGTGTTTATTTGATGTTGTTGTTGCTTTAGATGTTAAAAAAATTGAAAAAAATATTTATTTTTGTATTTTTTAATGCAAAACGACATTTGCCGATATTTTCCAATATTTTCGCCGTTGCTGCCGATAAGTTTCATTCCGGACCCCCGGCAATATATTCGCCGACACGATATATGTAACTTTGGAAAACAGTACATGGTCTTTGGGTATCATAACAGATTAGATCTTATTGAGAATGTAGGTTGCTTCGTTTTACTACTTATTGAGTACTCGTATTTAACCAAAAACAAAACACAGAAAAAAAGTTCTCACGCCATTACATCTTACCAAAAGAAAAAACAATATAGACTTACCATGATGTTTCTGCATCCAAAATAAACTAAACTAAAGGAAAGTGGTTGTTCAACAATCAAACATACCTTCTGATAAAGAGACAATTCTTTATTGTTAGGGACGGTTTCAGAATTCAGGGTTGCTGTCATATGAAGGTTAAGCAGTCAAACCCTAGTACATGTAGTATACATTGAACTGAAAAATGATGCACAATAATCATATACCTCTTTATAAGCCAGTATAGGCCAGTAAATGTGCAAGGTCATTACATTATTACATAATTGATTATACATTTTCATAATTCTTAGGTTTTGTAATAGTTTTCTAACAGCATTTTGTAATCCTTCTCCAGAAAAGCCTTTTGCTGGAGAATTTTTGGAATAAGAATGAAAGAAATCGTTCATTGTCCACTAAAGACCAAAGATAGGTCAATGGGCTAGAGAGTTCAGCAAATATTAATCGTATTCCAGCAGCAAAGGGAAATAGGAAAATTTTGCATACCTTCAAGTCGGACCCTAACATACATAGATTCAATAGAAGAGCATACACGAAGAGAACAGTTTCATTTTAAGGTTCCATGTCTTCGAACTTTCATTGGGATTGTGACCTTCCAAGAAAATAACTTCTTTTCTGGAAGGAAAACGTATTCCCAGTTATGTATTCCTTCATCCTATTGACAGAAGTGGTCGGGTTGATGATGCCCTAACTCAATTTATCCTTACATGAATTATAACGCTGGTGCCAAATGCACAATTGCCCGGCAATATGGGCATTCTCCACAAATTATGAGCCATTGAGTCAGACAGCCGATGTGAAACTTATGTAAGCATGGAAGGTGTATAATTCGTTCCCCGAGCAAAAAGTGTTCCAAACAAACAGGGCAATCCTCTTGATCTGGTTCCAGATTTTCATTTCCAGATTCTTTGACTATTGTTGACCTTGGAATAAAAGATTGTCTCTGTAAGCTACAAATGGCCATCTTTGTAAGTGCTGGTGGCTTTGAGCGACTTCGCAATGAAAAACCCCTTTCCAAGAGTTCCTCGGACTCATTAATTCTGGAAGCCAGCAAGTTTCTTACATCAGTTTCCCGGTTTTCTGCATCAGTTAAATGGATGTGTTCATCTATTGCAACATAGTTATCAACTCTTGTTGCAGCTGAGGCAATGCTTCTCGTCCTGCACAATCATTGCAGCCCGTGTCAATAGAAAATTGTTACATTGAAAAAATATGCACTGTGCTGTATTGCCCGCACAAGCAAGACAACTACATTCTATCAAACAGAGTGGCTAACCTGTTGCTCAAAAATGATGACGCTCTAAATTTCTCATTAAGGCGATCTCTGGCATGCATAACTTCTCCTGGTAAAATTTTGTTTTTAATTGCTTGCTCCGAAAATGTACTCAGAAGTCTGTTTGAGACACCATTTCTATGGCTGGACGTTTCTATGCTGGACACATTATAAAACCTAGAACTACTTGAGCTTCCCTCACAAAGAGGCACTTGACGATCCTGCACATGAATTCAATTCGAAATTTGAATCCTCTATAAAAATGCTTATGGTAAATGTCATGTTCATTTTTATTAGTTATGAATGACAGGGAGCTACTCTCTGCCTGTTCATCTACAAAAAGGCACACTGTAATCATAAACACAAACATAGAATGCCACTAAACAGTACTCCATGGCTGCTTTCAGAACCACCATGGCAGGTGGAATTTGCAGAGTGAATTAGCTGGATCACTTCTTTATTTGTTGGCGATAGAAAGCATGGTAGCAATAGTGACCACCATGCAGCCTAACAGCATTAGATTCAACAAGATACAATAAAATTCAAGTCGACTTTGTATATGTGATTCAGCTTTAATTTTGAGGGGCACTCACTGAATGCAGTCAAAGGCTTACATATTGAGTTTTGGCCTCTCTACGGACCAGGGAACAATATAGCCATGATGCAGTCACAAGATTTTAAGAATTTTGCAGTAAGGCAACCTCAATCACACATTTCAAACAAATATGTATATAGTATAATAGGCAGAAAGAAAAGAACGGTAGAACCAAAGATATGGTAAAAAGGTCAATCATAAAACAAGGTAAAAAGCCAACAGATAGAATTTGGCTCATTGAGCTATGGCTAATAATCACTGAAAAAGAAGCAAGAAAATGCCAGGCCACCAAATACCAATGCCATAATGCTCAGCAAAATGTAAACAGGCAATATTTTGAGCTAACTTGAAAAAGGAGAAACTATGAATCCACCAATTTTAATCTGAAAGAGCCACCTCATTACTGCAGTGCTGGTGACTACAGCCAAAAACTGTTTAAAAAGCATTTTTTGGGCTAAGAACTGTCTTTTGCTACCATAATATATATGCTGTACCTTGTAGATGTTCATGACTCTATTTAACAATAAAAAATTAAATCAAAATCTTATTCATAATCAATTAGAAAGCCCCCCAACCTCGTGGAAAACATTATTTTCAAACATAAAGCAGCTTGCCCAAATGAAGATATTAAAGTGCTCAAATGAACAGTTGTTAAATTAACTACAAATTTTTAGTTTGAGCTATTCGTAGATGCTATCCCAACAAAAGAAAATCACAAGAACCATACAGGAAAGTCTATTTTGAAGTTTAGATAGTTTTGAGCTAAATTTTAGAGGACATGGATCCACAGTTTGAAAGTTGACCTTGACCTCGAAAAGACATGAATGCAAAATGCATAAACAGTGAATTTAAAAAAAAATCATAAAAATCCCCTAAATCCATTTTTTGTTGCTATGTTGTAGCATAACTATGAAAGTCTTTAGTGGTTTGCTTGTTTAAACTTTAAATCATTGACTCTAATGAAAGAGTTTTAATTTTTAAATGTTTTAATTGAGGTAAAGATTATGCATTTCACCAATTGCACTTATGCTGGAAGGATGTTATGTACCCGTAGCCCCATATATAATGTCATTGATATTATGTAATTGATACTTATCTATGGTCCTAACTATATCACTAAATATATGGAGACATGTACTCCTTTAATGTAAAGTAACTGATACTCATCTATGGTCATAATGTAATCATCAAGTATATGGAGACATGTTTTCCTTTAATGTAAAGTAATTGATACTTACCTATGGTCATAATGTAATCATTAAGTATATGGAGACATGTCCTCCTTTAGTGGAAACTAGGTTCAATGTATCTACTCATGGCTAGAAGCTTCATTAAGTATATGGAAACATGTCCTCCTTTAATGTTAAGTAATTGATACTTATGTACGGTCATAACGTAATCATTAGTATATGGAGACATGTACTCCTTAGTGAAACTAGGTTCAATGCATTCATGGTAATGTTACAAATATCGTGTCGGGGAATATATCGCCGAGGGTCCAAAAAGAAATTATCAGATTTATCGGCGAAAATGTCAGCAAACATTGGCAATATATTGACAAAATAAAAATTACAAAAATGCAAAAAATCACAATATATTCGAAAAATCGCAATACCATTGTGAAAAAATCACCAAAAAATCAGGGGAAATATCGGGGCGATATATTGCTGATATATCGCTAGTGAGTTGCCAATATATCGGCAATGTTTGTAACAGAGATTCATGGCTAGAAGCTTCATAAATTATATGGAAACATGTCCTTTAATGGAAGTAAATGATACTTATCTATAGTCATAACATAATCATTAAGTATATGGAAACATGTCATAACCCCAAGGCATCGTGCCATAGGCAACTCGACCTTTGGCAGCTATGCGGCACTGCCTCAACATTCCTCCTAAAGACTTGGTCATCCAAGCTTACTTGCTAAGCAATGTCGCCAGACTGCACCTCTTCGTTCACAACCCACCCATAACCTCAGCCATGAACTACACATTACCCAAACCTACCTATGCCCAACAACCTTGCCAAGTACTTGTGTACTTAGAGTTATTAACTTATATATGTGTAGTGTTGTGTTTAAGAGTTATGCCAGTGGTATAACAAGAGACCAACACAAAACATACAAGGGTGCCCAAACTCAGGTAACGATAACCTAGTATTCAAAGTAAACAAGGTTGTAATCGATGAGGTCCGAGCAATGGTTGGCACCCCAAATACAAAGGGAACATGGAATAATCATCAGCTACCCAAGTACACAAAAGCTCCCCAGGCACACCTACCCGAAACTGTCTCCCAGTGCACTACAAAAACCCCAAGCACTACTGCACGAACCATCTCTCAATTGTGCTTTTGACGGTGCTCATGTTCCTTTGTTGATTCCGTCTATAATCTTGGCCACTCGCCAACCACAAAAGGCGTTGATGTCCTTCCTTGGCCTACGAACTCACTGGACGATCTTCCTTGCTTGCTTGATGCCTTAGCCATTGGTGTGCCCAATTTATATATACAAGTCTTCCTCATAAGTGGGTGCCCAATCCTTCCTCTAGTCAACCTCCTCAAACGGGCATGTCGTTTGGGAAGCCCTAAGAAAACTGAGCGCTCTCCTAATGGTCTACCCACCCAATGACCCATTGGTAGCTCTGTCGACCTGACTTGGGCGCTTCTCCCAACGCCACTCTTACCAATTTTTTTGCCAATGCGCCCAAGCCCCTTTCTCTACAAGCCCGAGTATCATGCCAATGGCATCCCCAAGTGCTCGACGTGGTGTGCAACCATTTTTCCCATTGTCGGGGTGTCTTACCACCATGCCTTGGGAAAGTGGACATGATTACCTCTCTTCCTTTTCTCTACTTGCCAGATCCTTCTTTGTCAAAGCCTCTTCCCAACTGTCGAAGCCCCTCATTGACGTTTCCCTTGCTAAATCCTTTCCCAATGTATTGAAGCTTCTCTGTTGCAGCCTCGCTGCCAAAAACTCTACACCTATGCTCAATCCATCATTGCCCGTGGTTGCCTCACGTGCTCAAATGCATCGATCCACTTCTAGATCGTGTTAGGCATGCCAGTTGCATATGCTCCTAAGTTGTTGATGTGGGATTGTTGCTTACCGAAAGGCAAGGACGTTACACATGTCCTCCTTTAGTGGAAACGAGGTTCAATGTAAATGTATCTACTCATGGTTATAAGCTTCTAGAGAAAGCAACCTCCTTTATAAATATTTCTTTTCAAGCAGGAAAAACAAAATGTCCTTTATAAATATGCATTGATGTAAGAGAAAGGCATGCCTTAAATCATATTGTATTGATTTCATATTGAGGCTATAAAGAGTTTATCCGTCCTTAAGGATTTTTGTACGATAGAACCCTACATTAAGGGTTTTTGGATTGAATGGAAGCTTGGAAAAATTTCAAGTGTTTGATTTGGGTATATGGTTTGTGATCTAGAATTTCTTATTGCATATTTCTATATTTCTTATAGATTAGATGCAAAAGTAGTAAAACCTCAAAGATTTGCTACATGTGGTATCAAAGCTAAGTTGATTTAGCTTTTAATGTGGATTATAAAAAAAAATTAAAAATATATATATAAAAATAGTATTGTAACACTCAGACATTCTAAACATTGTACAACAGAATCTTCAGAAATAGATTGTAGATTTGGATTCTACACCAAAAGTATGCATTTTGAAAAAAAATTGCTCCAACAGCTAGCTCAGTTGGTTGGGCCCCAATTGACAAGTCTTTTCCAGGCCAAAGGTTAGGGGTTCAATTCCTAGGCATGTTGGGGTCAAGGCTCCTCCGCCAAGGTAGCTGATTCCTCGGGGTATTTGGTGTCGCGGGGTGAGGCCCCTTCGAGTGGGCCCCCTAGTCATTTTCGGTTTAAAAAAAGAGAAAATAAATTGCTTGAATCAAAGGTAAGGCACCCAAAATAATGGGGTTTCCAATTTTAAAGCTTACAAACCCTCATTCATTGGAAAAAAATTGGCAACAAATTTGCAGGTCTAATATCTCCCTACCTGCAAAATCGTTACTTATGAAATTTTGAGGGTTTACATATATCTTAGGGAGGAACCTACAGTAAAAATTTCACTGCATTTTGTTGTGTTGTGAAGGATATATAGACATTTTAAGTTTCGGGTCTTGGAAACCATCATTTATTGGGGCAAACAATGCAGCAGGTTTGCAGGTATAATATCAACCATCATTTATTGGGGAAACAATGCAGCAGATTTGCAGGTATAATATCTCCATAACCACATCCTCCTAGATCAGCAATATGGAAGCAAGTTTGGAGAGGGGATTGCCTTCCTAAGGTACACATAAGATACAAATCTTGTGATGGACAATGGTGCATGGAATACCATTAACAGTGGAAAACTTGAGAAGAGGAATTATAGGACCATCCAGGTGTCAGTTATGTGGCTTATCATGCCAATTCAAATGCGAGGTAAATATTATGTTGGAAAATAATATTAAATGGTCCAAGATGAGTGTAAAGAGCAATAGAGGAGCTATGATTTCACTAGAGGGGAAGAGGAAAGGGGGCCTATGGGAGATTAAATCCTCTATTTCCAAGTGTCAACTTTATAACTCATCCAATTGTTGCCATGTGCTTTAAATAAGCCAGTTACTTCATTTTGACTATTAAATTCAATAATTGAATGCATGTGTGAGGTTGGTGGGGAAACTCCTCTCATGTCCTTTCTTCTATGGTCAAAAGTTAAGTCAGTTGTTTTATCACCATTCCCTCCTATCCTTTGGAATCAACCACTCATTCTCTCATTCACTCATGCAGATTTGGCACTATGTAGAGTTCTCTATTTCATGTTGTTTATATCAATACCAATTACCCATACATTCGAATTTGGAAACAAAGTTGTGGAGTTGAAGAAAAAAGAGATGACTGTTGGTGAGCTCTAAGGTTGGGCAAGCTAGGAACCTTTATCCATTGAGTTCTACTACACTTTTGCATGCTTGAGAAGCAATGAATTAAGGCTACAGGTGGTTCTCCAACAGCATACAAGAGGTTGGACTCCTTCTCTACACACACTGTCAAGCACCTAACAAGATGGATCGCCTAAGTCAACTGTGAATCAGTGAAGGGGATGTCTAAGCCTAGAAGGGTGTAGTGTGGGGCAGATATTGTTGGATTCAAGGCTGTGATGGTTGAGTGAGACATTTGCTGAGCTCTGGATGGGCATTTGGCCGAGCATTGAGAGTAGTATGGGTTGGGGGATAAGAGATAGCATCCTTTAGGTGTTTCATTCGACATGGTGGTCACTTAACAAAGAGAGTATATGTTGGAAAGAGTGCCCAAGGATGGGAGGTAAATTGCTCTTACACAGTCAATTGCTTGGATCTTCTTTCTTTAAAGATAAGTATTATATTTGTATCTGAATGTGCAATGAATTTGTTATTATGCCTTTGATCATTCTGCTTGTATATGCATAATGCATGTGTCAAGGAAAACTTTAAATATGCATAATTTTCTTAAAGCCAAGAAACCTTGGCGAATCTTACTAATCCTTAAATTTCCAACCATAAAATGTTTGGTGATATTTTAAAAAAATCTAATTTCTAAGATTTTTATCTAGTTTTTGGATAATTTTGGCGATATTAAGAGTAAAATACTTTTATTCCGTGGAATTTGGGCGAATCAATTTAGGAAAAAAAAATGAAAATTGGCGAATCTTTTATCGAAAAAAAGGCCTAAAATTTGCCATGGGCTAAATTTTGCCCTAACATTTTCCTTGATTTGTGTGGATAGAGTTATTTTCGTTGTGTTTTACTTATGCATCTTCACACACATTTTAAATGTTTTCAAATTTGTATTATGGCCATTGGGCAAAATTCAAGAGCCCATCATTCGTCATGTCTCCCTATTTTGGTCGTTATGATGGATGGAGATGTTATATGTTGTGCCACTGAAGAAACAAAGCATCTCTTCTTCGAATGTGACTGCAATTCAGGTATGGAAATTGGCATTTGCAGAGCTTGGTAGGCCCATCCCTATGCCACAAGATCGGAGTCATACTTCCAATGCGGCAATAACAAAATATGGGTACATTCCGGAACAAGCAGCTATTAAAACAAGTTTGGGTGGTGTTGCCCAAGTTTTTGTGCCGAAAAATATGGTTGGCAAGGAACATATCCATCTTTAAGCAAGAGTTCTCTCCCCCAAGAACAATGGCTACTAGTTAGTCAAGCAACAAGATTTTTCTTTGAGACAATTCACACAAAAATCACAAGGCAATTCAATATAGGGTTGTTTAAGGAAGAAGAATGCATTAGTTAAAGAATCGTCTCTTAGAAAAGCCTTCTAATTTTAAAATTCAGATCAGAAGACTAAGGCAGTGAAATTCATGCAACTTAGTAAAGGGAAGAAAGAGTTTCAACAATGGCAAGTTAATAGGAGGCAGCATTTTTTTTACCAAGTGTCGAAAGATAATCTAGGGGAAGTCGCCGACAATTATAGGGGATCATCATAGATCTCGATGATGAAAATAAGGGATTTAGTTTTGCGTGGGGGCTTGGTATTGCCTCAAACAATGAGGAAGAAGGATTGGCAATTTATCAAAGGCTTGTGTTTCTCAAGGCCTAGGGAATAACATGTGCATCTGTGTTGAGGGATTCCAATATACTTATTCGACATTTGCGCTGCCAAACAATTCCGCAAGATATTCACCTAGCCAGACTCATTTAGAGCTCAAGCTTTGGCAGAAGAATTTGAAAACGTTGAATTCTTTCATATCCTTCAAAGTTCGAACCCATAATTCAAGTTCAGTCACAAAGGCTAATTTGGGAGTTGATCTAGGAAAAGGAATGTTGGATGTAAAATTGTAAATGCAGACACAAAGGAGTGCAATCACAAAGGCTAATTTGGGGGTTGATCTAGGAGAGAGAATGTTGGATGCAAATGGAGGGCAAGGCGGGTTCGTCATGTCCCCCATACCTTGAAATAAACTCAAATAATCCATGAATATATCAAGTTGCAACAAGTGTCAAATGAAGAATGCAGACAAGAAGAGAGTTAAAGCCCCATGCGAAGGCTGGTACCTCAGCACTCATCCTTGACATAAACTCAAATAATCCATGACTATATCAAGTTGCAACAAGTGTCAAATGATGAATGCAGACAAGAAGAGTGTTAAATCCCCATGCGAAGGTTGGTACTTGTTACCACCTAAGTTGTACTTAGTGGTTTTTTTATCAAGTGAGCCTGGTGAACCGGACAAGGATAACTTGTTCGGACTTCAGAAGACCTTCAGTCTTGTTTCTGGGAAACTTTGTTGTACTATATCACATGTTCATACCCCCTTGGGGGAGTTGTAATAAATGTTCTAGCATGATAGTGTCTATAAAAGACTCGGTCTCTTAGACTTTATTTGTCAATCCCATCAACCCAGGGTGTTTTTTCCCTTGGTTATTATTGGTTGTTGAATAAACAACTGATAATTTCCGAGTTTTTCACTCAATACCTCCAAAGTTGGGATGGTCGGCTTGGCATTTAGGCCTATTGAGGTTATTAAAGTGTATGTGTCAATGTATAAACATGCTAGGCATTTTGGTTGAGTCATATGAACATGTCTAAGTCCCCCTAGGTTTTTTAATTTTTTAATTTTTTTAATTTTTTCAGTGTTTTTTATTAAAATTTAATTTTTCCAAAACTTAGGCTATTTTTTAATAGTTTAATTGGGAAAATTGGTTTTGTAATAAAAGTGGGCTCAGAAGTCAGATTCAGTCATGTAGGTGCTCATTTTCAAGCTCAGAGCACCCAGTAAACCTATAAACCCACTATTTCTTAGTTTTGAGTGATTTTCCATCACTCAGGTCAGAAAGCCCCAAAAAATCATTTATTGATTATTTTAATTAATAAATTGATGAATAACGGAGCAAATCGAAAATCCTAGATCAGTGGATTCTCAACCGATTTGATTGAAATCAGTCAGATATGAACCAGATTGACTAGATCTGACAAATCCTTGACTGAAGGAGGTGATCTGGACAGATCCAGAGTTGAACTTCAGCATCCTTTATGGGGAATTGCGCCCTATCTCTCTCCTCCACACGTGTGGGCTCTCCTGGAAGCTCTGTGGATTGATGTGTCAGTCTGTGGGTTGATGTGTCAGCTCAATCAGACCTCGATTGACAAGTAGGCTCAATGGAAGCTCAGTTCAGCTTCAGATCAGCATTAATGGACTTTCCTTCAGCTGCAGTAGTCTGTCTCCCCCCTGGGCTGGATCTCCTATTTTTTGTATAAATAAAGCTTAGATCACCTCTTCCAAGCTAGTTAGAACTCGGATTGAGGTGTTGTTGCTATTGTACTGTTGTTATTGTTTATTTTTCTGGAATAAAGAAGCTTTGGAGGCAAGATCTATGGTGTAATGCTCTTCATGTGTGGATGGTGATTGTCAAATGCTTATGAGGTATAATCTGTGTTATTTATCTTTGCTATTGCTGGTTAATTGTTGGCCTTGAAGGAGAGAGTTCCCTCTTGTTAGGGTAAGAGTTTATTCTAGTTTGATTTATGCTCTTACTGTTTGCTTGTTTCAGATCTATTGGAGTTGCATGTATTTTAAGTTTAATTGCATGCTTTCCAATTATCTTTTTCGGCAGCACCTATGTTTTAACCATCTGTTTGTGCAAGGATTTCTAAGTTGCAGGTGATCTCGCTTGTAGAAGAGGTTGAGTTGGTTTGCATCTTCCTCATCTTCAAGATCTTCTGAAGGACATAGTCCCTCGGTGTCTCAATGCATGTGTGCTATCTTTGGAGCATCATCAGCCGTATTATCAGTGGTAAGTGTTGATCTGCTCACAGTAACATCTTTGCCCTAGTTAGCTATAAAATATGGCCATTTGCCCAACACTTTGCATGCAAGTTTATTTCAGTATTATTGTAAATCGAGAGGCTTAAGCAAGCCCTAGAATAGAAAACATGAGAATATCCGTATTGGGGATATTACAGTGGTATCAGAGCTATTTTCCTTGCCAACTGTGGACATGCAAAATTATAAATGAATTCAGAAGACCCATACAACATTACTTACCAGAGACAAAGGTGTAGAGACAAAGAAGAGGAGTTAGAGGACATAGATTTGGGGAACAGATAGTATCAATTTAAAAAGGGCAAAGAAACAATGGTCGAGGATTATAAAACAGCTTTCAATAGTCTCATATCAGCCATAAAAGAACTCACTACTGGGCAAAAAGAAATGATTAGTACCTTCAGGCAAATGACTGAGAAAAATGGGCCAACCCCACACAATCCCTTATTTCCCAACAGTGATAGGGTATCCACCAGCAATAGTAGGGAGCACTTACATATCGACATACAGAGCCATCCCCATATATACAAGCCTTTCTGACCCACCATGCCTCAATTCTTAGATAGTCCAGCTGCAGTGCCTCTAGCACAAGCAGAACCAGAAGAATCCATGAGTGCCTATCTGAGAGAATATAGAGCTTTAGGAGAGGACTTCCATTCAGCCATGACCTTCACTAACTTCTGCCACTTTAAAAGTAAGAACAAACCCCGAGCTTACAATAAGCCATTCACCCATAACTATGAGTTACAGCGCACCGTAGGGAAACGGACTATCCCTACCTTTGAGGGCACCCGGGGTGGCCCAGCACAAAATTGGGTGCAGAAGTTGGATACATACTTCCAGCTCAACCCCATGATTGAGACAGATGCCATTAAATTGGCTACCTTGCATTTGGACGGAGAAGCACATGAGTGGTGGTACCACGGGTTAATGACACTGGGTCACAATACCATCACATCATACCCATATTTTACACAGAGGCTCATTGAGCGGCTTGATCAGAAGGACCCTGAGGTACACTTTAGAGAGTTGGCACAACTCAAGTAGAAAGGTAGTGCAGATGCATTTATTTCAGAATTTCAGAGGATAGCAGTCATGGTGACAAATATATCAAAGCAGGTTGATTATGTTATTCACTGAGGCTCTCACTGAACCCTTACGGGGATGGGTCAAGTCTTATAGGCCCACCACCCTAGCAAATGCCATCAGTCGGACTAGAGATTTGCAGGATGCAGTACCCAAAAATAGGTTTCCTCCCAGAACCAATTTCCCTATTAAAGATAAAGAGAGAAAACCCTTCCAAAAAGAAAGGCCCAAGAAAGAATGGATGGACAATGATAACCGACAGGACCTTGGAAGAAAAAAGTTATGTTTCACTTGCCACGAACCATGGTTACCAGGTCATAGATGTTCAGGAAAAGGAAAGGCCTACTACATAGAGGCCTCTTCCGATAGTGGGGAGGATGAGGATCATCAGGATCAAGAGCAGGGCAAGACACCAGAGACAGTGGATGAGGGACAAGCCTCAGGAGGTACCATTGCTACCATGACAGGGGTTCCAAGAAATCCACACTCGCCAGATCATAGGTACCGTACAGGGCCAGAGAGTGGGAGTGCTGATAGATGGTGTGGCATCCCACAACTTTATTGATGTTGCATGGGTTAAAATGAGAGACATTCAGACTGAGAGTTTTGATGGGTTTTCAGTAGCTGCAGCAGGTCACACCATGGAGTGTAGTCAGAGGATTCGTAAATTAAAAGTAACACCTGGGAATTATACAGTGATAAAGACATTCTATGTGGTAGATGTACCTGACATGAATGTGGTACTAGGAGTTCAGTGGTTGTATTCCATAGGGAACTATTCCACAAACTACCAGACCATGGAGATGGAGTTTACAGGAGCAGAGGGACAGAAGGTAGTATTGAGAGGGATGAATACCTACCCTCCCACAGCAGTGACATCACACAAGATGGAGGCAGTACTCCGACAAGGAGATATTGAGTGGGCTGCAGAGTGTTTGGTTACCTTTAGGAAACCACCAGATGAGGCCACACAACATCCAGCAGACATAGAGGCCTTACTGCAAAAGCACAAGGCAGTATTCAGAGACCTTCCAGCAGGTTGACCTCCAGATAGGGGATTTGAGCACATTATTGAGTTAGAGGAGGGGACTCAAGCAGTTATCACCACTCCTTACAGACATCCCAACAGGTACAAAGATGAGATAGAGAGTACAATCAAGGAACTACTCAAGCTAGGGTATATCAAACCTAGCTCCAATCCCTTTGCATCTTCAGTAGTGCTAGTAAAGAAAAAAGATGGAACCTTACGCATGTGCATTGATTACAGGGCACTCAACAAGAAGACCATAAAGAATAGGTATCCCATCCCTAGGATTGATGAGTTGATGGATGAACTACAAGGGGCAAAGTACTTTTCCAAGATTGATCTCCGCTCAAGGTAGCATCAGATTCGGGTCAGGGAACAAGATGTTCCAAAGACCGCTTTCTATTTCCACTACGGACATTATGAGTTTCTAGTGATGCCATTCGGGCTCACTAATGCACCAGCGACTTTCCAGTCATGCATGAACCATATCTTCAGGGCTCAGTTAAGTAAGTATATTCTGGTATTCTTCGACGACATATTGATATACAATAAAAGTTGGGAAGAACATTTGAGCCATTTAGATGAAGTACTTGGCATTCTACAGGAGCAGTCACTATATGCCAAAATGTCCAAGTGTGAGTTCGACATGCAAGAGATGTTATACTTAGGGCATGTTATAGGGGCCAACAGGGTCCAGGTGCACTTAGAGAAGATTCGGGCAATATTGGATTGGCCTACACCTAAAAATGTGACAAAGTTGAAGGGCTTTTTGGGCCTTTGCACCTACTACAGGAGGTATGTCAGTGGATTCTCACAGATGACCGCACCCCTCACAGGTCTTACCAAGAAGGGGGCATTCAGTTGGTTGGAGACAGCACAACAGACATTCGAGAAAATGAAAAAGGTAATGACTTCATGCCCGGTGTTAGCTTTACCAGACTTTTCTCAACCCTTCGTGTTAGAATGTGATGCTTCAGGAGAGGGAATTGGGGCAGTTTTGATGCAAAACAACCACCCCATTGCATTTTAAAGCAGGAAGCTCAAAGACTATGAGCGGCACTATTCGATATATGACAAAGAGATGTTAGCCATTCTCCATGCGCTAACCAAGTTCAGGCAGTACTTAGTGGGTGGCAGATTCAAGGTTAAGACAAATCACAACAGCTTGAAATACTTCCTAGAGAAAACAGAGCTAAACGAGAGACAGTAGAAATGGGTAAGCAAAATTCAGGCCTATGACTTCGGGATTGAGTACGTAAAGGGAAAGAACAATGTAATGATCGATGCACTTTCCAGACAACCAGCTACTTTATCCCTTATGAGCATCTCGTCAGATTGGAGATCTCATCTTTTGGTTGAGTACTCCAAAGATAAGTTTGCTTGCGAGCTATTGGATGGACAGATTCAGGATGATAGGTAATGGGTAATTGATGACATCATATACTACAAGAACAGAATCTTCTTGGTTCCAGAGTCTCCCCTCAAGAAGAAGATTTTGCAGGCATTGCATGATTCACCATTAGCAAGGCATCAGGGGTTTCTCAAGACCTACAGACAGATTAGAGAAAGGTTCTCATGGAAGGGCCTCAAGAATGATGTGATACAACATGTGAGAGAGTGCAACTTGTGCCAACAAAACAAAATAGAGCACACCCACCCGGCTGGTTTACTACATCCCTTACCTATTCCCGAGCAGAAGTGGGAGCGCATCTCTATAAACTTCATTATTGGGCTGCCCAAGGTTCAAGGCAAAGACTGCTTGTACGTAGTAGTGGACAGATTGACCAAGTTCGCTGACTTCTTTGTCGTTTCTTCAGATTATTCAGCAGCACAGGTAGCAGAACTATTTTTCATAGAGGTATTTAGACTCCACAAGTTACCCAAGACCATTGTCAATGACAGGGACAGCAAATTCATAGGAGCCTTTTCGCAAGAGCTTTTCCGGTTAGTGGGGACCAAGTTAGCCATGAGCACAAGTTATCATCCACAGAGTGACAGGCAGACAGAGATTGTCAACAAATGAATTGAGGCATACTTGAGAAATTACATAGCAGGTTAGCAGAGGACATGGATCAAATGGCTACACTTGGGTGAACATTGTTACAACACCACCCACCATATGACCATTGGGATGACCCCTTTCCGAGCACTGTATGGGTATGATGGTTCCACTTTCGCAGACCAGATATTCGACGATAGCAGGGCCCCCGAGGCCAAAGAGTGGATTCAGGAGGGTCAAGATATCCTCAAGATACTCAGGGAGAACATACAGGCTGCTTAAAATCAGCAGAAGATATATGCGGACAGGCACAAGGTTGAGCGCAGTTTTGAGGTAGGAGACTTCATTTATTTACGCCTCCAACCTTATCGATAGTCATCTCTTAAAAAGAAAGGAGCGAAAAAACTCAAACCTCGCTTCTATGGTCCATACAAGATAATCCAGAAGGTTGGAGAGGTAGCATATGAGCTAGCACTACCCGCAGAGAGCAAGATTCACAACATATTTCATGTCTCCAACCTCAAGAAGGCAGTCGGTCAGCAGATTGTTACATCTTCCAAACTGCCCCCCCTTGATGATGAGGGGCAATTGACTCTGATTCCAAAGGGCATCCTAAAGGTGCAAGAGCGGAAACTGAGGAACATAATCATCAGAGACTACTCGGTTCAGTGGAAAAATCTGCCTATAGAGGAGGCCACTTGGGAGGGAGAACAGGTATTACAGCACCCAGCTTTACAGTTGCGTGAGGACAAGCAAATTCGAGCAGGGAGGACTGTAATGTCCTCTTCTGCTTAGGCATTGAGGACCGACCCGCTAACCTATATGATTCCCACAGGTTTGAGCAAGCACTAACAATCAAGGAATCAGGTGTAGACTGATGCCATATAAAGAAGATCTAGGGCATCAATATTATATCATCATTGGGTAGAAGAGGGCCACCAAAGCCAAAGGCCACCTGCATGCATGATATTTGAGCATTATTTGATGACACATGCACCCAATTGAGTCTCCATGCACCTGCATGCAAGTCAACTGCAAATTAGAAGTTAAGTGACCTAATTAGGTCAAAAGTTAGGTTATTCGCAATTGAAAGTTATAAAAGAAAGATAAAGTGAATGGAGAAGGACACTTATGATTATTATTGATTTGGAGCTTTTGAGTAGCAACACAGCGTGCGGCCACGGCAATTGGGGTTGAAGACAGCGTCTTTAGCTAACGAGGGTTCGGCAATGAAATATCTGCCTTAGTCTCCTTCAGGGTAGGCCATCCAGGTCCACCATCAACTCTTCATCTTATTTATCCATATACAGATATCCGGCACCCATCAGAAGATTGTTTGCAGGGACACATGTGCAGCTGTGGGGGTGTTTTAGTTGGAAAACCCCAAAGCATTCGTTGGGTCTCCAGATCTTCGTTTATCTTCTGAATACTGGCACCATTCTCATCATCAGTATCATCCTTCAATACCAAGTGATTATCAGCTTCTAGTTTGCTCATCCAAAGCAGTTCTTAGCAATTTTGTATAGTTGGGGGCATGAGCAACTAAACTAGCAAACCAATTCGCTAGCCTACTTAGAGTGGTCAGAATCTCTGCATGCTTCAGGCAATCTCTCCGGCACGGGAAGACCTTCATTCCTGTAAATCCTCACCTTCATCAAATAGCTCCTTAACCAAAAACGTCACCTTTAGCTGATTGAGGGGTTCGTGCTGCCAGGCGATAACACCGGAGGAAAGGAGCACCAGTTCTTCACCAGATCGGTTCTCAATGCATGCGTACTATCTCTAGAGCATCATCAGCCGTATTATCAGTGGTATGTGTTGATCTGCTCATAGTAAAATCTTTGCCCTAGTTAGCTATAAAATAGGGCCATTTTCCCGGCACTTTGCATGCAAGTTTATTTCCGTATTATTGTAAATCGGGAGGCTTAAGCAAGCCCTAGAATAGAAAACAAGAGAATATCCGTATTTGGGATATTACAGCCAGCTTGAAACTTGTTGAATGCCACCGACTTGAATGTGGGCCATAAATTGATTTTGGCAATGACTATAGGATGGGCCATAGTCCTTGTTTTTCATGACTAAATAGGGAAAGATTGAGTGCATTTGATAAATTTTCTATGGTTGTTAATCAACATCTCTCCTTCTCGAAGATTGCAACCGTATTTGCTAGATGATCAACGTCCTTATTGTTGTGTCGATTAACATAGAAGAAGAGTAAGCCAAGATGATTCTTTATCTGGGCCAAAATTTTCTTATGTACCTTTCCTGTAACTTCTTCCTACTTATTCTGAAGCTTTCTCGACTTTTGGATAACGATCCAAGAGTCTCCAAAGATTTGACAATTTTCAATCTTTTGTTCTTTTAACACCTCAAGCCCATGAAGCAAAGGGGCCCATTCCACTTGATTGTTTGTTCGCACACCCAAACTCCATGAGAAAGAGAGAATCTTGATTCCTCCTGGGTCGAAAAGAACCCCTCTCGCACCTGCCACCCCTAGGTTCCCTTTAGAGGCCTCGTCAAAGAAAAAGGCCATTGATCTCTGATCCTCTCTCCAGAACACAAATTCTTTCAAGGTAAACTTTAAAGCCCATTGCTAAGAGCAAGAGGGGGTTTTGGACTGAAGGGAGTTGAATCTGCCAAAAAAAAGAGAAGCCCACTGGGACTCCATAGGAGTCAGGACTTCTTAAGACTTTATGTTCCAGCCCTGTGAGGAAAGAAATTCTTTCATTTGGATTATCACCTTATTAGCAGTTCTAAGCATATTTGCTTTTGAGCCTAAGAAGATTTCTTTATTTCTGGAAAGCCATATTTGCCAATTCATATATTTGGGAAGCGCCTTCCAAATTCTTGTGAAGGTTTTCTTTCCTCTTAAGTTTTCGAGATATAGAAGGTTCCCCTCGAGAAGAAACCGGAAATCTGGATTGGGAGATTGAGGGAGACCCCCATATTTTGAACCACTTTATCCCAGACATCTAAAGTAAAGGGGCATTGAAGGAAGAGATGATCAACTGATTCTTTGTCCTCTTTACATAACACATAGCGGATTGGGCCTTCAATTCCCTTCTTTTTGAGATTTTTTTTCTTCGGGACTTTCCTATGGACCAACAACAAAGAGAAAGCATTATTCTTAGCTAAACAATCTGATTTCTATACCTATTTCTAGTGGGACGACTATGGGGGTTGTGGGAAGTCCTGCAGCAGCTTTCGATATCCTTCTTTCACAGTGTAGGAACCTAAAACTCCCCATCCCCAGTTGTCTTTTTCTTTCATATTCAAAGGGGATCTTCCATTAAGTTTGACAAGGCAATAGTCATACTCTTCCATTAAGTTTGACAAGATAGTCATACGAATTTTCTCTTGTCCCACCAGGTGCATAGACCCCTTGAAGAACTGAAGCTCCTATCGCAATACCCTCTCCATTTTTCCATATCTTCATCAAAATTTCTTTACAGTCTTCTTCCCTCATTTTTGTCTCTTGGATCAGGAGTATAGAGGTTTTGTCCCTTCTTACCATTGATTTTATAGCTTCCGCCTTTGACATTCCTCTTAAACCCCTACAATTCCAAGAGACAAGCTTCATTATTTTTTAGGGTATTGGGAGGAGAACCTAGTCTTACAATTTTCATTGTCCCCCACAGTCTACTTTCCTGAAGTGCTTAGCACCTTGATGTTGGTCCAAGTTGGATTGCTTCCCTTCCACTTTTTCTTTTTATGCATGTTCTTCTCTGTGTTCTATTCCCCGTGAGTTCCTTCCCAGGGTCTTTATATTCTGAAGTTTCCTCTTGAGAGAATTTTGATTTTAACCTGGTTGAGCCCAAGGCTCCTGAGAGTACTTCTTCATAAGGATTTTCTGGTAGTATCGGAACATAATTTCCTTCTTCCTCTATTTCTACCATGATCGGATGCTCCTTTTTTGTTTTGATTTGCGGCTCTTTTCTTATTTCTCCTTCTTCAATTTGTTCCTCCTCTTTGTTGATCAACGCTTGAATTTGTTTCCTGTTTCAACTTCCTTTACCTCTTCTGTGACAGGTTGTTTTGCTAACCCTCTCCTTCCCCTTTTTAAAACCACATTCCATTCTCTCTCCTCCTTTGTCTCTTCTTCCTATGATTTCCTTTTTGCACATCATTTAGCAAAATCCCCGTATTCATGGCAGTATTTACATTTAAAGGGGATTTTCTCATAGTCGACCTTTTGCAGATGGTTCCACTCCTCCACAGACAAACTTATTTCTTCTGAAATGCCTTTTTATAAGTCTACTTCAACACAAATCCTGGTGCAAGGAAAAAGAGGGGATTTGGGTTCAGCCCGATCTATAAACTTACCCAGAGTGTTCCCAATAGCCTTCAAATCGTCATCACCCTAGCAGTGTAGGGGGAGATGAGGGAGTTTAACCCAAACAATAACTATTTTGGAATATCTTTTTCTGGGTCAAAAGAAGCGTTCCATTAAGTGAGGTACATTCCCCTCGGACCTAGGAAATACGGGCCATTCCTGAAGATGAGGTCTCTATCCTCTTTGAGCTCAAACAAGAAAATGAATAACCCTTTCCCACAGAAGTTTTGAACCACTTCTCCCTTTCAACGGTCTCCAATTCTTGTTTAACTAGATTTCAATGGATTTTGGGGATGGCCACATCCCAGTGAAGCGTCCCATAAGACCTTTCTCCGTTAAAGCAATGACCCCCCCCCCCTGGCTCGTGACCCAAAGGGGAAGCCATGGAAACGAAGGGAGCATAAAAGAAGAAACCCTAGTTGCAAAGCTAATTAAAACTATAGGCACAACTTTGTTTTCCCTTAATCTAAACCAATTTTCTAAGCTAATTAAAAAATTAATTTAATAAGGATGTAACTTCAAAGAAAAGTCACTTTTTCAAGACAACTTCAAAAGGAGTAAACTATATTTACATAGATCCAAGTTGCACTTATAGCTACATAAATGCTGATTTGGTGAAGAAAATTTAAAAGATCATCAAGAAGCATTGCATAATTGGATGTTATTGGTGAGAAGGTCCCAGCATATGCAAACTTGAAATTGGTTATGGATGATTAGAATTTACATTCAGATTTCTAGGCTTCTCACTTTCCCTTTTAATTTGAAAAAGGAATTAATGAAATTTTGGTATAAAAAGAAGTTAACATTGCAAAGGACGAAAACCTTCTACAAATTGAAATGATAAGCAACATGTGAAGGAAATTAAAATAATAATAATTCTTTCCACAATGAATATTGAAGTTTACCAAAAGAAAAAGAGGAAGCAAGACTAGACAAATTAGAAGAAGCAAAAATGGTCTCTCAACATCTCTTCTATGAAGCTCCATTTTGTGATGAACCTTATAGTGAAAAAGAGTGTATTGGATCAACAGTGAAAAAGAATGTATTGGCTCAACATGTTGAAGACAAAGTTGAAAAAGCAGAAAACAAAAGGGCAAAGGTAAAATCAATAAAACCATATCGATCTATAGAGTCAAAGCAGAAAACAAAAGGGCAGAATTAAAATCAATGAAACCATACCGATCTAATAGAGTCCACACTACTATGAGAAGAAAAAATCAAGAGAACAAGGCAGTTTTGGACAACATAACCCACATCAAGACCATATTTTCATAAAGGAAAAGGGAATAATTATCAATGTTACAAATATCGTGTCGGTGAATATATCGCCGAGGGTCCAAAAAGAAATTATCGGATTTATCGCCGAAAAT